>WEKX01001225.1:211377-224282 GCA_013390025.1 Pitta sordida | reverse complement strand
CTCTGGCTCCTCCCCGCCGCAGCCCCGGGATAAGGAGCCCGCTCGGCCTCGCTGCCCCTGGAGCGCCGCGGGCAGGAGCCGCACACGGCCACAACAAACACACCCGAGTCAGGGGAGTTCCCCCCTGGAGCATTTCCTACTCGCCCTTGAGGCTCTCGGCAGATGCGGGGACAGCCCGTGGGACCGGGACCCGCATCCCTCGGGCAGCCCAGGAGATTTCAGCCTCTGTCCCTGACGGTGATGTATTTAGCAGCAGTTTCACCATCCATTCCAGCTACTGGTTCTCTTATATTTAGCCAAACATCCTCAGTTTGCCAGAAATAGACCAGCCGTGGAAATAAATCAGGCTGACTGGAGGTGCCAACATTGTCTGTCTGAAACGAATTAATTTCTTATACCCTCAGCTATATTAATCCTCATCTTCCCTCTACAGACCATCCTGTCTGTCAGCAGAGTTCTGTAATTAGTGGGTATCCTGCCTAAATCTGGGGGATGTGCAGGAGGGGTTCCAGCAGGACACCTGGGCAGGGAAGGAACAAAATCCATCCACACAGAGCATGGAAAATGGGAACACAGAAGACACAGCAGAGCTGGTGAGGAGGAAAGAGGGCACAAGTTCTCTAGGGGGGAAAATCCTGTTGTGGGGAGCATACAGGGTCTTCTCCTTTCCAGACATCTGAGATTCCCCAAGGAAGACTGCCCACAAGACACAAATTCGGGCTTTTTTGCTGACAGAATTCCTTTCTCCCTTTTCCTTTTGGAACGTGGGAGTCTCAGTGGACTTGCTGAATCTCATTTCTTATATTAGAACCATCAAGCTCGCTGGGAGACACTCGGAGGAGCAGGGAAGTGGTTCGCAGATGGTGTGGCAGAAGTGTAAAAGCTGAGCCCCCGTGGAGGAGAGGAATGTTTTACCAGGATCCATTTTGTTTGTTCACTTTAATCCGTCCCATGGCAACACCCAGCCAAGGCCTGAGGCCCCCAGTAAAGTTTCTCTGCTCTGTGAAGGGGGTAAAACACTCAGCACCAGCTCTTCATTCCCTCCCTTCGTGAGCACATGAGCTGAGCCCTGTGTGAGCACCCAGGGCCCAAAGAGTGGGCTCTGAACTGGAACTGCTCCTCCAGAAGCAGGTGGGGAGTTCAAGCTCGAGTCACATTGCCCCAGCTGGGATGTGGTGACTTTGCAGCAGTGCCAGAGCCTCTCCTGGGTGACACAGGGTGAGCAGTCCCCATTTCTCACCTGCATCACGAGATTTGCATCCTTTGCTCCGCAGGGCTCAGGGGGGAGCAGCGAAGGGTGAGACCCAGAGGTGTGATGTCAGGCTGGCTCTTGGCTCGGGTGAACGCCTGCCCTCCCCTCACCCCTGGTCAATGAGTACCTGGTCATGTGGGCTGCACACTCAGCTCCCCGTGAGTTGGCCATCACACTCCTGGCTCCAGAAATGGGCACGTTTTCCACAGCCCAGCGTCCAGCCAGGCTCTGGCATCCCTCTGATTTCCATATTCACCCGTCTCCTCTATTTAAAGAGATGTCAGCCCGGGGGGAGATGTCTCAAACACTTATGTGCCATTCCCAGCACAGTGTAACAACTGCTGCCACACACCCCATACCACAGCTCTGACACCACCTGGCACTCTAAGTCCCTTTTTAAACGGAAAGCAAAGGAGATCTCCAGCAAAAGCTCTGGTAAATTAAGTAGAGGAAGCCCCCCAAACTGGAGCTGGCCACAGAAACCATCTGAAAGACAAAAGTGACAAGCAAAGGGCAGGAATGTTACAAGCAATTAGTGGACAGAGACATGAGCTCAGTGGTTGTGTCACACAAACTGCTTCTTGGTGCATAACATTCCTCATAAACATAAATTACAATAATCAACATGCCAAGGATTGCTGTGAGCCTGACAGGGACGGCTCTGGAGGAGGATGTGGAGAGGGAAAGCACCCAGCTGCTGCAGCCAGCAGGGATCCCTACCCGAGCCAGCTCAAGGAGTGGAGGGGAGGGCAGGCGTCGGGGTGTGATGGATGTTCCCCAGCGTGTGGGACAAGAACACAACACATCTGCCTGGCAGCCTGACGTGGGGCTAACGAGACCCTGCACTGCTCCACCGGTAAGAGCCCAAAGTGTCCCTTGCCGTGCGTGGCTGAGGTCGCTGGTGTTGAACCTGGCACCCACCTGAGGCGCCTCTGCGATCCCAGCGGTGAAATTGCAAGGCAGAGCCTCGGGGCATTTTCCAAACGTGCCAATGTAATGGCTGAGCAAAAGGCAGACCAAAGTGCTCCGGGTTTTGTGGGGTTTTCTGAAATTGCTTTGGGTTCTGGGGCTGTCTTCCCCCTTTTGTGTTGTCACGGTGGAATCGCTGTGGAATCACAGAGGTTGAGAGAAATCAAGTGGGAAGATGGGCACATTGTAGATGTAGGGGTGTTTCATTTAAAAATGGATCTGGCTGGGAAACTACAAGACTTCGTGTGAATCCATGTCTGTGATCACCTCAGCTCCTGCTGCAGGAAACTTTGCTCAGCAAATCCTTCCCCTGCTCTTTCTCCCTAATGTATCCCACACTAGGAATAGCTATGGAATTCCTAGAGTGTCCCTTGTCTGGGGCAGCCCGAGGAGTGCTGGGTTTCAGCCCACATCTGTTCTCCCTTTTGATATAAATTGCATCTTTTGAAGCTCCGGGGGCTGTGCTTCCTCACCCCGGTGTCTGCTGTCACCTTCCTGCAAACAGCACCTCGGCCCAGCTGCCTTTGGCTGGAGAGGGGAGAGAAGGGGGGGGTGAAGGAGGGGAGGCTGCAGGAGGCAGAGAGGACTGACACACACCTGGATGCTCCTGTCTTTATCCAAAGGGGCACAGCGGGCTGGGTGCCGTGTCCAGGCAGGGATGTGATGCACAGAACCCGGGGGGATGGCTCTGAGCTGCTCCTGCCTCCTGCACAGTCCCAGGATTTCCTCTGGGTAGAAGTGACCCTGTTCCTGCTGCGCACCAGGAGATCAATCACCCTCTTCCCCCCTTCCCAAAACCCCCCCAGACACAGCTCAGCCCAAGCTCCTTCCCCGGGGAAGGTGGTACCTGTGTTCCACGGGCTGAGAGTGGGATGCAGGAAGGAGTGACTGCCAGGAGCAACAGGGAATGCTGCAGCATCCTGAGCAGCATTTCAATCACACACCCGAGGGCTTTGCTAGGGATGCTCCTCTCCAGAACCTTCCCTGTCAGCAAATGCCACTGCAGGGATGTGAGAGGCACCGTGGGATGCTGAGGAGTGAGCACAGCCTCGGGGACATGGGGGGAGCAGTCCCAACCTGCTTCACATCACAAGGGCAAACACGGGGTGCAAGAGTCCACCGTGCACCCCTTGTCCCTGTCCAAACCTGCCCAAGGACAGGGATATGGGAATGTTACGTGGAGTGACACGGAGCCAGAGCCTGCCTTGTAAAGCTCTGCCTGCCCCAGGCCTGGTCCCTGCGTGGCTCCTGGCCAGACACATTAAATCCTCTGATTCTCCCTCACATGGTGAGGCCCCGGGGGGGGGACACTCCATCCAGTCCCGGGAACTGGCTTCAGGAGAGATGGGGGAGAGATCCCAGGGCAGCCTGGGGAGGAAGGAGAGCCAGAGGGCTCCAAACCTGCCTTAGGAAGGGACCAAGGCAGTTCAGGCTGAGCAGAGGTGACAGCAGTCTCCAAATGCATAACAGTCTGTTACAGCCATGTAAGGTGTTCTCTGGTGCAAGAACACTTAATTTTTGGTGTAAGAACACCTCATTTTTGGTGTAAGAACACCTCATTTTTGGTGTAAGCTGCTCACCTCAGAGTGGGGAGCAGCCCTGCCCACCCATCCCACAGTTCAGAGAGAGAGGCAGGATCTCATCTCCTTGGTCTCCAGGCTGGAGGGAAGATGTCAAAACACACTAAGCAATGACACACCAGGCCCAGTAAGAACCAGTGAAGAAAGATACGACCTCCAAACACTGCTCTACCCAGCAGGCATCACTGTCTCCCCAGAGAGAGGTCCAGAGCTCCAATCTGCAGCACTCTCACATAAGAGTCCTGGCAATCCCAGTAAATACAGAAACTATATTAAACCTGACAGCTCAGACTGAAGCATCAGAGAAATGGCAGCAATGTGAATGTTCTTGACTCCTGGAGGAAGCACAGGGCAGCTCCAGGGGGGTTTCACCTGTTCTCCTCCTGCAGCTCCTCCAGCCTCCCTCCCTCTGTGCCCCACGGGGCAGTGTGGGAGCTGCAGAGCCCCCCCAGATGCCCAGCAGCTCAGGGGCACGTTTTCTCCACTGCTAAGCTCACATGGCCATGCATGTGTGCTGCTCCGAGGCCAGCGGCTCCCTGGAGGTCTGCAGGGAATATTTCACAGTCGCTGCATCCGGGCAGCAGTTCCCTTCCCCACTGCCCTGACATTCAATAGGCACCGAGTCATGGAAAGAAAATGTGTTCAATGCCTCCCCTGCCCTGGCCCGTTCTCCCTTGTGCACACGCAGGCATGTGGAAATCATTGCCCAGCGCTGCATTTCAGCAACAATCCGAGGGCTGGAGTTTAAAGCTGGGCTGCTAAGTCGAGGAAAACTGGCAAATGGGGGCCCCATGCTCTGGTGCCTGGCTTGGCAGGGCAGGATCTGCTCCTGCTGGAGAGGCCAAAGCACCCACTGGTGTCACTGGGAGGGTGGGTGGTGCTGCTGTGTCACAGCCCAGCGTGTGCCTGTGGCTGTGCATGGTGCTAACAAGGGGGGCAGTGGCTGTGCATCCCCCTCATTGAACAACAACCACCCCTGTTGTGTCTCTGGGGGGCACCTACAACTCCACAGACTCAGGAGATGTAAATCATAGAATCACAGAATGGTTTGGGTTGGAAGGAATCTTAAAGCTCATCCCATGTCACCCCACTGCCATGGGCAGGGACGCCTTCCCAACCTGGCCTTGGACACTTCCAGGGATGGGGCAGCCACAGCTTCTCTGGGCACCCTGTGCCAGGCCCTCCCCACCCTCACAGGGAACAATTCCATCCTAATTCCCAAACCCAGCTTCTGGGTTCTGAGCAAACCCAGCTTCTTCCCCCTTTCAGTCTGAAGCCATTCCCCCTTGTCCTGTCACTCCAAAACTGGGCAGGAGGAATGTTGTTATTCCCATTTCACAGACAAGTGGATTGAGGGGCAGGAGAAGAGGAGAAAAGTTCAGACATCCTTATCAGCACTGCCTGGTGCTTGTCCCGGAGCTCAGAGAGGTCCTCAGGGTCTCCCCTCAGAGCCCAGATATCCACAGGCTGCTCATCCCACACAGGAATTGGCTCCCTGTGGACCCCAATTACCGCAAAACCAAACGCAAAAAGTGTGAATCCCTGTGTAAGCTGACACACCCCATTCTGTGTGACACAAAGTTACCGTCCCCAGGGTGGCCACAGCGCTGCTGACCATGGCAACCACGAGGCCAGTTGCCAACCCGGGGATCCAGCAGCATCTCCTCCTAATTTTGTCCATGGAGCATCACCATAACAACAGCTCCACCAATCCACGCCAGACATTCAGGGCACTTAGCAACCAGGAGCTGCCAAAATTACAGAACAAAGTAAAAAATGTGCCCAAAGTATTTCCTCCAGCATCCCCCTGTGAGTGTGCAGAGCTCCAGCCCTGAGGGGCAAAGCCAGAAAAACGCACAGGGTCCAACAGGCACCAAAAGTTCTCCCCAGAAGTGGCTCTGGAGCCAAAGCATCCTTCGCCCTGCCCGTGGCATTGCTGGGAGGTGAGTCTGGCCTGGTTTTTTTTGGCATCTGAGGGCACAGCAAAGAGAGGAAGGCTCAGTGCCCAGGCACACAGCACCCGAGCTGTCACCTCTGATTGTCACCCAGCCACAGGAGCTGCAGGAGCTGAGCAGCACTGCCTTGCCTGAAGGTCTCCAGCTGTTTCACAGGGGTTAAATCAGACGCCAGCACTGAGCTCAAAAGGCCCCAACTCTGTCCCCAGAGGAGTTTGCTCCTATGAGTGGACCTTGTCCCTCCTCGCTGCTGTGAAGCAGGGAGGAGATAAGTTGTTTTTTCAGAGAACAATCCATCTCTCCCCCACTGACTCATTGACGAGCTTCCCCTTTCCAGGCAGTTCACGGGGTGAGCTGGAGGCTGAACAGTCAGTGCTCACTGAGTGAGTGCACCAAGGGCTTAAATCTGCTTCCTCAGGGGAGCAAAGAGCACCAGGGTTAAAGTTCTGTGGAGGAAACGCGTCTGAGCAAACCCAGCTTCTCCCTGCCAGTGTCCCCCAGACACACCAGCAAAGTGCCTGGTGCTTTCCTGCTGACAGAAACTGGGAGTCCCTGCTTGGACATGGACCAGAGGTGCAGAAATACCCAGTGACTGAGAACAGAACCTCAGATGGGATTTTCCAGCCCAAACCAGTAAGATTTCTGTGAGCAGGATGCAATCCTGTGGCCCAGGCAGTGCAGGAGGTCTGGCTGGAGAATAGTAAGGGCTTTTCTGAGCCTTTGGCCACAAAGGTACATGGATGGAGGGATGGATGGATGGATGGATGGATGGATGGAGCAGGAGGAGCCATGGCAGTGGGCNTGGATGGATGGATGGATGGATGGATGGATGGATGGATGGAGGGAGGGAGGGATGGATGGATGGATGGAGGGAGGGATGGATGGATGGATGGAGGGATGGAGCAGGAGGAGCCCTGGCAGTGGGCTGGCACTACTCAGCAAGAACAGCTTGGGTGGCACCAGAAAGGGACTCCCTGACTGCTGGCTCTGACAGCCTCAGGATGCTAAGCCAGGATCTGCTGCTTGCCTCACAGTCTGCTAGCTATTTTCAGCCCAAATGAGGAATCCAGCCCAGCTCTGGCTTCCCAAAACATTGATGCATAAACTTCAGCGGGCATTAGAGGGATGATAAATGTGAGAACATTTCCAAAAATGAGAACCAAGGGAGGGCTTGAAACTGCAGCGCTGGACACAGGTATGGTGGGGCACAGAGCAAAGCACCCCTGAGAGGGCAGGAATGGCAGGGATGTGCCCAAGAGAGATGCTTGGCTCAGCTGGGAGTGGGGTGGGTGCAGTCCCACCCTCACACATGTGCTGGTGCCTGTGCCAGCCCAGCTCGTGGTGCCTGGGAGCCTCTGCAGCCCACACGAGGCTGTCGAGGCTGCTGGAGCTGATGTTCACCCCACACTGCCTCCCATCCCGTCTGACATCCCCCACCTCTGCTGTTGTAATTAGGGAATTGGAGCAGATGGCAGCAGAGTTTGCTGAAAAGAGGAAAATCTCACCCACAGCTGCTGCTCCTCGTGTGCAAGTCCTTCCCTCTGAGGCAGGCGGGGATGACAGTTCCTGTGATCAGAGGGAAGCTGCTGGGGCTGGGTGCAGCCAAAACATCCTCAAAAGACTCTCAGCTGGGGGCTGGGGAAGAGTGCCAGGAGTGAACCACAGCATGGTCAGAGTACAAGGGACTGGTGGCACTGCAGGGGCCTCGGGCTCCCTCTTCCCTGAGGAGCTGTGTGAGATCCTGAGGGTCTGTGCACCTCGGTGTCAGCTCCTGTTTTCATTCCAGTAGGATTTAGGGAAACCTGCCCTGGAATGCAGCACTGCTCCTGTCTTCTCCCTCCTCGGCAAACCCTCACACACTGCTCTGTGCTGCTTCTCCCCGGGCACAAACAGAACTGGCTGGCACAGGCAGGCCAGACAAGGACCTTGCTCCCTCCTCCCCTGCTGGCAAACATCCGCGTGTCAGCAGCAAAGGGCAGAGAGAAATTCCTGGAGGTAAGACCTGGCACAGCCTGGAAGGACTGGCTGCATCCCAGGGAAAACCCTTGGCATCCCAGGGATAGCACAGGTTCTGTTCTGGGCTGTGCAGGGGACGGGTGCTGGGCTCTCTCAGGGTGCCCACAACGTGTTTTTACTGGTGCTGAGGCATCTCCCTGGCAAGGCAGTCTCTGGGGAGAACCTCCAGCACAAGCCTCTTCCTTGCTGAATGCTCACATTAGTTCATTAGTCATTCCCCAGCCAGTAAGTGCTCGGATGGCTTTGAGTCTCTCCTGCTCCCGCCCTGCAGCCCTGCTGTCCAACAGCCTCACACCCTCCTCCCTCACAGCCTGCAGGGAAACTTTCCTGCCAACTTCTGCCTGGAAGGTGCTCCAGATCCCTCCTGACAGATGCCGAGTGCTCAGGGGACTCTCCAGCACTCTCAGCCTGATCCTGCCCTTCCTTGGCTGGTCCAGTTTTCTGCGTGCTGAATCTCCACAGCCCAGTGAAATCCCTGGAAGCCAGAGCTCCTCAGCTCGGCATCCCACCCACAGCATCTCCAGAGGCCTCCCGGGCTGCTGATGTCACCGAAGGGCTCCCAGGGCTGTTGATGCTCTGCTTAAAACTGCAAGGAAACGCTGTCTTGGCATCATTTCTCGCAGGGTGCTCTGGGACTGGAGTCTGCACTTGGTCATTTAAAGCCCTGCAACACAGGCAGAGCCCACCCTTCCCCAGGCTCCAGCAGCATCCCAGGATTTCAAAGGGCAGATGGAGCGGGCTGGAAGTGGCGGCTGGGGTGGTGCACGTGTGACCCCATGAGGGCACAGAGCCAGCTCAGCCCTCGGGAGGATTCAGAGACCAGAGCAACCCCAGAGCTGAGCTGTGCCCTCCCCTCTCCCCTGTGCCTTGGAGACATCCAGTGCTGACCCACCATCTGCCAGCACTGGCATTCCTGCAGCCCCGCCACTGCTGCCACTGCTTTTGGCTAAGTAAGGCAGTTCTGGGGAAAAAAAAACCCAAACCAAAACACAAAAAAGAAGTACAGGTTTAAGGCAGGACTGTTCTGGATAAATCTGCTCTCTTGTTGTCTCACAGATTTAATCAATTAGCACCACAGAAGAGGTCTCCATTTGCAGATGCTGAGGCTGATTCTCCTTGTGCTCATGCTGCTCCCAGTCAGGAATAAAGTCCATAAAACTACTGAGAGTGGGAGGAAAATACCAGTTCTGTAACCCAGCACACAGCCTTCCCTCGCTGGGTTTACTGCTCCTCAAAAGCCCCTCGGGTATAACCGGCTTATTTTTAGCTGTTTACTTACTAAACACACCCAGGGGAAGGCTGAATGTCAAGGCATTTCTGCATCCCGAGCCCGGCCCTGCACATTTATCCTGTCACACACAGGGATGCTGGACCTGCTCTGGAGCTGGGGGTGGAGAAGAGCCGGCCAAGGAATGTGGGTCCTGCCCAGAAGCTGCTGCTGCTTGCAACCCCCCCCCTCCAAACATCTGGGAGCCAAGGACCTCCTGAGCTGTGGGGTCACCTCTCACAGGGGTGCAGTCCCTGTTTACCTGCCTGTATAGATCATCTCCCTCTGGTTTGTAACATTTTTTACCCCTCCACAGTAACAAGGAAATGTCCAACTGGAGTGTCACACACGGAGAAGAGGTGAAGGGACTCATCCGAGGCTGGTGGGATCATGTGCCCAGAGCACGGAGCAGGATCTCCCAACAACTGAAGCAAATCTTGGTGCCATTTCGCTGCTGAAAGTCCTTGGTCCTCCCCGTGCCTCCCTTATGAAATGTTTCAGGGAAATGTGTGTTTCCAGCACAGGCACAGGGGTTTTGCAGGAGATCAGAGCACCCTCACACGGGCTGATGGCCGCAGGGAATGAGAGTTTTCCCCGGGGAGTGTGCAGGTAACATCATGGGGAGTTGCACCAGCTTTTTCCGGGAGAAAGGGATTTTCCCCTTGTGACCTGTGTCCCTGCTTGGTCCCTTCCCAGCTCCTCACCTCCTTGGTCGTCCTGTCCCCCTGCCCCAGCCAGAGGCAGGTTGTCCCCAGGATCCGTGGGGATCGCAGGAGTTTTTGGAAAATGCTCCCACCTCGTGGTCCTCTGAAGAAATGACTGCCTGAGAAACGGAAAACCCGGAGAGGAGCAGGAACCANTCATCCAAGGCTGGTGGGATCATGTGCCCAGAGCACGGAGCAGGATCTCCCAACAACTGAAGCAAATCTTGGTGCCATTTCGCTGCTGAAAGTCCTTGGTCCTCCCCGTGCCTCCCTTATGAAATGTTTCAGGGAAATGTGTGTTTCCAGCACAGGCACAGGGGTTTTGCAGGAGATCAGAGCACCCTCACACGGGCTGATGGCCGCAGGGAATGAGAGTTTTCACCGGGGAGTATGCAGTTAACATCATGGGGAGTTGCACCAGCTTTTTCCTGGAGAAAGGGTTTTCCCCTTGTGACCTGTGTCCCTGCTTGGTCCCTTCCCAGCTCTTTTTTTCCATCCCTCACCTCCTTGGCCGTCCTGTCCCCCTGCCCCAGGCAGAGGCAGGTTGTCCCCAGGATCCGCGGGGACCGCAGGAGTTTTTGGAAAATGCTCCCACCTCGTGGTCCTCTGAAGAAATGACTGCCTGAGAAACGGAAAACCCGGAGAGGAGCAGGAACCAGGCCATGCCACCCTTCCTGCTCGAGATTGCTCCCACCCAGGCTGAACTGGGGTCCCCAGTGCCTTCGCTCAGCCCTGCCACTGGTGCATCCCATGGGATAAGCAGGGACTGTCCCAGGGGCTGAGGAGGGGTTAAGGCAGCCCATGGTCTGTTCAAAGCCCATCCTCCCAGTGCTCCCAGTCCTCCCAGCCCACATGTGCTCACATGCAGACACACAAGTGCCTGCAGAGCTCAGCCCTGGGTGTTGCCAAACCCGTTCTGCCGGGGGACAGCACTGCCACTCCTGGGTCCCCTCCAAAATCTGCCTGTGCAGGCAGGTGGGGTGGGGGAGGAGTGGAAAAGCCCTGTGTGCACGGTGGGAAGCACCAGGCGCCTTGTGACATTCCCTGTGCAATATTCCCTGTCTGGGGAATGCTGCAGGGAGGGGAGTCACCACCCTTGGGGGTCCCCATCCCAATTCTGCCACCAGCCCAGGCTGAGGGGCTGGGAAAGGCACTTGTGCTCCACTGTGGGACACACCTGATCTTCAGTATTCCAGGAAAACACATCAGCTCTCCAACAGATCTCCTGGCAGGACACAGAGGTCTCCATGGAATCCTCAAATGGTTTGGGTTGGAGGGGACCTTGAAGATCACCCAGTGCCACCCCCTGCCATGGGCAGGGACACCTCCCACTGTCCCAGGCTGCTCCAACCTGGCCTTGGACACTTCCAGGGTTCCAGGGGCAGCCACAGCTTCTCTGGGCACCCTGTGCCAGGGTCTCCCCACCCTCACAGGGAAGGATTTCTTCCCGATATCTCATCTAAATCTCTCCCTTCCTTCAGCATAAAGCCATTAAAGCTGTTTTGCCTGGTTATTGCACAGGATCAGGATGAAACAGCCGCAGTTTTCTCCTGGGCCCCAACTGTTACACTTCACATTAAATGTTTTTCAGACAAATGATCCTTCTCTTGCAATTCTCAGGTGGCGTCTCATTTCTCCATAAACAGCCTCCTGCCCTGCTGCCTGCTGGCAGGTGGGTTTTGGAGAAACACTTAAAAACCAGGCAGAACCCACATGCTGCTGCAGGAACCAGCTGGGACTGTGGGTTTAAGGCAGATGAAATATCCCCAAGGATGGACGACTACCCCTTATTTCTGCCCTCTCTGCAGCTCAGCAAGTGCTGTAGAAATCCAGCTGAAGAACAAAATAAATAAAAGGAATTCTGTGATGGCATCTGCCTGAACAGAGGTGGACGGGTTTTTGTTGGGTGTGAGGCAGACTCAGCTTTTTTTGTAACACTGTCAGCATAAAGTGATGATGTTTCAAGTAGTTTTTGCTCTTGTTAAAAACCAAACTCCACGAAGATGGCAAATCCATTTGCAATGATCCTTATGAGCCCTGGGGCTTTTCCCTCCAATGCCAGGATGCTGTGACAATGCTGCAGTGGGATGGCAGAGCGGGATCAGAGGTGGGAAGTGCCCACACACCCTCACCGAGGCAGCAGCTGCTTCTCCACAATCGTTCATCGACCCCAATCCACCAGGAAAGAGGCTCCCCACACCCGGATCCTGGGAGGGCTCTGCACACAAGTGACATCCCTGCTGTCACAGCCAGCACTGCACACATCAGAAACCTTTCAGAAGACACAACCAGGCTGCTCGTTGCTCACTTGTGCTCACACAACCCCCAGCCCAGTCTCAGCTTGAACAGTCTGTGGAGTGAAAGCTATTCCCGTGAGGAATGGGGAATTAATGCAGAAGAGTGAACAAACCTGCAAGCACAATGTATGTGGTTGGAAACGGCGGTACCCGAGAGACACGGGGACCTGTCACAGGGCTGGACTCATTTCTCGTGTTACAAAGAACCTCAAATTTTGCAAGGAAAGTGGTTTCTGTTACCGTGGAAGCTTTCCCAGAAGGACCCAAGTGAAACTCAGCAACTCCACTTGTGTTTGCAGAGAGCCTGGGAGAGCAGCCCTTGGAAAAACAAAAAACAAAACCAAAAACCCCTGGATTCTCCCGTTTCCACTGGTTTAAACATTCAGCTGTTCCACTTGGCAAGATCAGTCCTGCACGGGGCTGACAGGTAACAGGTAGGCAGGGTTTGAAAAAGGGTTATAGGAAAAAAATCTCCTCTGCCTCAATGCAGGGAGAGGCATCTTGAAAGGCAGGACACAGCCCCTGCTCTGCTGGCTGGGGCTCAAAGGAAGAGCTCCCCGCTAATGAGAAGGAAGTTGGGAGCGGTGGGATGGGGAAGCGCTTTGTCCAGCCCATACGGCCAGTTGGCACGTCAGGACCCACCGGGGGTTAACCAAAGGCCTGCTAAAGCGCCGTGAGAAACCTGCCAGTCGCCATACGAGGCGCCGTCCCGAGGAAATTAAAAATCAGGCACCATATGCCGCGGCCCCGGGAGGGAGCGGAGCGTCGGGAGCCGCGTCCGCATCTGCCCGGGGCAGGTCCGTCACCTCCTGCCCCCGCCTTCCCGGCACCGAGCGGGCAAGGACAGCGCCGGGGAGACGAGGGG
>WEKX01001225.1:167352-211244 GCA_013390025.1 Pitta sordida | reverse complement strand
CTCGGGGCTCCCCGTGTGCGCTGGAATCGGGAGCGGAGCTTCACCGGGACCTGGGGAGGGCGGCAGGACAGGGCGGTCCCCGCGGGGTTGGGTGGGCTCGGGACCCGGGGGAGAGGCCGAGCAGGGATCCCAGCCGGATGGAACCATCCCTGGGGAGCTGGCACTGCCCTGCTTGGCACACGGGAGCTCCCGAACGGGTGGTTTTCCCTGGCAAGTGTCAGACGCCCGGCATTCCCAGGGGAGGGAGGGAGGGAGGGAGGGAACGGGGAAGCAGTGAAGCCGAGGCATGGCAGACTTAAGCTCCCCTCTCCAAGGGCTTTATGCTCGAAGACGACCCTGACCCAGCGCTGTGTCCACCTCACCCGGTGTCCCCTGCCCTGAACTGCTCTGGGGACAGGGGAGGCACCGGCCTGGCTGGAAGATGCTGTTCCAGGTGCTGTTGCTGGTTGTGCAAGCCCTGGGGGCTGGTTGCTGTGCTGGGGGTGACCCTCTCCTTTGACCGGAATGNCAAAATAAATAAAAGGAATTCTGTGATGGCATCTGCCTGAACAGAGGTGGACGGGTTTTTGTTGGGTGTGAGGCAGACTCAGCTTTTTTTGTAACACTGTCAGCGTAAAGTGATGATGTTTCAAGTAGTTTTTGCTCGTGTTAAAAACCAAACTCCACGAAGATGGCAAATCCGTTTGCAATGATCCTTATGAGCAAAATGCCCTGGGACTGTTCCCTCCAATGCCAGGATGCTGTGACAATGCTGCAGTGGGATGGCAGAGCGGGATCAGAGGTGGGAAGTGCCCACACACCCTCACCGAGGCAGCAGCTGCTTCTCCACAATCGTTCATCGACCCCAATCCACCAGGAAAGAGGCTCCCCACACCCGGATCCTGGGAGGGCTCTGCACACAAGTGACATCCCTGCTGTCACAGCCAGCACTGCACACATCAGAAACCTTTCAGAAGACACAACCAGGCTGCTCGTTGCTCACTTGTGCTCACACAACCCCCAGCCCAGTCTCAGCTTGAACAGTCTGTGGAGTGAAAGCTATTCCCGTGAGGAATGGGGAATTAATGCAGAAGAGTGAACAAACCTGCAAGCACAATGTATGTGGTTGGAAACGGCGGTACCCGAGAGACACGGGGACCTGTCACAGGGCTGGACTCATTTCTCGTGTTACAAAGAACCTCAAATTTTGCAAGGAAAGTGGTTTCTGTTACCGTGGAAGCTTTCCCAGAAGGACCCAAGTGAAACTCAGCAACTCCACTTGTGTTTGCAGAGAGCCTGGGAGAGCAGCCCTTGGAAAAACAAAAAACAAAACCAAAAACCCCTGGATTCTCCCGTTTCCACTGGTTTAAACATTCAGCTGTTCCACTTGGCAAGATCAGTCCTGCACGGGGCTGACAGGTAACAGGTAGGCAGGGTTTGAAAAAGGGTTATAGGAAAAAAATCTCCTCTGCCTCAATGCAGGGAGAGGCATCTTGAAAGGCAGGACACAGCCCCTGCTCTGCTGGCTGGGGCTCAAAGGAAGAGCTCCCCGCTAATGAGAAGGAAGTTGGGAGCGGTGGGATGGGGAAGCGCTTTGTCCAGCCCATACGGCCAGTTGGCACGTCAGGACCCACCGGGGGTTAACCAAAGGCCTGCTAAAGCGCCGTGAGAAACCTGCCAGTCGCCATACGAGGCGCCGTCCCGAGGAAATTAAAAATCAGGCACCATATGCCGCGGCCCCGGGAGGGAGCGGAGCGTCGGGAGCCGCGTCCGCATCTGCCCGGGGCAGGTCCGTCACCTCCTGCCCCCGCCTTCCCGGCACCGAGCGGGCAAGGACAGCGCCGGGGAGACGAGGGGAACCGGGGGGATGGATGACACATGTTCAGCCCAACCCAGTGGCAGAACAGCCGGAGAGGCAGAGCCAATAGCTGCTTTTCATGCTCAGTGAGTCCGTCCACCTCCACCCCCCCCTCCGAGTCCTTAAGTTGCATCTTTTAACTACCTCGGTGTTCAAAGCAAATGTGATGCTCAGCGTGAACAGAAGGAAGAGCCTGCTGACAGGTAGCCAGCATGGACACTGAGCCCGGCAGGGCCGGCTGCTGAGAGAGGTACGTGTTTTCCAAGGCAGGGATCCGAAAGCAATCACATTTGGGACGCAAACTCGGAGCAGACTTTAATTTTCCAGCAGGGGGAATATGGAAATCTGGCTCCTTCGAAATGATTCATCCCCCCCCACACACCCCGTCCTTTCCCACCATCGCCACCTCCCCTCCCCCCGCGTCCTCCCCCCATCCCTCCCCGCACAAACACTTCGCTGCAGTCTCTCTCTCTCGGTATCCCGGTGCTCTCCGTTCCCGTCGCGGGGCTCGGGGCTCCCCGTGTGCGCTGGAATCGGGAGCGGAGCTTCACCGGGACCTGGGGAGGGCGGCAGGACAGGGCGGTCCCCGCGGGGTTGGGTGGGCTCGGGACCCGGGGGAGAGGCCGAGCAGGGATCCCAGCCGGATGGAACCATCCCTGGGGAGCTGGCACTGCCCTGCTTGGCACACGGGAGCTCCCGAACGGGTGGTTTTCCCTGGCAAGTGTCAGACGCCCGGCATTCCCAGGGGAGGGAGGGAGGGAGGGAGGGAACGGGGAAGCAGTGAAGCCGAGGCATGGCAGACTTAAGCTCCCCTCTCCAAGGGCTTTATGCTCGAAGACGACCCTGACCCAGCGCTGTGTCCACCTCACCCGGTGTCCCCTGCCCTGAACTGCTCTGGGGACAGGGGAGGCACCGGCCTGGCTGGAAGATGCTGTTCCAGGTGCTGTTGCTGGTTGTGCAAGCCCTGGGGGCTGGTTGCTGTGCTGGGGGTGACCCTCTCCTTTGACCGGAATGCATCCAACCCACTGCTTGGTCCCTGACATGCCTGGGTGGCACCTCTGGTGCAGCAGAGGGAGGTGGAGATGGCACCGATGTGGCAAAACCCCTTTGTCCTGTGGCAAAGAGATTTCTCTCGTTGCCGTGTGGGAGGTGTTCGGGACTTGCTGCTCCCAGGATTTCTGTGTAATTCGCTGTCACGTTTATAAACGCAGAGCTGTTTCGTCTGGCTCGTCAAGGGGAATTAAAAAGGGGGGAGCTGTGGGGATCCTGCAGCCGGGGCCAGCAGGATTTCCCTGCTGCCTGGGGAGCTTGGAAAGAACTTTTGTGGTCTTGAGAGGAAGAGAGGGGCTGGCACGTGTGTTCCCTGAAGCCGGCTTTGCTCTGCCACATGCCGGGGACAGACCCAGGGCAGGGTGCTGAGCCAGGGCTGCTCTCAGTGTCCCCGTTTCCCATTTCCCCCCTCCCTGCTGTCGGAGCTGGTTCCTGCGTCTGTGCCGGTATAAATATTGTCTAACAAATCCTCCCTGGAGGTGATGCCGTCAGGTGGCGCTTGGGAATAGGCAGCGTCGCCGTGGGAGTCTGGAGAGGGAATACTTGTTGCTGAGAGCTGCGCATTGTCGGGGCACGGGGAGATGGGGCACCCAGCCCCCTGTGAGCTGCACATGGCACGGACAACAGGCACCCAGAGCCCCTGCTCACCCAACCCACGCCTCTGGAGGTAACACGGAAAGAGAGGGAAGACTTTCTGTGGAAAGGGTGGTAGAGATGGGAGGATAAGCACGGAAAGCTTTTTCTCTCAGTTTTGGCACTGAAAATCTTGATTAGAACTATAGATTATTTCAGATTTAGCCGTGTCCGGTGTGTGACTGCAGCCCTGTCACCTCCCTGGCAGGCTCTGCTCTGTGCACAGGGTGTGACACAGGTCTCTGAGGGGGACTGTGCGAGGTAAAAGTTTCTGTGCACTCTGGAGAGCTTTTGTATAACTCGGGAACGCTTTTGTGGTCAGACAGACGCATTCAGTGCAGAGCAGAATGTTCCTCTTTTGTCTCAGACCTGCTGCTCCTGTGGGGGGCTGTAATGCCCAGGACAAAACCAGCTTGATCCATCCTGAAGGGCTTGGGGTAACACCCACCTCGGGGCACAGAGTTCACCGGGAGGCTTTACACTTTGCAAGGTCCTGTGCAACTCCCCAGGGCAGGTGTGGCTGTGGGAACACACCATGGGGCACTGTCACCCGTGCCATCCCCTATCCCACCTGTGCCATCCCATATCCCCCCTGTGCCATCCCATATCCCACCTCCATCGGCCCCAGTGCTGGGGGCTGTGTCTTTAGGGAGCTGCTCAGCATTTCCAGGCTCAGGGAGGGTTTCCCACCCCGCCAGGGCCGACGCAGCCCAGAGCACAGCACAGCCCTCCCCTCCCTCAAGGATAACCCTCCCACTGACTTCAAAGCCAAGGCAGCTCGAGAGGACAAAGAGGAGCATTGTGACTGATAATGCTTAGGGACACTGTACACAAGTTGGTTTGGGAGATCCCAAATCCAAGAGCATTTTTGCAGCCTAGCTGAAGTGTACAGAGAGCAGACAGAGCTGAGGAAGAAAAGAGCTGCTCAGACTAAAGTAAGAGCATCCACATCGGGGTTCACATCCAGGCTCACTCAACTGGATCCAACACAACCTGCACATGGAGACAAAACCCGCAGGTGCAATCCCAGCTTGGAGGCTACACAAGGACTGGGGACTTGGGTGCAAGAGGCTTCAGCAGCAGCTGAACCAGCACCTTTTGTTGTGGTGCAAACCACGGGACGAGGCTGCCTGGCTCAGCTCCCGTGGCTCTCCCGTCTCTCCTCCGTGCCAGGCGGCTCATCCCAAGGGTGGCAGAGGCTGCAGCGTCGCCCGGGCTCTCTGTGACAGAGTTGGTGTTCGCAGCACCAACCCCGGCTCCAGCACAAGGGAGCACGTCCCTTGTTAATCAGCATTTAATTAAAGGACATGCTGACATTTGGAAATCAGAAACAAATCTCCTGTGTGGGCTGCCTCTCTCTGCCGCTCGCCTCTTCTCTGAATCACTCCCTGACATTTTGCCAGATTAGGATGTGACTCTCTCTCTCTCTTTCTCTCCCTCCTTATAAAAATAAATTGAAANGAATCCCCCAGTGTCCCCCCGTGTGTCCCCCCCGTGCACTCTCTGTGTCACCCTTGATGCTGAGCAGGACCGGGCACTGCGGGGCCGGGGGTCCCTTCCCCGCCTGGCCGGGGGGTCCCCTGGTTCTCCCCTCCNAAGTAAGAGCATCCACATCGGGGTTCACATCCAGGCTCACTCAACTGGATCCAACACAACCTGCACATGGAGACAAAACCCGCAGGTGCAATCCCAGCTTGGAGGCTACACAAGGACTGGGGACTTGGGTGCAAGAGGCTTCAGCAGCAGCTGAACCAGCACCTTTTGTTGTGGTGCAAACCACGGGACGAGGCTGCCTGGCTCAGCTCCCGTGGCTCTCCCGTCTCTCCTCCGTGCCAGGCGGCTCATCCCAAGGGTGGCAGAGGCTGCAGCGTCGCCCGGGCTCTCTGTGACAGAGTTGGTGTTCGCAGCAGCAACCCCGGCTCCAGCACAAGGGAGCACGTCCCTTGTTAATCAGCATTTAATTAAAGGACATGCTGACATTTGGAAATCAGAAACAAATCTCCTGTGTGGGCTGCCTCTCTCTGCCGCTCGCCTCTTCTCTGAATCACTCCCTGACATTTTGCCAGATTAGGATGTGACTCTCTCTCTCTCTTTCTCTCCCTCCTTATAAAAATAAATTGAAAAGGAGATGCAAAGCCACCGCTGGTCCTGAGGGAGAGGATACAGGGGACCGTGTTTCACTGGGGAAAAGCTCCAGTTCTTCCTGGTGTTACAGTGGTGTTCTACAAAGACCCTCATGTGGGGCAGGTTTTCTGTGGCAGGTGCCACAGGGATGATGAGGCAGGGGGTACTCCCCACGTTGGCATGGGGGCAACTGGTTCTCCCTCTCCGAAACCACTCCGAGAGCTGTGAAGGCATCTGAGGTCTCACACCAGCCCAGGTGATGGGGCTGAAGGAATCACTAGCAGGATGTGTGAATGCTCAGCAGGGGAAGCAGTGCTGGACCCTTGGAGAGCCATGGGTGGGGTGGGAGGGAAGGACGGGGCTCCAGGACAGGAGACCCTCGGAGCTGCCCCACTCCCAGCACCGCTCTGTGCCCAGGCTGGGGCAGGAGGGCTGAGCCCTGGCTGTTGGCACAGGGGAATCTCCGCACCCCTGTCCCCACAGGGCCTGGGGGCCCCTCTCCCCACAGACCCTGAGGCAGGACCCCCTTTTCCCTCCCGTTTAGACTCACCAGCCACTCCCTAATCCCCCCCATTGTGCAATGCCCTTGTGCCTCCTGTGTGCACCCCCCTCGTGTCTCCCCCCGTGAATACCCAGATGTATTCCCTGTGTNCGGGGGAGGGGGGGGGGACTTGGGGGGAACCCTCACCGTTCGCTTCCCCTCGGCTGCTCATTTCAACCTTCTTTCAAGCAGAAATTACTCACATTAATCAGGAGTGGGAATGTGTTTGCAGCCCTGCAGATTTGGCAGCGCGGAATCAAATTCCATCAGTAGCAGCAGGAGGACGGGAGCCTGTATCTGCTGTGCGCAGCCTAATAGAGCCATTGCCGGGGGAAATTGGATCCGAGAGCTCCCCTAAATTAATCTACCCTTTAAAAAAATGCCAGGAGATCTACATGACAAATGAGCGGTTGCAAGGGAAGCAGATGCAAACACCCAGCACATCGCATCGGGCTGGAGCTGCCCCAGGGCTGGCATCTGCAGGGGAGAGGGACAGGAGAGCTCCCAAGAACAGACTCTGGTCCTGGAATTCAGGTCAGGAGAGCTGCCGGGACAGCAGAGAGGAACAAATCTCTTAACAGATCGTTTATTGAAAGCTGACAGAAAGGGTGGGTGGGGGTGTTGTCCCAAATCTGGGTTCCTTCACAGAGTGTGTAAGAAGCTGATCCACACACAGGGTCAAGGTTTTTGATTTATTTACAGTTCTCTGCAGAAAGGGGTGCTGAGTGGTCACCCCAAACCTGCAATAATCACAGAGTGGTTTGGGTTGGAAGGGATCTTAAATCTCACCTTATTCACCCTCTGCCATGGGCAGGGACACCTTCCACTATCCCAGGCTGCTCCAACCTGGCCTTGGACACTTCCAGGGATGGGGCAGCCACAGCTTCCCTGGATAACCTGTTCCAGGGCCTCCCCACCCTCACAGGAAGAATTTCTTCCCTAAGGTTCCCCTCTGTCAGTTTGAACCCATTCCCCTTGTCCTGCCACTCCAGTTCCTGATGAACAGCCCCTCTCCACCTTCCTTACAGCCCCTTCAGATCCTGGAAGGGACTGTGAGCTTTCCACACAACCTTCTCTTCTCCAGGCCCCAACTCCCTCATCTTCTCTCTATGTTAAGCCCCTCTCCTGCTCCCCTCAGCCAGGATTGGTGCTGGGAGCTCGGAGCTGTGCCCATCCTCTGCCAGCACGTGCAAAGGTGCCGTGGGGCAACCAGGAGCATCTCGGAGCAGCCCAGCGGGGCAGAGCCGTGGCCGTGGGGCAGCAGCAGGTGCTGCCAGGCTGCTCCCACCCCCATCCCACCATGGCAGGGGGAAAACAGGGCAGGTGGGGCTTCCTGGGGGTTCTGGCTCTGGTGCCTGGGCCGGGGCGCAGGTGCCGCAGCTGCCGCAGCTCTCTGTGCTGTAATAGAGCTGCTGCTGCTGCTCCAAGGTGATTGCTGCTTTATTGGCTTATTTTTAGTCGTACGGCCGCGTTGGGGGCAAGATGGATGGGTCTTGTCTTGCCTTGTGAGAGACTTTTGTTGCAGCAGGAGCCCGGGCACGGGGCGGGAGCGAGTGCTCTGAGAGCTGCCTTGGAAACACATGGGGGGAAGCTCCACAGGGCAGAGAGGAGCTCACCAGAGCCCCATTCCTGCCCTGGGAAGGGGTGGGCATGAAGGGGCTGTGCCAGGTATGAGGCTGGTGTGTGGGCTGCCTGTTGCTGGGCAGTTTCCTCCAATAAAGGACCCGCAATTGTGTTTCCTCACAGCATCTCCCAGTAAAATCCAAAGACCCATCTGGAGGTCGGTGTCTCCTACTCCAGGGGTCAGAATTCTCACTGGTGTTTACAGCTGGTCAGTGGGAATGCTGGTGATCCCATCTCCAGCTCATCCCTGAAGCAAAGGGGAAGTGCCTTGCTCTGTGTGTGAGCTCCAGGTCACCGTGTGAGTTGGGTTTGCAATCTAAGTGGGGTCGTTTGATTGCAACTGGGAGAGTAAGTCTTTCCCATGTGGTTTTTGCTCCCTGATTAGATGTGCTTCCGGGGGGTTTTGTTCTGCTGCCTACGGGAAATACCCAGCCAGGCACTGGGATTGGATGGGGAAGTGAAATACCCGGGGAGCTGGATGAGAGGGAGGGTGAACTCATTTAAAAGTGACAGCATGTGACAATAATTGGGTGTCTGTGTGTCCCCCCCAGTCCCATGGGGACATGTGTCACCCAGGGAGCAGGGCCTGAGGACCCAACCCAGTGCCCGTGGTGTGCCCGGCGTGTGTCCCAGTGCCCGTCCTGGCCCCACGGCCGCTCCTGGCATGGTGGGAGCTGTGGCCAGCGAGGCCACAGGGAATATTGATTGGTTTTACAGTGTAACCTGACAGAGCCCATTCTGCTGATGTAATGAAGACGGATGATCCCGTCCTCTCGCCGTGGTGCTTTGGGGAAAGGGAAAATTATTTGCTGCATCCTGGAGGGATGTGCCACAATCCTCCTGCCTCGCTCCTGGATCTCAGCTCATTTCCACTGCTCTGCCTGATTTTCTCTGCTTTCCATCCTCATGGCTCCCTGCCTTGTGCAGTGTCCCAGCGCTCCAGTGTGTCATCCCCCAACATGGACCTGAGCTGGTGCTCAGGCTGAGGGGCAGCCAGGCCTGGTCCGGGTCCAGGGGTGCAGACCTCGCTGCTGGGATGAGCTGGGAGACAACTTGTTGCAGGTGGAATTCCTTTTCCCATTGTGGAAAGGTCTCCTGCTGGGGCTCATCACAGCCAGGGTCACGATCCAGCCTTGCTCCACAGCTCACCTCTCCCTCCTCCTCTGCCTTTCCAGTGTGTCTCCTGCTCTTCCTTCCCTTCTCCCACCAGTGCCCCTGTGCCCAGCAGCCCCGGGCATCCCGACTGCCAGCCCAGCCTGCTGCAAGCACATCCCACCTCCAACATGAGGGGACATCTCCCACTGAGAAACTCAGTTCCTGAGCCCAGAAACTCATCCAGGGACCTGTTAAATGTCAAGCACAGCTCTAGGAGGTTGATGAGCTCCTTCCACAGCCTGACCTGAGATTTGGCAAAGTGCAGCCTGACCAGCAGTGGTGAATCCATCTTTAATATAATACCAGGCTCAAGCACTCACATGGCAGAAGGCACTTATGTACAGTCATAAAAATGATTTAGAAATTGTCAGGGGTCTAAAAGCAAAAAATCGAGCTCACCTGTTATCAGACTTTATTTCTCTTGTAGCCTTTACCCTTTAGGATTCAAGTTGTCAGGCTTTTCTCAACAGCCAACACATTTGGAAATGCTAAGTTGTTTTTATATCAGAGCTAAGAATCCTCCAGAATCACAGGGCTAGGGGAAGAAAAAGAAATAGCAGCTCCTGGAATGCATGAGGTGTGATCTCCAGAGCTGCCAGCACTTCTGCAAAGGAACCATCCCTTCTACACCTTCAGGAACCTGATGAGCTTTATTGCTGCCCTCCATCAGATCCAAACCTCATCGCTTCACAGACATTCCAGGGATCCTTTTCCTTCTGGGAAAATACTCAGTGATGGAGTGAAGATTTCCAGGGATGCAGAGACCCAGTGACAATCTCAGTCTCTGTTTTAAACCTTGGAGCCCGTTAAGGCTGTTTTGGGGTGGGATCTCTGGCATCCCCATCAATGCCCTCTGCTCCATCCAGCCAAGTTCTTTGAGGGGATGAATGAATCCTTGTCAAACCAGGGTGGAAATCCTCCTGTAGCAAACACTTTTTCATCCTCGTGAGTCCACTTGGATATTCATGGCAGAGCAATTACTCTTTTTCTCATCTCAGGGAACTAATATCGTAAGTAGTTTAACTCCACCACGTGAGGAAAGATGGTGATGGCTCTAGGTAGGAGAGGAAACCACAGTGCCTCGTCATTTTAAAGGAAATACTCTAAAAATAAGGCACCTGCCTGTCACTGGGTGCAGACACACGGTGAACACAACAATGAGCCTTCTGGTGCTCTGGGTGATTTTGGGGAAGAGCTTTGAAGGGCCCACGAAGGGCAAACCCCAGGTTGCCAGGAGCACATGGGCACATTGCACAGCCACCTTTTCCTCCTGCTCCCGGCTGACAACTTCAACCAAACATCTGGCAAAGTTGAGGGGCAGGGGCTAAGGGGATGTGGCTGCTCCTGGCAGGCCAGGCTGACAGTTCCTGTGAGATCAGCCCCCCGAGCATCATTCCTTGGTGAGAGCTCGCTCACAAAGGCAAGGAATGGAAGCAAATCTTACATGACACATTTATTTTTGTCATCTATTTATTAGCTCAGAGCAAAAGTCCTGCTGCGCTGCATTATGGGGATTATGCAAATGAAGGACATCAAGACAATTAAAAAAAAGCCCAAGTGAGCACAATGTCAGAGCAGAGCAGATGCTGAGAGAAGGCACAGCCCTCCCTGACCACTCCTGGCCTGCCTGCTCCAACATCCCTGTGCCCACACCCAACACACCACCCCATCCAAAGGCTCCTGGTGTGGACAGCCCAGCCGGGCAGCTCATTAAGGCCACCAGTTAACGAGCTGCCCAACACACCTCTCGGGGTGTTGCCCTCCCAGACGCTTCCCCTGTTACCCTCATCCCTGTTTGGGGGAAGGATGTGGGGGATGGACCCTGCCCCATCCTCATCCCATCACAGGCCTCACCTCTGTCGCTGCATCAATAGTTAGAATTTGGATTTGTGGGGTCACTGAGGGGGGTCCCCACAGGGCAGAGAGCAGGGAGGGTCCTTGTCCCCCCCCAGGGCCCAGCCCAGGGCGAGGTGAGGTAATGCCAGGCTCATGTTCGGTCGGGCGCTGCCACGGGAGGAGGATCTGGCTGGGAAGCCTGGCTAAATCCCCACTGAATCAGCCGTTGTTACACTGACAGCTCGGGATTTAGGAGAGCTAAAGTGGATGGAAAGCAGTGAGCTGGGGGAAAAAAAAATAATAAAAAAAAAGGTCCCAAATCCGACTTGTCTTTGCTGTGCCAAGACCCAGAGGACTCGGGATGTGTGTTTGGGATTTAATCCTGTCTGAACCCCTCTAGTTTGAGACAGAGGTGGAGGGAGAGCTTAAGGCAGCTGAAGTGCATGTCGATAGCCGCTCCCAAGGACAGCTCCTGCCCCGGCAGCTCCTGCGAGTGGAAAAACGCCGTTTCCCAAAATTCTGTGGAGGAGCACAGGCAGGCTGGCACTCGGAGGAGACAGGGAAAGATGCAGGGAGCAGCCAGGGAGACACGCTTCCATCCCCACTCCGCTAATTACACTCATTAGGGAAAGAATGCTGCCTCCGATTTTGAGCTCCAGCAGCTATTTTTAATCCCCCTGCCTGCCGAAAGCGCACACCGGAGACCTCGAGTGGGTTGGTTTGTTTGGGGTTTGCCGGGTGGGGGTTTTCTAGCTGGAACCGGGGATTTCTCCTCGCAGGTCAGAGGCTCTTTTGTGTCTGCTGGGCTGGGAGACGGGGCCGAAGACAAAGCGGGACGGGAGGGAGCTGAGCCGGGCAGAGCCCGGGAGCCGGGAATGGGGAAGCTGGCAGGGATGGAGCTCGGCTCCGGTGGGGAGAGCGCCGGGAGATAATTTATGCAGAGCTCGGGTTGGGGTTGCGGGGCCGTCCCCAGCCGGCGAGAGGGAGGGAGGGAGGCCTCTCCCCATCGCCCCTTCACCCGCCTCCTCCCGCCCCGCAGCCACACACAGCCACACAATCCCCGCACAATTAGGAGGACACCTATTCAGCACCGCTCTGGCATTGCTGGGCTTTTGTTCCTTCTCTTCTCTTCGCTGGCAGAGCTCTCTCTCCCATCCCTGCGCCCGGCTCCGAGCAGCGCCCGGCGGTTCCTTAAGTTGCTTTTCTTAATCTCCACCAAAGAATCGCCGGAGTCCCGCGGTTGAGGCGGCAGCAAGAGGGAGAGGAGGGGGGAAGAAAAAAAAAATAGAGGAGGAAAAAAAAAAAAAGTAAGACGGCGTTTTTCTGTTTCTTTCTTTGTGTGGAGTGTTGCCTGCAGGAGTTGTGTGTGTGAGGGGAGCTCTGGCTGCGATGGGATCGGCGCTGAGCACATGCAAAGCACCCGCAGGCACCTGCATCCCTCCGCTCCCGGGAGTGTTCCCGGCGCAGCATCCCCGGGGATGTCTGTCTCGGAGCATCCCAAAGCAATCCGAGCCTTTATCTGTTGGTGGTGTATGTTGGGAACGGGTTTGTGTACGTGAATATATGGATTTAAGTCTGTTGGCAGTGTTGGAGCTGCTGGGTGGTATTTGCTTGCTGTAGTTCTGTTCTTGTGGATGTAGCTGATTAGCTGGGGGGAAAATAAATTGAATCCTCTTTGTTTTAAGTGAGAATAATCACCAGCTGGTCAAAATCCATCACTAAATGAATGTTTGTGAAGGTGTGTGTGTAGATACTCGGGTGTATTCACATTACTTGTGTTGACAGAGAATTGCATGCAACAAATGTTAATGTACTTATCAGCTAAATTGCACGTGAGCTCATTAACTGTTGGATTTCAGTGTCGGAATGAGAGTTCTTGGGTATGAATATATGCTCGTGTCTTGAGATAGGGTATCATTTATATCTCAAACCTGTCGTATCTGACAAGTTTTTTGTCTTACCCAAGAGAGGGGGTGGGGTGGGGGGTGGGTGTAGGACCGGGATGTGTGTGTGTGTGTGTGCAAACACTTTGGCATTGTTTATAGCGGATATAAAATCCCTGTCTGCAGGCACAGAGAGAGAAACTCTGCCTGGTGCAGAAGTGCATTTTGGTTTCTCAAGGGCAGAGAGCAGGTTTGTTAGTGAATATCCTCCTGGATGCTGGAAGGAATCCGGAGGCAGGGCTGGGTGTGCTGGTGGAGCTGCATCCCAGCGATCCTTCCCCGGGCTCCAAACTTGCAGCTCCAGCAGCAGCGCCGGCTTTGGGCACACGGAGGGGAGGCTCTCGGGGCTCTCTCCGATGAGGTAATCCCAAAGAAAGATAAGGGAAGTGGTGCATGTATTAACTTGAGCGCTGATGTCAGCGAGGGAGATGGAGATTAATTACTCCGAGATAGGAATTGCCTGGATTTTGGTGTCATCTGCTTCCTGCCGTTATTTCAGGCGTGTCGGGGGATCAGGGCTGGAGGGATCTGGAGGAGGAGGGTCCTGAGGGGCTGGCGGGGTCTGGGGATCCCAGTGGCTTGTGCAGTGATTTCAGCACCAGTGCAGAGCCCCTGTGTGTGTGTGTGTGTGTCAGTGCCTGCTGCACTCACGTGCCTGGACTGCCACAGCCTCCTAAGGAGAGGGAGATTTTCTTTTCTGCCAGAAGCTTCAGTGACAGTGAGGAGAGGGAGGCAGAAACCCCCGGATCTCCCTCCAAGAAGCAGGTTGAGGGTGCCCAGAGGGACTCAAATGATGTCCCCTCCTGTTTTTTGCAGACATCTGTGTGTCCCCAGGGAGTGGTGGCAGAGCTTCAGCAGCAGGGCTGGGTGGGAGCAGGGCTGGGGTGGCTCCAGGCAGAGGGAACAGGCTCAGGGAAAGGCTTGGGACACCTCCACACTGCACTGCTACTGTGACTGTCCCTTGGGAAGGAGCAATGGGACCCTGGGACCCAGCCCAGCAGGGTGAGAGCAATGGAGGGAACATCTCCGAAGCAGAAAAGAGACGCTTTTTCCTGCAGAATTTCTCTCGGTGCTAATAGGTGTCACATTATGGTGCGAGTCTGCAAAGGCTTGTCAGCAGAACATGATAAATCACCGGTAACAGGGAACAACAGGGCTGGGAGCAGGTGAAACACAAATATCTCATGTCTGCCTCACCTTGGACCTGACACCGGAGACACATCCATGATGCTCCCAAATGCCACCACTCAAGATGAACAGCCTGCCTCTAGTTCCCTCTCCAGGGGCTAATCCATGTGCTGTCTCTTATCCCAGTCCCACATTTCCTTCCCTGCCCACTGCCTGTTGCACTGAGCTGACCCCATGGGCCAGGGTCAGCCCCAACTTGGCTGTCAGAATCTTCCCCCAGACCCAAGGCAGACCCTGCAAAGCCCAAAGCAAGAGCAAGCCTGGCCTCTCAGTGCCTGGACAGTGTCCCCCAACCTCCAGGAGAGCATGAGAAGCTGTGTGAGGCTTAACCTCTGTGCTCTGGGGGTCAGTGCAGCTGCTGGGTGAGTGCAGTGGGTACAGTGTGGACCTTGGTGGGTGTGGGGGCTCCTTCCCCGCCTCCCCCCTCTAATTCCTCCACCTCTTTGTTCTCTCTGTTCTGGTCACTCCTGATCACTGAACCCTTCAGCTTGTCTCCCTCCATTCCCAAGTCCAAGTTGCTGGAGAGCCGAGAGGAGCAGCTCTTGCCCTCCTCACCCTCCTCACCTTCCTCCTCACCATGGACCAGCCCCTGGGGTGTGAGGGACAGCCCTGCTACAGGCCCCCACCCCTGCAGGAGCCAGCCCATGGAGCCCCCCAACCCTCATGGAGCCCCCCATCCCCGGGAGAGCCAGCCCATGGAGCCCCCCATCCCTCATGGAGCCCCCCATCCCTGCAGGACTCAGGCCATTGATCACCAGCCCTGCAGCTGCTCCAGCAAATCGAGACAAATTCAACCCCCCCCGGCTCCTGCAGCGTCTCCTGCCTCACAGCCCAGACTTAATTACAGCTGGGGCTGCGGGAGCTGAAATATCTGTGACCAGGAATGTGCTAAAAGGCCCTGGAGGATCTTGTTAGCGAGTGACTTACCTGGATTCCCGAGCTGCACTTGCCCTCCCTGAATGGGCTCTGTGGCAAATTGATGGCGAGTGTGCAGGAACAGATCTGGGTCATTATCTCTTCCCTTCGCTCTCTGCCTCTCTCATCCCTCCACCTCAAAATAAATGCAGAGGAATCGGTGCTCTGCACTGTGCAGGGGGCTGAGCAGGATCCTCTGTGACCCACAACATGGTCTTGAGGTCTGGGTCCCTCCAAGAATCTCTGGGTTCAGGTGCAGGTCTCTGCTGAGGGCTGATTTGTTGGTTTACAGGGCATAGAAACACCGAGGGGTCAAACCAAAAGGAATTTATTCAGATTTTTTTATTTTTTTCAGCAAGCTGAGAAACAAAACTGTTTAGGGTTGGAGAATATTTTGTTTCATCCAGAGAAAAACCTTTTATTAGATTTCCAGTCACCTAAAAAAAGAGTGATTTTGGTAAGAAGGAAGGAGAGCTGGAAGTGGCATGCTGTTCCAGATGGAAAAGTGGGAAGGAAAGGTTGCAGAGCTTCTCAGAGCTGCTTTTGTACATAAAGCTGACTGGTACAAACTAACTGGATTTGCAAAATATTCCTCCTGGCTCCAATTTGTCCCTGTGAGAACATTTCTGCTCGCTAAAGCAACCTCAGGCACTGATGGAAAGGCCAGTCCTGTGGGAGCCCAGTGTGGGGGTGGCCCCATCCTCCCCAGTTTCCATATTCAAGTCCCTGGATTAGGGAAAGCCAGGCCCTGGAGCGTCCACTGGAAGAGGAAAACACACCTCCTGGGCTGCCAGGGTGTCGAGAAGCAACGTCTGCCCTCCTGGCCAGGGGTGGCCAAGCATCCCTGTGGGAATAAAGAAAAGTGTCGAAGTAGCCAGAAAGGAAAGGATCCCTTTTCTCTCCCTGAACCAAACCCTGCTGGGTTCTGTGCTTTGCAAGGAGCAGGTGACTGTGTGTGCACCTGCCAAACGAGGACTGTTCTGGCCCTTCCTGTGGGTTTCCCATGGCTGCTGGTTCATCCTGGTGGAGGGAGCTGGGCTCTGCCTGGGCTCTCCTGCTGTTGCTGCAGCGCTGGTGGAGCTGCTGTGCTCAGCCTGTGGTGCTGCTGTGGCTGCAAACACGGATTTATGGAGCACGTCTCCCTGGAGTGCCTTGATAAAGGTGCTGGAGACAGTGTGGTCTCGTTGTCAGCTCTGGGGAGCCCCGGGGAGGCAGATTGGTGCTGCTTTCCCCGGTATTATGGATGTGCTGAGGGATCTGGGGGGTTGCTCAGCTTACCTGGCCTCCCCTGTAAGATGTATGGAGCGTTCTGGAAAGATTTGGGTTATATCTGTGTTGTTAAAGCAGCTACCAGGAGAAAATAAAGCGCTGGGGAAGCTGATTAAAACCCATAAATAGCTCCAGTGTCACCCTATCCATGGGACACACAAGTGGCAGACAAGGTGCACCTTCAGCTGTACAGAGCAACGACACAACAAATGCTCTGGACTCTCCTTTTTCCTTGGTAGATGTTTCTATAAAGCCAAAAAGTCCGACTATAATGACTTGGAGAACAAGGTAAAGGCCGGGAAATGACATTGTTACAATGACAAATATTCTCTGAATCCCCAATTCATGATCCTGGGCGCCTTATAAATGTGATTAGTAGATCTAATCTTGCTGTGCTGGAGCCAGTTGTCAAGACAGCTTGAAAATGGATCGTTGCCCAACTCTGGCTTCCACTGGTCCCCAAGTTCAAAGAGTTAATGTTTCAAAACTAACCCGGCGTTGGGGTCTGCAGGCTCTGCCATGGGGCATGAGGCAGCCTGTGGCTGGGCAGGGGGGAACTGCAGTGATGCCCTAAAAGAAAGGCTGATTCCACCTTCTTGGGGTGCAGCTAGTCCTGATCTCTGTGGAAAACAAACATTCAGGTGTTCCCAGCTGGTCAGTCTCTATTTTTGAGTATCTGTCCGTCTGTCCGTCCATCTGTCCATCCGTCCTTTCCATTTCAGTTGTCAGGGTTTGTTATTTCCCTTCACCTCCCAGCAGGGCTGGAGCAGCCCTGGACAGTCTCTGCACATGTCTCAGCTCAGGCAAGGGCGGGGAGCTGGGGAAGGAGGGGATGAGCCCGGGGCGAAGGCGAAGCAGCTCTAAGAGCCCTCGGCTCTGGGGAGGATTCCTCTTGAGCTCTAATTTTGGGTGCCCTCCTTTTGGACGCTCCTGTGGGCACTCCAGGGGCCTGGCTGCTCCAAAGGCGATTCCCACACGTGGCTCTCTGGGTGCCATGGGACCTGCCAGGCACTGGGGTTTCTGCAAACGAACTGGAAAGGCAGGAAAGTGAGATTTCCAAAGGCACTCAAGTGCTTTTGGGTAGCTGGGATGGTTTCCAGCCAGGTTGTCAGAGCATCCCAGAGTCCTCCGGGACTGGCAAAACCAGGATAAGCCCCCAGTGCCCCTGGCTCCCTGAGGAGCAAAGCAGGAACCTTTGCCGAAGGCAGCAAAGCACTTTTTGAAACATCGATCTAAGTGCTGTGAGTGTTTAAGGTGCATTTCCTGCCTTTACCCGGGATTTCCTGGGTATCCCAGTGGGAACGTAGTTTCAGAGCAAGCTTGTGCTGCTCGAGCTGTGGCATTTTTGGGGGCAGCCTGGCTGGGCTGAAGGCTGTGGGGATGTCGTGAGAGAGTCCCCAGGCTCACACCCGCCTTCCCAACCTGCCCAAAGAGCCGCACCTCCCCTAAAGCAGCGCCTGGGGACGAACAGCACGGGGGAGGCTTTGAGCGTATCCAAGATACAGCGGATTTGGGCACCCTGTCAAATGTTCTCATTGTCTGACCCTTGTCCAGACGCCAGTAAAACCCTTTGGGAAATTCCCCCTCCACCCAGAGCACCGGCTTTAATTACAGGAGAGGAATGCGAGGCGCAGAGCGCTGCTCCTCCTGCCTGTACGCTCGGCTGAGCGCTGGGCACCCGCACGGAGCCCCAAAGTTTGGGGTCTGGGAGTGCAGAAAGGTTGGGGATGGAGACAGAGGGGACACGGGGAAGGACAGGAGTGCAGGTGGGCACTGGGTGCCGGGTGCTGGTGGGACATTTCCCAAGCCCAGGGTGGCGTGTGGGGCTTGCCCCCCCCCGCCCCGTCCCGCTCTGGCAGCAGTGCCCGAGCAGCAGGACATGAGTAATATCCATCCCACTGGGGGAGTTAGATCAAAGGCACTGAAGTAGATACAAGAGGTTTCTGCTTCACAGACCAGAGAGGCTGCAGTTCAATAGCGCCTTTGTTACCGGCTCTCCGGAGCCAGGGATGGAGAAATACCTGACCACCCTCCCCCCCCGCACCCCGCTCCCTCCCTCTTTCCCTCCTTCCCTCCTTCCCTCCCTCCCTCGCTGCGCTCCCGGCCCCTCGGTGCACAACCATCTCAAGTATGTGCCCGCGCAGCGAGGCTCGGCGGGACGTGGGGGTGCTGGGGATGGCAGCGGGAGCGGCCAGCGAGGGAAGGGTTGGGGTGTCACAAATGAGACCCCCCCGCAGCTCTTTCCGGCTCAGAGCCGCGGGAGCGACCGCCCGGGGCAGCGCCGGGCACCCACTTCCCTGAGCATGGCAGGGAGCAGGGGAGGACAGGACGGTGTGGGCACTGCCATCCCGAGCCCGGCGATGGCTGGCCCGGTGCCCTTCCCATGGAGAGGATGCCACGCTGCCAAAGGTGAGGTCAGCGGCGCTCGGCCGGCGGCTCCGGGCTGTCCTGGGTCCCTGTGGTGTGGAGTGGGAATGGTGGCTCTTGGACGGGCATGTGTCCTCCTGTCCCCATGCTGGGGAGAGCAGCCGGGCACTGGGGCTGCCCTGCATCGGTTCCCAGCTTGGGAAGGTCTCGGGTGCCACAAGGCCGTATCCCTGTGGCAGGTTTCTCCCCGGAATGCGCGATGTGCCATGAAACTGCAGCCGATCCTTAGTGCAGCCCCAGGACTAAGGGGTGGGTCAGAGCTGGGCACGGAGGACAGAGACCCATGTGGGGCTCCTGGCATGTGCCCTCGTACCTGAGCTTTCCCCAGCAGATCTTCCCAGCACAACTCCTGTTCCCCAGGATGTAACCCCGGGATCAAGAGATGCCCTGGCACAGCTCGGTGGGTCGGGATGCCCGTGGGAGCAGCATCCCTTAAAGGGCTGGAGGGGAGCGTGGCTGTGTCACAGGTGGGGTACGTGGTGGCCTTTTTCCCCCTCACCATCAGTATATGGGAGTTAAAAGAGGAAAGACCTTGAGGAAATGCCAGTTCCTGTGCTCCAGGAGTTTGGTCTGTGGGTCAAAATTGTGTTCACTGCTGTTGCAAATCACAGCGTGCAAAATCCTCCCTACTTCCAATCCTGGCTGCTGTATAGGTTTAGGAACATTGGATTTAGGAACATTGGACTCTTGTGAGTGCAACAAGGAGGGGAGTTTTCTGCCCTCAGCAGCAGGGCTGACCTCGTCAGCTCCTGGCAATTAGCAATCCCTGCTGCTGAACGTGTCCTGGCAGAGGGAGGGAACAAAGGCCATGGCCAGAACTTTCCCAGGACAGCCTGGGCAGGTTTGGTGCCACCCAAGGAGCTTCCCCAGGTGCAGAGGCTTTTCTATAGAATAAGGTCTGTATCCATCTCTCTGAGGAGCTGCTGGAGCAGCTGCTCCCATGAAATGCATCACCTTGTCCTGAGATGCTTCTTTTGTGGGTGCAGAGACAGAAGGTCCCCTGCAAAGGCAAGTTGGGGAAAGCAGCAGCGGGGGAGGTGAGTGGGAGGCGGGTTTGCAGCCAGACCTTTCTTTAGCCCTTTGTCTCAGCCGACAAAGACGGGTCTGTTGGATGCACCTCGGCTGAGCATCCGTCGCCTCCGCAGCCTCAGCCAGGTGAGCTGAGGGGGCAGTGGGGCCCTGGGGAGGGTTTGGGCTCCCCAGTTCTGCTCCTGAGCGGTTCTGTGACTGTGGGCAAGTCCCTCTGTGGCCCGAAGGGTCAGATTTTCAGAGCAGCTCCAGGGCAGGGTACAGTCACACCCCAAGGCGAGTGTTTATCCCGTGGGATCCCACTGCTGAGCAGCGCAGTTCTCCTTGGAAAGGGACACTTGATCTGCAGGTGGAACTTTGTGCTGCCCCATTAGCGACCAGACCGACTATCTGGTGTATAGCTCGAGGTTTATCAGGTTTATTTGGACCATTAAAAGCAGCACAAACAGAAAGAATTCCCGTGTGTTGACAGGGACGAGACGTAGCGGCGTCCAGGACACCGGGAGAAGGAAAACAAACCATTCCTCCATGGACATGCTGCCACTGATTGTGGCTGTGCCGTGGTGTCTTTTAAGCCTCACCCCCGCTGCCAGGGGCTGCTGTCCCCGCAGTCACAGCTCATTACAGCATCCGGAGCACAAAGGCAGGGCACAGGGTCCTCCTCCCCGGGTCAGGTCCCTGCTGGGGAGACAGACATGCCAGGCTTGGATCTCTCCTCACTGACCTGTGGGTAACCCAGGAGAAGCCACCTCGTGACGCTGTGGTGCTGAGGGGTGTTTTTGGTGGGAATTTCCCTCGGGTTCGGGCAGGGAGGGAGCGGGTTGCGCTCCCAGCTGGTCACAGGGAGGGAGGATGACTAAGACAGAAGAATTACTTTTTCACGCCCTCCTCTCCTCTCCCTTTTTCCTTTCCTCTCCCCAAAGACCGCTGGCTTATCCTGGCTAAGCCCTCTGCTGTGGTCTATGGCTTTTTATTCCTATGTGATTGCTTTCCCTAACTCATGTAGGGCGAAAAGCCATGGGCTACACAGGGGAGGGACTCCACCTTCCAGGCACCTCCGCGGAGCGCACGGACTCCTGAGCCCCCGTTAATCACTCACATTTATTTGGTAACAAACGACAAGTGAAAGGGGGCATTGAAGCCTTGCAGGGCCTTAGCAAGAGGGACTGGGCAGGGGGTGGAGGGACAAAGGGGGCCAGGGCTGGTGGGGGGCACGGCCTTTGAGGCGCCGCGGGCCCCATTGAGCGGCGCCGGGCGCTGGGCAAGGGCTGCGAGGGAGCGGCTTCTCTTTGGCAGGGAGCTTTTCTCACACGGTTCAAAGCATCCCCACCTGCACCTCACCGAACAAAAGAGTCAGGCACAGACACCGAGGGCATTTCCAAGGGCCTGACCCAGCATGGAACGGCTGCCAGGGCATGGCAGGAGCCCCTTTGCTGGTGGGAGAGTAAGAAAGGGGCTGAGGAAAGTCCTGGCACCTCCAGCCCTGGCTCCCACCACGCCGTGCCCCTGCCAGGACACCTGGAGCTGCCCAGTTTGCACCAGGCAGGGTCTGTCCCTGCACGTCCCATGAGGTCATGGCCAGTTTGGTGCCACGAGGCGGCTGGAGGGGAGATGGTGGCCAGGAGAGCATGAGCAGGACAGGTTTCATTGTGCAGCAGGACTTGGGAAATCGGCACATTTGGAATGTGCAAAGGCGGTGCCTGTGAGCACGGCAGCCTGGCAGAGCTGGGCTGGATCCATCAGGTGGGAGAGAAGGGTGCAGGTCCCACTGCCAGGGCCCCCATTCCTGCAGATCCCACCGCTGCGGATCCCAGCATTACTGACTCCATTCCTGCAGATCCCAGTGTTACAAACCCCATCACCTCCACAACCACTCAAACAGTGCTGGGGGGTTCCAAACCACTTTGCCAAGCAGGAAACGAGCAATTTCTCCATTTTTTTTTTTTTTTTCTTTCTTTCTTTCTTTCTTTTCTCACTTCCCGAGCTTTGAGTCATTAGGTGTCAGGCTTTCAAGTTTATTTCACCAGCCTGGAATGCATCTTTAAAAATAATAGTCATTGAAAAAACTGAAAGCTGAGATTCAGCTGTAATCCCATGACTCAAGGAGGTGTGGAAGGAAGAAAATCATGAAATCCCATGAGTTCCAACAATGAAAGCATGAGAGCTGGCAAGCCTGTGCCACATAAATCATCAAAACTAAACACCATCAGTCAAAATGAAAGGAATTAAGCCAATCTCACCAGGCTGTTTTAATTATTTTTTAATGAGGATTTGCTCATTCAGAAAATTCACCCCTGACAATGCCTGCCCCCAGCCATTCACGCCGAGCAGGGTGGACACGCATGGCTTGGCCCCACCACCCCCACCCTGGGGCTGCTCCAGACGAGGGATGGGGAGCACGGACTGAGGGTGCCAAGGAGGGGAGAGCGGGGCAAATGAACAAAAAAATGCACCACGAGCCTTATTTTCCCCATTTTTGTTGCAACCCAAAGTGTTGTGGTGGGGAAGTAGCGAGCCATATCCTCACTGGATGGTCTCCATCGTCACGATATTCATGGAATGGTTTGGTTGTTTCATCGCCTTGTTCCAGGGACACCTTCCACTATCCCAGGTTGCTCCAAGCCCTGCCCAGCCTGGCCTTGAGCACTTCCAGGGACGAGGCAGCTGCAAACACCAGCCCCTATTAATATTTCTGTGGCTGTTGGGCAAAGCAGCTCTGAGCAGGATTATTGGCAGCCTGTCTGCGCTCTGCCAGCGAGATCCTCCACCCCTGAGACCCGCTCTCACTACCTTTCATGCTATTGATTTTTCCTTTAGCAAGGCAGCCATGAAGCATGAAAGGAACACAGGGAACACAACCCACTGTGCTTCCCAGTGAGCAGCTGGGATGGGAGGACACGGAGCAGGCACACAGCTCGGGGGGTCTGGTGGTCTGGAGACAAGGCTGGAGACTTTGTGCCAAATCTCTTGCCCTTGTTTGGCAGCCCCAGTCCCCCCCAACACACACCAGGCTCTGCACAAGGGCTTTGGGAGAGAGATTTGACCCGTGGCTTTCAGTCTGCTCCATGCTCAGGGATGGAGAGCGAGGTTTGCAGGAGACACGCACAGGACAAGTGTTCCCATGAAAGCCCTGCCGTGCAGCGAAGGCATTGGCAGGGCCCCCTGGAAAAGGTCCAGCGTGAAGAGGAGATGCTGCCAGAGCCAGGTGAGCCCTCAGCCTGTCTGGCATCCACCTCCCAGCAGCAGGTCCAGTCACCTTTCAATTAGCACAGCTCTGCCCACGTCCCGGGCTGGGCACAGCCAACCCCCCTGGCTGCCTTGGGTTATAAAACATTCATGGCGTTAAATAAAAGAGTGGACCAGGTTGGAATTTTCAAAGCATCTTTGAGAATTGAGCCACAGAGCTATTTTTAAAAAGGCACCAACCGAAATCCCAATTCATCCCATTGCTGGTCTAAAGAAATGAGCTCAACAAGGAGCCCCTCAAAGGCACTCCCGGGCAGCTCTGCCTCCAAAAACACCCGGCAAAGGCACATGTCGGAGCAGCTGGACCCCTCCAGCACTCCCTGGTCCTTCCCGAGCTTCCAGGAGTGAATTTCCGGAGCGGGACAAGCTGCTAATTACGGATAATCACTGCCATTAATGAGTGAGGCATCCACCGTCCAGGATTGTTCGGGAGCTGGGTGTGGAGCTCCCTTATCCCAGAGCTGGGTGAGGCACAGGCTTGTCCTGTGCTGCCCTGCAAGGAGGAGAATCGCAGCCTCGTGCCCCGACACGGAGCCCCTGTGCAGCCCCTGGACACCCCTCATGGCAGCAGCCGGAATTTTGGCGTCAGGAATGTGAAAGCAGAGGGAACCAGCTCCCCAGTACCACCTGGACGGGGATGGGGTTTGTGCCTCTGGAGCCTTGATGATGCTCTGGAAGAGCAGCAGGAGCAGCACCACCTTCCTCCTGGGTCACCCGGCCCAGTGGAGATAACTGGGGGAAAATATGCCAATTATTAGTGTTTTAATTACAGCCCGATGATGATGAGCTGAAAAGCTGTATTTTTAAATCAAAATTGTGACAGCACCCAGCCCCAGGAGAGCTGGTGCACACTGGGGGCTGCAGCACTGGGACCTTCCAAGGAGGGAATGGTGCTCAGCAGGAGCCCAGGGCGGGGGTTTGAAGCTCAGCCCTGGCTCAGGATTCCCAGAGAAGGACCAGGACATTAAAACCCACACTGAATCCCACATCCCCAACAGGCAGACCCAGCCTGTGGTTTGATCCGTGCCTGGATGTGTGATGGTGTCACTGGGTCAAGTCCCTTCGCATCAGAGGTTTCTGTTCCACGAGTGCTGATCCCACAAGAAATCCAGGTCACTCGGCTTTTGGGGAAAACCTGCCCCCCATTAACTGGCGGGGAGCTGGAGGGGGTTTACACAGACAATTCACCGACGGGACAGAAAGAGGCAAACCCAGGGCTTGCCGGGAATTATTTACTCAGCTCTGCCCTCGGTGGGGAATTACAGATGCGCCAGTTGCGCCGCCGAGCACCTTCCTCCTCCCGCCTGCCTGGAAATGGGTTATTTAGTAACTGGTGAGGCCACCGGTGCTGAGTCAGCCCACAGCTAATGAACACCCCGGCTGCCCATTTGAAATTTATTGCACCTATTAATTACAACCATTAGCTGCAGCCAGTGAAATTTTTATAATGAGGACCCTTGCGACTTTGCCTTCCTAGCAGCAAATTAACTGTGTGGGGGGAAGAATCAATGGGATCAGCAGACTTTACAGAAGCGATGTTTTAATTAGTGATTCTCTGCAAACATGCCAGGCAACATCTTCTCCGTTCATTATCTCTCCTTAAAGGGATGGTGCCTCTTTTCAGGTTGGTTTTATCCCGGCCTCGGCTCCTCTGTTGTCGGGTTTCTAATGCACTGCTGCTCATTATAGAAGCAGCTTTGAAGTTGGGTTTATCTTAGGACTGGTTGTAAGCAGCGAGATGTCCAAGGTTGGTGGGGGAAAATAAAAAGCAGCCCTAGGAAATAATGAGTTTGAAAGCTTGGCTGGCAAATAGCTAAATTGGATGGGTTCTGTGGCTGGGAGGAGGAGGAGGAGGAGAAGTGTTGTGTCCACACAGGGACAGGCTGCCCCAGCAGCGAGCTCTGGGATGCAGGAGCTGAAGCTTGGATGCTTAAAAATAGAAGGACCAAAAGTCCAAGACGAAGCTCTGTCCATGCATGGAGAACCCACAACCCCCAGAATGTCCAGGCTTCAGGAGAAAGTCTTTGTGAGTCCCAACCGTGTCTCTGGGTGCTCTCCCAAGGGTGTCTGCTCAGTGGATTTTGGAAAAGCAGGCTGGTGATCCCCAGATCATCAGCCACTCCTAAAAATCTTGGTTGTGGATGTGGCTGGACTGGCTGCCATGAAAGGCAGACGAAATGAAATTTCTGGGAACTTTTCTACATTTTTCTACATTACAAATTATTTAATTCCATTTGGTTCCCTGCAAAAATACAGGAACAATTTCCATTGCAAATGATCTCATTTCCCAGGGAAAAAGCCCGACATGCTGGCGGCAAAAGGCAGCTTTGAAATTCAGGGTTTCAAATGCAAAACTTGTTGTTTTTTCCAGATGAGTCGCTAAAAGTTAATTCAGCGGCATTTCCCAGAAATAGAAAAGCTGAGGCAGAGGAAGAAAAATCAGCTGAAAGATTCTGGTGCCTGACCATCCCATCCCATCCCATCCCATCCCATCCCATCCCATCCCATCCCAAGCTGTGCCAGGGGAGGTTTAGGCTGGATCTTAGGAAAAAATTCTTCCCAGAAAGAATCGGTCATTGGAATGGGCTGCCCAGGGAGGTGGTGGAGTCACCATCCCTGGGAGTGTTCAAATGTGGCCCTGAGTGCCCGGGGTGAGTTGATGAGGTGGTGTTGGGTCATAGGTTGGACTTGATGATCTCAGAGGTCTTTTCCAACTGAGTTAATTCTGTGATTCTGTGGCAGCCACCAGTGTCACCTGGAAGACCTTCCTGGCCCTGCAGCAAGGCTGTGGTGAGCCCTGCCTGCATCCCTGCCCATCCCTGCCCATCCCTGCCCAGGACCTTCCCTCCTGAAGCTGCTCCTGCTGCCAGTCACGGTGCCAAGAGCTGCCCAGTGAATCCCAGGGAAAGAGGAATTGCCAGGTTAAGGAATAGACTCTGTCCAGCTGGTTCAGAAAGACATTTTTTAGGGCTGGGGGAAAGTGACATTATTAAAGTGAGCATGCTGATTCCAGACAGCTCCCAATTCATCACTGTGACAGTGACAAACACGGCCTGGGGTTATGCAGTTGACTAAAGAGAATTCTCCAGCTTTACATTTTTAATGCTCCTCGCATTTTCTCTGCTGCAGCCGAGTTTTATCCAAAGGATCTTCTCCCTTGAATGGGAAGGGCAGCGCAGGGCTGGGGAGCAGACCCAGCCCTTGCAAATCAGCCAGGGCTTCTGTCATCGCTGCCCAAGCCAGTTCATTTATTTTTTAATTATTCCCTGCTCCTTCAGGATCCCTTTTCTACCTTTTCAGGAAGAACAGGAGCGTCAGCCTCAGCTGGGCTGCCTCCATTCTCCGGGGCTCATTCATCATTGTCCTCTGCCTGAATGGGAGGCAGAGGGTCAGCCTGAAAAGCCTCCGTGCTACAAGCTCCTCGAAATGTATCAATAGGTCCCTAATGGACGTTGGGGTCCCAGCCAGACCCCCCAGGCTCTCGGGGTGGCTTTGTGTCTGCGAGGGTGGTGGTGGGGGCACAGGGAGATTTGGGGTGGCACAGGGCAGCGGGGTGGGCACCCTTGGGGACCACCGGGGGCTGCTGAGCCCAGGCTGCCTGGGAGGTCTGGAGTTTGCCTGGTTGACCTGGAGAGGGTTGAACAGCAGGGATGGTGGTGCTGGGAGCCCTGCACAGGCAAGGGAAGCTGTTCCCAGACCTGGGTTAGGGGGTGCTGGATCAGACCCCACGTGCCAAACCGGCCTCCTGCCCCCCTTCTCTTCCCATCGCCCCTTCCCTTTGCTCTGCTCCAGCTGGAGCTCTGCAAACCCGGGAGGGCTCAGGGGCGGGAGGTGACGCTCCTTTCCCTCCCCCCCCCATCCCAGCGGGTCCCTCCGCACCAGCCGTTCCCTCCAAAATCCCATTCTCAGGCTGGCAACAAAAAGCAGCGGCACAAAGGGCGACGCGGGGACCTGCCGCTATGCCGGGAAGCCATTCAGAGCCGGAGGCTCATTAAAGAGCCTGTTGTCATTATTTGTGAGCTCCAGAGGTAGCCTGATTTAATTTGGGAGCTAGCAGACAGGTACCCCAGATGGCTGGGGACGGGGGGCAGCGGCAGAAGTGAATTAAATGGGATGTTTCTCGCTTTGTGCTGCAGCTGGGCCCCTTGGAAAAGGGGAAAGCGGGAAGGCAGGGCTGTGGCATCACCCCCTGCACCATCACCGCTGGTGGGAGCCTGGAGAGATGGGGGGGGCCACGGGCCCCACCTGCTTTGGCTTTTCTCCTCACAGTTAATTTCCTTCCAGCTGTCCCTGCTGTGAGTCAGGGCTGGTCATCTGCAAACGGCACAAAAGCTTATCCAGAGAAGCCGTGGCTGCTCCTGGATCCCTGGGAGTGTCCAAGGCCAGGTTGCAGCAACTCAGGATAGTGGAAGGTGTCCCTTCCCGTGGCAAGGGGTGGAAAGATGATGTTTAAGGTCCCTTCCCACCCAAAGCAGTCTGGGATTCTATGATTCAATGCAAAGCTAAAAATTAAAGTAGGGAGCAAATGAAGGTCTCACTTCAGACAGAATTTCTGCGAGGATTTGTTATTTATTTAAAACCCCCCAGCCTTCCATTTGCATAATTACATTTTGCAGCTGTTGGGCCATAATGTGGGCTGTGCTTTGGGGCATTATTTTATCTGTTGAAAACGGACACAAAGAGAGGGAAGTCGGAGCTCAGCTGAGCCTCTTTGTGCCGGAACCGCTGGTGCTGCCCCTGTGCCCGGGCTCTCCCAGGGCTCCTCACCTCCCGGGCCCTCCATATGCAGCAGGAGCTGCAAGCTGTCCCCAGTCTGTCCCGATTGTTCCCTGCCTTTGATAGGAGAGAGGCTGAGGGGGGGAGTTTTAATCTCCCCTGAGGGTGGGGAATTTGGGAGAGCATGGCTGGGAGCCTCGGGGAAGGAAGGAGGGGGAGATGTGAGTTTGTAAAGGGTGATGTTCCAGCTCTGTGGTTTGGGGGATTTGTGCTGCTCCCTCCAATCCTGTCTGTGCCCCCCCAGGAGCTGCCCTGACTCCTCTCCCTGTCCCCATCCAGGTCTCCCAGGGGTGCTCCCGAGCCTCTCCTGCTCCAGGTGATGCCCCAGTTCACCTTTGCTTGCTTCTGTGGGCTCCATGGCTTCTGCAAGATGAAGAGGAAGAAGGAAGAGTCCAGTGCAGAGCAGGAGACGGCCGTGTGAGGAGCAGCCCCTGCCGAGCTGTGTGTGCCTCGGGACCCCCCCCATCCCCTCGGTACGCAGGGACTGCCGGGGGGACTTCAGGTGTCTCCTTCCACCTCTCCAGGGCCATCACCTCTGCCTGCCCTTTCCTGGGGTGGCTCAGGGGCTGAGCTGATGTGTCTGGGGTGGTGCTGGGGCTGTATCAGGGGATGGGGAGTATCAGGGGATTGGGAGCTGGAGCTGAGCTCATCGACAGCAGCAGGGGCTGGGGGGAGCACGGGGGGAGCTGGTTAATCTCCTCTCACACGTTTATCCCACAGATTCTCTCATTTTCTCTCCCCTCTCTCTTCCCAGACACCGGCACAGCCAGGGGAGAGCTGAAGCACAGGAACGACCTTGCTGGGAGGAGGAAGCAGATGCTGTGGATGTCACCCAGGTGCTGCAGCAATCCTGCCTGGACACCCAGCCCGGCCGGGTCCTGAGCCCTCAGTGTCAGAGGGACCCTGCATCCCAGTGGGATAGAGAGATCCCTCCTGAACAAACCAACCTGCCCTCGCTCCAGCAAGTCCCAACAGACAGACCTGGAAGGGTTTCCAAAGCCGGGGCCAGGCCTTGTCCTCCCTGGAGTCACGGTGCTGGCCAGGGTTGGCCCCTGGCTGCTGAGAGGTGCTGCACAACTGGCTGAACATGGAAAAAGAGCTGCTTTGAGGTTTGTTTTTCAAGTCTCAGGCAAGTGGCTGTGACTCCAAGAAGCCATTCTCTGTGCCTCTGCCCTCCTGCTCCCACGGATGCTCCAGAGCATTTTGGAGGCACCAGACACACCGACCCTGCTGGGACACTGCTCCCCATGTGACCAGTGTGGACCAGGAGCTCCCACACCACACGTTGGGGGGACACCTCGGTGTGTGACCCCACCCCCTGCGAACCTGAGCCATGACATTCAGTGGGAGGTTGTTCTTTTGGGGTGAACAGGACCAAATTCCCGAGCTTGGGGCACCTGAGGTTCGCCCCAGGGCCATGTTCTCCAAAGCAGAACTCCTTCAATTCTTCCATACTGCGCTTCCCATCTCCATGTGGAGACCCCCTGAGCCTCCTGGGGCCAAAAGCAATGCCCAGGACAGCTGGGCAGGAGCTGCTCTTCCCCAGGGTTAGTCCTGCTCCTGCCACCACCTTTCCTGGGTGTCCCCACAATCCCCCTCTCCCCTCCACCCTGTCCATCTGTCCTTCCCACCCTCTGCTAAAGCCATACAGGAACTCCCTGCATGCTGTGCCTTCCCGAGGGGTCTCAGATAGTCATTCCCACTGGGATACCCTCCGAACAGCTCCAGGCTCTGCACGTGGGAGAGCTGGTGAGTGTCGGTGAGCCAGGGTCTCCTGGGGTTTGGGGCTCAGCTCCCCATCCCTGAACACACCCAGGGGTTGGATATCAGTGCCCAGTTCCCTGTCCCTGGATGCACCTGGCATCCAAGACCCCATTGGGGCACAAGCAGCTCCTGTTTGCAGGATGTGCTGGAGGGCAGCAGGGACAGCTCCTGGAAGGGGCAGATGCTCGAGGAGGTGTTGCCTTTGTGACCCCCGAGGAGCCCCCACCGCGGGGGACGAGCACACTTGGATTGCAATCCCTCCCCTTTCCAGGGTTTGCCCAGCGCTCCAGGAGCAGCCCCACGCTCTGCCAACAGAGCTGTCTGTACCACTGACAGCTCCCCTCGGGGCAGATTTGTTGGCTCAGCCGACAGCCAGGACCAGCAGGGCTGTTATTTTATTTTCTTATCCAAAGGATTTAGCACAAAAACCTGAGCTTGGCCAGAAGCACCACTAACACAAGGTGCAGCTGAGGGGCTGTAAATCCTCCCTGCTGCCTGGGGTGGGATGTGCTGCTGGGAGCCAGAGAGGAGGTGACAGCCAGGGGGACCAGGCACGGGGACATGGACTGTGCACAGTCTCTGTGTGTCACACTCGGGGTCAGGGCAGCTCAGGACACTTTGTTTTTTCCCTTCTTTAATCCCAAGCCATGTGAGCTGTGGGATCCAGAGGTGCAGTGTTCCCACAGGGGTGTTGCCCAGCTGGACTCCAGGATTTGGCACAGAGGAGGGCACCCAGTGACACGTGAAGTGACCTTTGAGGACACGGCTCACACGGCTTGCACATGCCATGCACACACACGTGCTGTGTGTCTGGGCCTGCTCAGGTTTTCCCTGTGTCTCCAACATTCCCATCTCCAGCCAGGGGTTCCCAAGCCAAGGTTTAAGGAATGCAGCAGCAGAGCTGAGCCAGGCAAACCCCCCCCACCCATTATCTGGGCGTTTGGAAACACAAGAACCGGACCCAGAGCCCTGTGAATATTACATCGCTCGAGCTACAGTTATTTTTAAAGAGAATTTCCCACCTCCCTGGATGGATGTGGCTCTCAGAGCAACAATATGTTTTCCACCATGTCTCCGAGCAAAATGGTTTGCTCCTGGATTGACCTCTATTGTGCTCATAAATGGCTTGTGGTGCTTTTTGATTCCCCCGTCATAATGACTTGACCTCTAGATTTATGGCTGAAGGTCTTTTCATCTGCACATTGTTTCCCACCAGACTCCATCCTGACGCTTTCCTGGAGCAGATCTGCCCCGAGCTGTGCCCCTGTGAGCCCCCCTGAGCCCCTGTGAGCCCCCCGAGGCATCCCCCACTGACAAATCTGCAGTGGGCAAAAGCAAAGGGATTTTTTTCCTCTCTCTTTCCAGTGGCAGCATTTTAATAGGGCAGCGTATGCTCAGAGCCTGCGAGGGCTGGGACGTGACAGCTCTTGTCACAGAACACTCTCTCCCTGTCTCCTTCTCTCTCCCCCACATTTGCACAACCCCTGGTGTTTTTATAAACTGGGAGTTTGCTTATTTTTCAGAATTCCCTCTTGCTCTCCTGCCTTTGGCTCTCCCACCCCGTTTTTGCTTCTCCACTCCAGAACCACCTGGACCTGAGTGAGGCTGGGGTGGATAAACCTGACTGATGTCGGTGGCAATGAGCTGTAAGGTGCAGTTGTCCACCCTGCAGTTTCCAAGTGCTTTTCCAAGGTTTTTCCATCCTCTGGAGAGAGGAAGGAAGGGGCAGGGACACCCCCCTGGGCTGAGCAGTGAGCCCAAAGCTGAGGCTGTAGAACCCTCCAGGTCCTGGCTGCTCCTGGGCATCCTTGGGGAAGGGCTGTGGGAAGGTGTGAGGTGCAGCTTGTCCTCTCCATCACGGATCCAGCTCCGGGTACTGCTGGAATCTCTGCAAACCCCTGTTACCTTGCACCGTGTGTTCCCAGGGTTTGTGGAGAAAACCTCCAGCTCTATCCCTCCTCAGGAAAAGGAGAGCCGTGCTCCTGAAAGATGCAATTGTTCCCACCAGCAATAATCCTTCTTTAATCCTATTACACTAAGGAAAGCATCCAACTCCCCTGCAGTGGGTGGTGGGATGCACAGGGCAGGGGGCCCCTCTCCCCATGGGCAGCTGGTGCCTGCCCTGGCCAGGTCCCCACTGGGGGTTTGGGGGTGGGTGCCCCATCCCCTTCCCGTGCACCCCGAGCTTCTCCTCCAGTGCCAAAGGCTGGAGTGACGGCAGTGCCACCCCTGCACCAGCCCTGGGATGGAGCAGAGCACCCTCTGGAATGAGGAGCTGCCTGAACCAAGGGCTCAGGATCTGGAGCTGGTGCTGGAGTGTCGGGGAAAACCAGTTTTAATGATCCAAAAAAGCAGAGAATGGCCCCAGGCTTCTAAGACAGGCAGTGTGGACCCCCAGGAAATATTGGGAGGGAGGGAAGGACTCTGCAAATATTTATTTGCAAGACAACAGCCGGGTTGGGGACCAAAACCTGGGCATGGAGGGGTCCTGGGGATGGAGGAATCCTGGCGAACGAGGGATCCTGCCAAGGAAGGTGCGGGATGTGATGGGAGGTGCAGGAGCGTTTGTGCAGTGAGCTGGAAGGGCACAACCACCAGCTGTGGGAGGCAAGCCAAGGGAAAAACTGCAGCTTGAACTCTTCATCTGGCAAGGCATTCTGAAGGGTTTTGCTGGAGATGTGAAAAAGGAGCAGAAAAGAACCCCAGTGAGCCCAAGGCAGACGCTCCACAGCAGGAGAGATTTCCACCCAAGCAATGCCCTGGAGCGTTGGACTCACAACAAGCTCTGTTTGCTACGGGCAGGGAAATTTCTGCATCCTGGGTGGTAGCCAAGAGAAAACCACCTTTTTTTTCCCCAGTTTTCCCCCCTCCCCAAGAAATCCCCAGGCCAAAGCTGTCCTTTCTCCCTCCTGTGGGCAGGATTTTCTTCCAGCCACCCTTGGGATGGAAGGCACTGGATGCCCCCAGCCCATTCCTGCTCACCTCCACAGGCACCTGCCTTCCTCCAGGCCAAAATTCCTTCCCCAAAACACCACCTTGTTCTGAATGTTATCCTAAGGACGAAGCACAGGCGGCTTTGGGCAGCCCCAGGTGGGCACAGGGAAGCTCACGTTGTTTTGGGAAAGTGCTGACCGTGTTCTGTTCCTATTTTTGCACATCAGCAGAGCCTCCTCGGTTCAGGGTTTGCAGCTCTGGTGAGTCCTTGGTGAGGACCTTCAGATTTAGCTTTGGGCCAAAAACAGGGGAAAAAAAAAAAGAAGTTGGTGAAACTCAAAGTGTATTTCTTGAATGTAACTTTATTTTTGTACAGGGAATTGTGGGGACCACGCAAGTGATAATGTGGGCTTTGATATTTGGGATTAATCACTGTTTATCTGGAGTTTATTACAAGTGTAAAGATATTTACAGAGGTCAAATTTGACCTCTGTTTTCTGCCAGTATAAATCCAGGGAGACAATCTGATGCTGAGGTATCTACAGAAATATTAATTAAACAGAAATAAGCTCGGACTGTAACCTGTGACTCAGATTTCTCCCGTTTCTCCAGATTTTTCCTATGCAAAAGCACAAGCAGGCAAAGGCAGGTTCCCAGCAGGGCCTGACTCAACAAAGCCCTGCTTAAATGTAAGGGTTTGCTTTGGGATTTTGCTTCACCCAATAAATTCTCCTCATTCCAGCCTAATAAACCTGTATTGATCCCAGACAAAGAGGGAAAGGCAGAGAACCACCACTGCAACACCTCCCTGGTGCTGCCCAACAGGGAGCAAAGCGTTAAACCTCTTTGAATTGTCCCTTTTTTATGCCACTGCCTGGGTTTCATCAGGAAGGGAGGGATCCCAACATGTTCCTCAGGAGTCTCCCGGCCCCGGGAGCCATAGAAAACAGTACTGTACCTCTGGGAAAATAAATGTGGCATTTGTAAATAAACACACACGTCTGTACGCACAGAGCAGAGCTCTTCCCATGGGAATTCCTGGGATGGATGGATGGATGGATAAAGAAATAAATTAATGAAATAAAATATTTATAAGGATTTTTAGTGCATGGATTTTATAGTCATGTGGACATCAGGGGGTTTGCTATAGGACAAGCTTCCTCCTTTTCTCGGCTGGTTCTGGAAAACACACCAAAACGCATCTTCCAAAGACCCTGAAATACTCGTTCCCAGTGTTGGGGAATGGGGTGGATGTGGGGAAGAGCACAGGGGTAATTAAGGCATAAATGAGCCTCACAACAATTCCTTTCACTCGTGGGATACCAGGAAAACTCCCAGCCAGAGGCTTTGGAAGTCAGAGGGAAAAACACATTTATCTGAGTAATTATTGGGCTCCTCGTTAACAAGCATCACTGGCTGGAATTCCTCTGGAGGGGAGGGAGCATCATCTCCCTGGAGGGTTTTCCTACAACCCCCATCATCTCCAGAGATATTCCCCCTCCCCACAGCCCCGCGGCAGGATTTGGCCCATTGGGGGGAACGCGGGAGGGATGCAGGAGCATCCTCGGAGCGCACCGCGGGAAGGGAGCGGGAAACTCAGGAGCGGGGACGCTGGAAAACGATCCGTTCCAGCTCTTCCCGGTTATCCCGGAGCTGGAAACACCCCGAGCCCGGCGGGTTGTGCTGTAAATTAGAGACGGGCGGACGTGGATTGCACCGAGACCTGCCGATCCCTCTGCTCCTGCTCCATATTCCCGGCTGTCACAGCCAGCCCTGCTCCCGGCTTTGTCCCTCTCCAGCTGCGCTTGGAGCTGTCCCGTCCCGGCTGTCCGAGCGCGCGGGGATGGAGCTGCTGGAATAAACTGGGGTTGGAATAAACTGGGGCTGGAATAAACTGGGATTGGAATAAATTGGGGCTGGAATAAACTGGGATTGGAATAAACTGGGGCTGGAATAAACTGGGATTGGAATAAACTGGGACTGCAATAAACTGGGGTTGGAATAAACTGGGACTGCAATAAACTGGGACAGCCGGACGCCTCTGAGGCGGGTTTTATTCTGCGTGTGCCGCGGTGGGAGCGCAAGGGGAGGAGGATTTGGTGGGGTTGCGGGGGGAGGCAGGGAAGGATGGAGTTTGTTCCCTGGGTTTCTCCAGCTGTGCGCAGCTGGAGGGTCGCGCTGCAGAGCCGCTGGTTTACACACGCACACACACGCACACACACACACACACACACACACTTACACACACACGGGAGGCGCAAAGCAGGAGCTGCAGTGGAATCCAGCGATGTCATCTTTAGTAATACTTACTAAATATATAAATGTATATATTACATCCAGGGGGACCAGGAGTGTCAACAAGGTGACAGACAACAGGGCAGTAAAAATTTTGGTGAGTTTTCATAGAATCCCAGAATGGTTTGGGTTGGAAGGGACCTTAAAGCTCATCCAGTCCCATCCGTGCCATGAGCAGGGTCACCTTCCACTATCCCGGGGTTCTCCAGGCCCCGTCCATTTGGAGATTTAAACACTTCCAAGGATCCAGGGGCAGCCGCAGCTTCTCTGGGCACGCTGTGCCAGCGCCTCCGCAGCCTCCCGGGGAAGAATCCCTTCCCAATACCCAGCCCAAACCTCCCTTCTTTCAATTTAAACCCCCCCCCCCTTATCCTGCCACTCCATGCCCATGTCAAAAGTCCCTCTCCAGGTCTCCTTGACAGACACACATCGAAACGAGCAGCAAAAGCCGATTGTAACAACACCCGCCCCCGCTCGCTGAGAACGGCCGGGGACGCGCAGCTCATCNGGGGGTGTGGGGGGTGTTCCCGTTGAAGGGGGAGCCCCGGGAGCCGGGGGTTCCCGGTGAGGGGGTTCCCGATGAAGGGGAGCCCGGTGAGGGGGAACCCCGGGGGGTTCCCGAGGAGGGCGGAGCGCAGGCTCTTGCAGGAAGGGCGGAGGTGGCGCTGCCGGGACCTCGTGGCGCAACGGTAGCGCGTCTGACTCCAGATCAGAAGGCTGCGTGTTCGAATCACGTCGGGGTCACCGCGCCCCGCGGAGGGGCTGCCTTTTTGACACCGGGAGCCGCCGGGGGTCTGGGTTTTGCGCCGCTGCCCGGGAGCCCCCGGGGTGTCACATCCCCCGGGGAGTGGGGTGAGATGCGATTTTGGGGAGGAATTCCCGTGGCATCCTGGCACAGGGTGCCCAGAGAAGCTGTGGGTGCCCCTGGATCCCTGGCAGTGCCCAAGGCCAGGCTGGAGCAGCCTGGGGACAGTGGGAGGTGTCCCTGGACATGGCAGGGGGTGGCACTGGATGGGCTTTGATATCCCAAACCATTCCATGATTCACTGCCGTGATTCTGTGCCCCTCTGGAAGGTTCGGAGGTGCCGGGGATGGAGGACGGGGGTCGCAGAATCACAGAATCAGTAAGGCTGGAAAAGACCATAGAGATCATCAAGTCCAACCTGTCACCTGTTACCTCATCTAATCCAGTCAAACCTGTTACCTGACCTGTTGTCCCTGAGGATTGGGATGGTTTGTGAGCCAAGCAGGGCATCGAGCGCTCTTTCCCTGGTTGGGTGACGTTCAAGGCATGAAGGGGAGAGACTCAAACTGGTGACTGCGGGAAAACAATGGGAATTCACAGTATCGCAGTATAGATAAGGCTGGAAATGACTTAAATCCTGCTGGTTGGGCCACGTTTGTTGTTGGTTCCTCGTGGAAGGGCACAGTTAATTCACCCCAAAGCTTCTCCAGGCTGAACAGCCCCAGTTCCCTCAGCCTTTCCTCCCAGCAGAGGAGGAAAACTCCATCGCTCCGGACTCTCTCCATGTGCTGCCATCCCATTGCTGTTAACACCCACCATAACCTTTTATTCCCCCCCCCTTGCTTTTACATCTCAGAAACGTCTCTCAGCTTTACCTCGGCTTTGTTTTTAACCTCTTTTCCATTTGGAAGGAACAATAAAGGCGAAGTTTAATCCGCAGGGTGAATAAAACTTGGGAGTGGTCCTTAAGTGTAACTGCTTCAACCTGCTCAGCAAGGTGATGGTTGTTCACACCTGACTTCCTCAGCCTTCATCTTTTCCCATCCACTGGTTTTTGTCTCGGCTGGCTTTTCCTTTGAACTTCATCGCTTTGTGGCAGCACAAAGGAACGATGCTTTCACTTTCCAAAGGAGCAGGACTCGGTGATAAGGATTTTAATTGAGGGAAAACGGGTGGGTAAAAAAAAATGACCTCCCGTCTGTGAGTATCCGCAGCCGTGTGAAATGTGTGTCATTAAAGCCGCTTGTCAAGTGTTTACAACCTCACTCTGAAAGCTTCAATAAATATTTATGTTTACCTGGAGTTGGGATATACATGTAAATATATATATTTTTTATAGATATATATAAATATGTACGTATTTATACAGGACTGGGAGCTGCAGTGGCCTTTCTGGGGAGCGATTATGTGATTAAACCTGGTAAAGATCTGAATATTCATCTGCTCACATCAGGCACAGGGGTTGGACCTGCTGGTCCTTGTGGGTCCCTTCCCAGAATATTCCATAATTGTATTTTGTGAAGGGGTGACACAGTGGGACAGAACTTGCTGTGCAAGTCAAGTGTTCTGTGTATTGTGATTTTTATTCTTCTTTGGACTCTCCAGAACAAAATTCAATGTACTGTGGCTTAGGATGAAGGTTGGGCTTGATCTTGGAGGTTTTTCCCAACCTTAATGATTCCGTGACTGGGGAAAAAGTAATATTCAAGGTAAATATTTGATGTTTAAAAGTAATACTGAAGGTAAGTGTGGACTATGGAAGGATCTCCTGGATCCACGTGGCTTGTTCCCAACGTGATCTGGGGGTGGCAGTTCCCATCTTCCTCCCTCCCTCCCTTGTTTTGTGGGCTGAGAAACAGAGATCCCTGTCCCAGAGCCTCCCTCTGGGATGTGGGATCCCCTCCAGCCTCCCCTGGGACCATCATGAGGAGACACTGAGAAATTCAGGGGGAAAACGGCCAATTTTGGGTGAAACCCCAAAGGGAGTGACTTCCCTCCAGTGAAGGGAGTGGGGCCAAAGGGGGCTCTGTTTGTATGAACCCTCCCCTTTCTAAAGCAATCCCAGCTGATATTTGGGGGTCTGGTCTGTCCCTGGGACTTGGTGTCCTGTCAGGAGCCACCCAGGGATGGGACACACATGGATGTCCCCAAGGGAATTCCATTTTTTTCCCCCAGTTTGTTTCCAGCACAGAATAAGGAAAGTGTTGTTCCAGAAAACGACCCAGAAAGGCTTTAAGGAGCAGATCTGAGGCAGGATTTGGGATTTGGGCAGGTTTGCTCCTCCAAACACAGGCTGGGAGCTGGGGGAGTGTTTGATTTCCCCCACCACCCCTAATCGAGGTGGCAAATCATCAAAATCAGGTCACCAGAGACCGAGGCACGGAGGAGCAGCTGTTGCATCCAGCCATGCACAATATCCCTGTGCCAGAAATGATTCATTTAGGCTGGGTAATATATATGGAAATGTGCTGCAGGAGCATTGCTGGAAATAACCTCTTGTGTTCAGCCAGCCCTGACAAAGCTCAGCTTGGGGTTGGGTTCCTCACGTGCCTTTTTTTTTCCTGGTTTGGGGTACGTCAAATAAACATTTGAGTTAGGGAGGGTCCCTGAGCTGTGCTTCGTCTCTGTATATTTGCTCCTTTGGGGGCTGAATGCAACACCTTCAGCACTGAAAACATCAGTCAAACGAAGGCTCTGGGAGGGAGATGTGTGGAAAGAGAATCAAATCCTGCTGCAGGAGGACTCTGGATGAGCAGATAAAGGAGGAGGAAGAAGGGGAATGAAGTAGGTGGACCGTTGCAGAGGTCTTACAATATTCAAAAAAAAAAAACCCAACCCCTGTGAGCTGAAAAAGGGATTTTTACTCTTTTTACTCGAGTTGAATGTTCTGTGTTTTCATCTCCAAAAGCCTTTTGGGGAGTTCCTCAGTCCTGAGAGCTGCTTTTCCCCCACCTTTCCTTTATTGTCACCTCCTTTGAAGTTCTCTTCAAAGATGAAGCCCAGCTCCCCATTTATTCTGCAGCCTGGTAATGAATATCCAGCTTTGTTTAAGCAATTAGCTTGGCTGGGGCGATTTCTGTTGCTGTTTTAAAAGAAAAAAAAATAACAAAACCCCAACGAGTTCCCAAATCCTGAGCGGTTTAGACATGTTTTTAAAAAAAACCACCCTGAGCCAACAGCTGTGCACTGGACTAATCTGACAGTACAGCAGCTGTCATAACAAAAGCAGAGCTGCTTCAAACAGCTTCTTTGTGGGGTGATTGAAAATGATTTAAAGGGAGAAGATTATTTACCGGTTCTGCTGCTGCCAGTGACTCGTTTTATGTGATCCCCAGCAGATGAATGGGCTCTTAAGAGCTCCTTTAGTGGAGTTTGGGGACTGGAATATGTCTGGAGGCTTTGTCCCCGGGCTCCCCGTGTTTCTGGAATGGTTTCGTTCAGGTGCCTGCCTGGATTTAGTTGGTTGGTGGCGAAGCATTTCCACACATTTTTCCCCCCCCTCCGACATCTGCCGTCACAGGAGGGGAATTAAGCAATGGCACTTGTGGGGATGGCCTGGACTGTGGCTGGTGAAAGCAGCAAATTATGCAGCCGGTTACAGATATTTCAGGTTAATTCATTTGTGTTTTAAGGCCTTTTCCTCCCTTTTTTTCCTCATTCAGACAGAAGTGCTGGAGTAACCTTTGAAACAAAAGCCTTCAAAGTGGCAGCAGCCTGTGCCTCTGGCTACACTGGAGTAAGTAATCCACTAAAGTGTGAATATTTTATGTCTCTGCAGCCTAAATGGAGGAAATTACAAGTTGATATAAACCGATGGTTTTTGTATTAGCTGGTGACAAACGCGGCAATTACCCCCAATCAGTTAATTATACCCATCCTTCGGTGGCCTGCCTTCCACTTCCAGGAGCTTTCTTTTGTGAGAGGAGCGAGCTGAACTCTCAGTTCTTTTGTGCTGCTTTCTCTGAAGAAGCTCTTTGTTGATGCTCTCGGAAATTATATCAACGTTAATACCACGGTGAGAGTCCCTGGTGTTCCCTCAGCCCATCTTGCTGCTTTCTCTGGTTTGTGTTCCCCACACCTGGAGCTGTCTGAAGATCCTCTGGAGCTCTCCTTTTGTCTGGCTGACAGGACACCGGTTCAATAAGCTGTTTCAAGAGTGCGTTAAAGTGAGATATTAACAACCAAGGGGGGGGTTGGAGGGTCACGGCTTTAATGGATGAACTTCAGGTGGGTTGTAAACGTGGGTGGCCTTGTCAGACTTTACTGCTGAGCTGCTGAAAGCAGAACAGTCTCCACAGACGCCTCAAGAGCCTCTTTCAGCTTTGAGCTCCTTTGTAAAAGCAGCTTTGTGAAAATACACTCCCATTCTTCCGAGTTTTGCATGGGCAGAAGAGGGAACCCTGGGAGACTCTCTCCTGCTGCTGTTAGAAAATCAGGAAAGTGGTGGGTTTTTTTTTTCCCTTGCCAGGGAGCACACAAATCCCAAGGGGCCCTGACCTGTGCTCTTGCTTCAGCTCGATGCCAAGCAGGCAAGTGTTGTGCTGGTGTTGCTCTGCTGGCAATCCTGCAGCAGCGGATCCCAAACGTGCCCCACGTGCCCTTCCTGTCCCTTCCTGTCCCTTCCTGTCCCTTCCTGTCCCTTCCTGTCCCGCTTCATCCCAGACACTGTTCCCTGGGAACAGGAGATGTCCAGGGTGGGAGATGAGCAGCGCTGGGCTCTCCGAGAGCACCCAGTGACAGGAGAGAGGGGAGAGGCTTCCACCTAAAAGAGGGGAGATTGTTCAGGAGAAATCCTTCCCTGTGAGGGTGGGGAGGGGCTGGGATGGAATTCCCAGAGAAGCTGTGGCTGCCCCATCCCTGGGAGTGCCCAAGGCCAGGTTGGAGCAGCCTGGGACAGTGGGAGGTGTCCCTGCCCGTGGCAGGGGGTGGCACTGGGTGGTTTTTAAGGTCCCTCCCAACCCAAACCATTCTGGGGTTCCATGATCCCTCTGTGCCAGCTGCAAAAATGTGGGACTGGTAGATTCTGTTATGACAGATATCGACTCTGTAAGGTCAGGGATGAGAATTCAGGTTTCCCCTCATAAATCCAGTAGGAAAATGGCCCAAACCCAGTTCCAGGATGAAACCTGCACGTGGCATCCAGGCTGGTGATGCTTCAAACTGCACCAGCTCTTACCCTGAGTGGAGAGGTGGCAGCCAGCTGGTTTGCTCTGGGATTACCTTTTTATCCAGGAGGTAGAAAACCCCCACATGTATTTCCATTCTTCCCATAAAACCCCTGCAGGGTGGGATTGGCTGATGTCAAGGGGACATGTGGCATCTCTGCACCTGAAGGGGGTTGGTCTTGGCACCACTCTGGGATGGCAGCACAGAAAACCTTTGGCCTGGTTGCTGTTCTGGGCTGGTTTTTCCTCTTTGGTTTTCTTTCCCTGAACTGTCTCACTTCTCCCTCTTTGCCCCTTTTACTTGACTTTGCTCAGTTCCCACCTTGGAAGTGTGGATGGAATTACTGATGGACTGACATCCTGTTACCACCCACCTCCTCAGAGTGTTTTGTTTTCAAGGTGGTTGGTTGGGTTTTTTTTTCCCCTTTTCTTTTTAAAGCACAAAATCCTTCAACGTTTAACACCCAAAGGAAAGAAAAACCACTTTCTCTGCAATTTAAATGAAAAATGTCAGGGCAGATGGAGTTAATTCACCAAACTCTATTAAAATATTATTTTTAATAGGAAACCAGAATTCTACACTGTTGGTGTTTTACCCACAGCCCTTTCAAATCCAGTCTTCACTCATCCTGCTCTTGTCTCTTATCTCTCCCTGCCCCACGAATGATTAACCCTCCTGCCTTTGAGGACGAAATGCTGCTGTTCAAAGTCCCTTCCCTCACCCAGAGGCTCATCCAGCTCTTTGTCCCCTGCTCTGGGCTCTCTTGGCTCCTTGGGCTGCTGGGGGAGGCAGATGTGAGCACAGAGATGTGGGTTGGGATCCCCCAAACTGCTTTATTCACTATTTTGGGAACCCTGCGTAGGGGCTGGGCTGTTCCCAGCCCTGCTCTGCCTAGAAACCCTCCTCCTGGGAGCAACCAGCTTTTTCCCAGTTGTGTTTAAACACATAATATTTTATTTTCCTGAGGAGCACACGAAGCCAGGTGCCCCAGCTCCGAGCTCCTTCCTGCTGCTGCTGCTGGCTGCAGCTTATTTTCCATGTTCCTGGGCACGAGGGAGGGCTTTGGTGTGGATTCTTCCCCAGCGCCCCCCCCCAACTGTCTTTTTGATGCTCCTGCCTGTCTGGAAGGATGTCTCAGTGCGTTTGTCAAACGGGCACACGCAGCTGGTGGACTTCTCCCCGTGGGTGGAAGATGGTGATGGAGAGATCCCCGAGCTCTTGGCTCCTGTCTGCTCACGTTAAGGTGACTCTCTGCACTGTAACCGGCTGAGAGCCCTGCAGGAGGGAGAATTAATTAATTAACTAGTTAATTAACTGTCAGCTTGCCAAATCTCTGGAAGAGATGACAGGGGAGGATGGATGGTGTCTCCAGTCCCTTGCACTGCTGGTGCCAAAGCCTCCTCTCTGCCTGCTGGCACAGAGACCTGCCTGGGCAGGTCACGTTTTTTCCCTTTTATCTCCAACATCCTCATCTCTTTTAAAAGAAAAGCCTTTTACTTGGGCCTCTGGGGGTGATTTTTTGCTGCTTTCCCCCTGTTTTCTTACCTGCTGGGCCGCTCAGCGCAGCTCAACACGCCTTTCCCAGGCAGGAGTGGTTTAGTGCTCGCTGGATTGAGTTGGCTCAGCCTGAAGTGAGGTGAGAAAGAGGTAAATAAAATGTTACTGTTGGGCATATTCGTGTAATTTGTCGGAATTCCTGCAGCTCTCCTGCTGTTCCCATGGAAACAGATGTTGAATTGCAAAGGAAAGTGCTCCNCATCCCTCCCTCCCTCCCTCCCTCCATCAAATTATGGTGGCTGGTGAAACACATTTTTCTGGGGTGACTTCGCTGCTTTTGGTTTTAAATGGGTGAACTAAATGCTCAGGAAGATGAAAGAGGATTTGTTGCAATAAGTCATTAGTGTCAGCTATGTAGGGCTGCGAGGATGAGGATTGCCCTGGTCTGTGTCCCACCATCTCTGCTCCCTGTTTTATCAGAATCCATCGTGGTTTTGCTGCCAGCCAGAGGCCCTGGATGACCTGGGGACTCCACTCACTGTGCACATGAGGTGAGGAGCCCAACCAAAAAGGTGAAACAAGCAGACAAAAAGCAGGTAAAAAAAAAAAAATTAAAAGGAGATGAAAAGGATGATGCAAACCCCCAAAAGCAACTCCCTAAAAAAAATCTCAACCCAGTTGGTGCCAAACCCAATGTCCTGAGCCAAGGTCCTGTTTGGACCCCAGCCCATGGAGCAGGAGCTCCAAAATGCTTTCAAACACTGACCTGCTGTTGTGTTTCTGAGGGGGGGGTTGTAAACCACAGTTTATCACCAGTTGTCAAATGGGAACCGCTGTGCGATGTGATTACAGGGACCAGCCACAATCTGTCACAGCAGCCACCGAGGTCACCCAGCGCCAGGCAGCTTTGAGCTGCTGCCCAGCACAGGGGGTGGAGAGGAGCTGCCAGAATCATCCCAGATCATCCATCTCATCCCAGAATCACTGANTCAGCTTGCCAAATCTCTGGAAGAGATGACAGGGGAGGATGGATGGTGTCTCCAGTCCCTTGCACTGCTGGTGCCAAAGCCTCCTCTCTGCCTGCTGGCACAGAGACCTGCCTGGGCAGGTCACGTTTTTTCCCTTTTATCTCCAACATCCTCATCTCTTTTAAAAGAAAAGCCTTTTACTTGGGCCTCTGGGGGTGATTTTTGCTGCTTTCCCCCTGTTTTCTTACCTGCTGGGCCGCTCAGCGCAGCTCAACACGCCTTTCCCAGGCAGGAGTGGTTTAGTGCTCGCTGGATTGAGTTGGCTCAGCCTGAAGTGAGGTGAGAAAGAGGTAAATAAAATGTTACTGTTGGGCATATTCGTGTAATTTGTCGGAATTCCTGCAGCTCTCCTGCTGTTCCCATGGAAACAGATGTTGAATTGCAAAGGAAAGTGCTCCTGGTTTTCAGGGCTGTTATTTTTTTTTCCCCCCTCCTTTAACAGCGACGCCTCCTTTGTCATTTCCGAGCAGCCTGGGAAAATTCTGCTTTTTTGAGACGCAAATGTGGAGTGTGAGCCCCATCATTCCCAGACAGACAGTCATTTTCCAGCCCGTTGGGTCTGACTCATGCACCAGGCAGGTTGGAACACCTGGGGTTTATGGCCAGGCTGCTCTTGTCACGTTTAAACACACCCTCTTCCCCTGCCTTCTCATGGCTCCTGTCTCTCTCAGGTGTTGGTTGGTGTAGATTATTCATCCCTGAAGGTAAGGATCCCTCCATCCTTCCCTCCATCCTTCCCTCCATCCCTCCCTCCATCCCTCCCTCCATCCCTCCCTCCATCCCTCCCTCCATCCCTCCCTCCATCCTTCCCTCCATCCATCCATCCATCCATCCATCCATCCATCCATCCATCCATCCATCCTTCCATCCA
>WEKX01001225.1:147014-167284 GCA_013390025.1 Pitta sordida | reverse complement strand
GGGGGTTGTAAACCACAGTTTATCACCAGTTGTCAAATGGGAACCGCTGTGCGATGTGATTACAGGGACCAGCCACAATCTGTCACAGCAGCCACCGAGGTCACCCAGCGCCAGGCAGCTTTGAGCTGCTGCCCAGCACAGGGGGTGGAGAGGAGCTGCCAGAATCATCCCAGATCATCCATCTCATCCCAGAATCACTGAGGCTGGAAAAGATCTCTGGGATCATGGAATCCAATGTGTGCCACATCCCAGAGCACTGAGGGACACATCCATCATCCCTTGGGCACCTACAGGGATGGAGACTCCAAACCTCCCTGGGCAGCCCCTGCCAAACCCTCACCACCCTTTCCATGAGGAAATTCCTCCTGTTGATCCTGACCTGTCCCCTTCCCTTCCCCAGGCCTCCCTACCCCTGGTCTGGTAAGTGATAAGAACAACTCACAAATACTGAGTGTGCAATCATGCCAGACTGTCAATCCTCCCTCTGTTAAAGTGCAGTTTGATGGGATCTTCTGAAATTCCTTGGGAGGGGAATGTCTTTGTAATGAACATCTTCATGTTTGATTGGCCCCGTGCTGGAGGGTTTTATTTAAGTGCAAATTGAATCCTCCCTCTGGAAAGCTAACAGGAGATTAAAATAACTGGCAGGGGATGGGAATTTGCTTCATGAGAGACATTTGACTCAACTTCTTGTTGATTTCCTCGTTTTTCTTATTTTCTGGCTGGAGATGCTTTAAAATAGTTGCTGATCTCAGCAGGAGCTGTTGGGTTAAACCTTGTCTGGGTCTCTGCAGGGTTCACTCAACACCCAGGGGCTCAACTTGGATCCTCCCGCAACCACCTCTGGCACTGGCACTGCCTCAGGGAAGTGGCCACCGGTGGAACAAGTCCCTCTGCCATGGAAACGAGACTTTTCCAGCTCTGGAAGTCGCAGGGCTGCTGCTGCTGCAGGTCCCAGCCGTGCTCAGAGCCCTGTGCCGGTGGGGGAAGCTGCACAGGCAGAATTCCCTGGGGTGCCAAGGAATTTCAGAGCTCCAGAACCCCTTCAGGGGGTTCCTGTAGGATTGGAAACAGCTGCTGGGCTGAAGTGCAAATGGATCTCTGGGGAGGAGCCGGGAAGTTTGAGGGGAAGGTGCAGCGAGAGGATCTTTCTTGGCTTTTGCTTAGGAATGACTTTCCTGCAAATTTATTCTGCCACACTTTCAGGAGTAGAACATGCTTTTAACACGTTTTTAGAGAAGCAGGTCAGGGAAGTGAAAGCCTGGGACGACTGCCAGGCTGGGAAACGGGCCCAGGGGGTCCTACATCCCACCAGTGCTCCCACAGCCTCCCAGTTCCCTGTGGGATGCCTGGGGCTGGAAGGGGCAGAGCTGTGGGGCTGCTGCTGCCTCTGCTGCCCCTGGGGGCTCTTGCTCCCCCCCTCCATGGGGTGGCACATCCATGGGATGGGCCCTGGGGTGCATCCAGTGGGAACCAGGCTGGGAAGACACCCCCTCCCCATTCCCAACCCCGGGATCGCCGCAGGGTCTCTTCCCCCTCCTCTCCGAGGCAGCTCCGCTTTTCCAGCTCCTACTCCCCTGTTTCCTCCTGCCTGTCGCCCTTTCCCAGGAGTTTTGTTTGTGCTGGAAGGAGGACGCGGGGGGGTTGGAGGGGAGGGAGATCCGCCGTTCCAGAACATCCTGTGCGAGCCTGGGGAGCCATAAAAGGCTTAAGTGTGGACTGGTGATGCTGGGAGTGCTGGGAGCCCGATCGAACCCGCGGCTGCTGCTGCTGCTGCTGCGAGGAGGAGACAGATGGGGGAAACACCCTCCTCCTTGGCTGTCCTACATCTTCCAGAGGGGGAAGATCAGTGCCGCTGGATTTATGGTGATTTTTCTTTCCCCTCCCACGCGGCGTTCCCAGCCCCGGCTGCTCCCGGCGCCGCTCGCATCCCTGGCGCGGAGAGGGGAGCGGGAGGACGGGGATGCTCGGAGGGCACCGAGGATTGATTTTGGGGGGTGAAGCTGCCGAGGGTTCCGGCCATGCTCCGCCTGCGCTCGGCGCTGTGAGTACAGCGGCAATTCCCGAGGAATCCCGGCGGGAGGGAGGGAGTTTGAGGCTGGAGGTCAGTGGGTTATTTGTGGGGAGATGCTTTGGAGGGGAACAGGCGACGCCAGGCTTTTAATGAGCAGCCACAAACAAAGCTTGGAGTTTGTGTTCCCCCCCCCCAAAAAAAAAGAGTGGGTTGAGGAGGATGGTTTTTCCCATACTTTTAGAGGAGAAAAGTGTTTTTTCCCCCTTAATTTTTGTATTTTTCCCTTCCCACCGGTAGCCCCCAAATCCTGTATTTTCAGTCCTGCTGCTCCCAGTAGCCCCAAATCCCGAATTTTCAGCCTTGCTCCCAGACCAGGCCCTGACAGGGCTGGGGGTGTGCCATGACCTCGCCCCAGTTGGGATCTGGCCCCAGCCCTTTCCATTCCCTCTGCAGCCGAAATACAGAGGGACAGGAGCTTTGGAAACACAACCTGAGAGGCTGCAGGGCTTGGAAAAGACCTTCTGGGTTTGGCTGAAGCTGTTTGTGCAGAGGCAGCTCCTGGGGGCGAGGGGAGGGATGCAGGATGCTGGTGGGAGCTGGATGGGGAAGGGGATCCCCTGGGTCTTGCAGGTGAGAATTAATTAAATGATTGCTCCTGATCCAAACTGAGATGTGAGCAAATCTTACCTTGTTCTGCTGATTCTTCAGCACACCCAGGGGAAAAAAAAAAAAAAAAAAAAGAAAAGGCAGATCTGGGCTCTTTCTCTGGGGCCAGAAAATGGAACAGCTTCTCTCCCTGTCCCGTAGCTCTGAAATCCTGCTGCTGCACAACTGCCCTGGAATATTCCCTTCCACCAGCTCCCTGCCCTCCTTCCTCCTGTCAGCAGCTGCAGGAAATTGCCTTTGGCATGAGGAGGGTGGAAATGATCTCAGGGGACTGGGCTGGGGGTGAAAGCTGAGGGGGGGAGGTCACATCGGTCACAGCCTCCCCACTGCACCTCGGGGGGTGTGTGCAGAGGATGCTCGGGATGAGGAGGAACAAACCCAGCTGCCTGTGAGTGCTGCTGCTTTTCCTTTGCTTGGGGCAATTAATTCTCTTCTAATCCTAATGGTTTTCCTCTTTCCTTTGGCCTTTTTTTTTTTTAATTTATTTTTTTTCCCCCCCGGAGCAGCGAAACTGGGTGATTTGCAGGGGAAAGGCAGGGAACTGGTGGATTTTTGTTGTTGTTCTTTTCCTGGGTAGCTGTTACTATGGCAAGGAAACTTGACTCAGAGAGGTCAGAAATACCAGGCTGAACATTTCATGCATGTTCTGTTTAAAGCCTCAGCTGCCAGGGTTTGAGCAGGGGAGAAGCAAAGGCACCCCAGTCCCTGGTTTTTTCGGAGGGTTTCAAGCCTTTTCTGCCTAAAGGTAGGATTTATTTGCAAACTCAGGCTTGGTGTTCCGTGGCATTGTGGGCTTAGGCTGTGTAATAATCAAAACTCATTAAGAAGGCTGCCCGTGCCTTGTTGTGTCCCCCAAAAATAACGTTGGGCTGGGTCCCACAGCAGCTGAGTGCAGGTGGCCCCAGGAGAAGCTGCTTTTGTGGGAGCCCAGAGGTGGTTGGGGTGGGAGCTCAGGCTGCTCCTGTGCTGGGGAGGGGTTACAGAGGTGCCAGGCTTTTCCAGAGTCCCTGGTGCCACTCAGAACTGGGACTAAATGGTGAGGGTTTGGTGAGATCTGTGTCTGGGGGGTGCTGAGCTCTCTGGACTGTTGTACGAAGGGGGTTTGGGGTGTTGGGCTGCTCTGAAAATGTGTTTGTTGGGTGGCAGAGAAATGAACCCGATTCCTGGGGGAGGAAGGGTTTGTGCTTTCCCTGCTGGGTGCTGAGCAGGAGGAAATGGGGACTTGGAGCTTCTCCTGGGGTCTTTGTGTTTCCTGTCGCTGCTGAATTAAGGATTTTGTTCAATTCCATCCAAGGCCTGAGCACACAGAGCCCCGTCCCCCCAGGCTGGTGTTTGTCTGGCACTGCCCAGGGGGTTACACCCCAATATTTTTCTGCTGCCAGGAGGAAAAGCGGCTCATTCAATTCCTGGGATTGACAGGGGGGTTTAAATGCAGCTCCCACACCTGAAACCCTCCCGATGGGGCTGTGCCAGGGATCCTGGATCTGACCCATTCCCAGATGGGAGGATGTTTGGGCTCGGGCTGTGCTGGTCCTCTGGAGCCGAGGGAATTTCACACCTGAAGCAGCAAAGCTTCTAAAACCCTGGAGAGAGGCAGGATCCGAAGGGAAGGGAAAGCAGCACCGACATCTCCCCTGTTCAGTGTCCCTTTGACAGGCACCAGTGGGGGGGATAAATCACAAACTGGGGCAGGTAATAAAGACACTAAAGCAGAGGCTCTCTGAGATGAGCCTGGTGGAACCTGAGGGATCAGGAATGGCTTTTCCTTGGGGAGCCCCTCTGGGTGTGACAGCACAGGGAGCTCAGCCCTGCACACCCTGATGTCCCTCTGTCCCCTCACAGTCAGTGCTGCAGGGATCCCCCTGCCCAGTCCTGCTCCTGATCCTCCTTGGAAAAGTCCTGGAGGGTCTGGAGTTGCTGTGCTGAGCGGTAAAAACAGGGATTTATGTCCTGCAGGGGTGAGGGCTGGGCTCAGCCCCATCCCTGCCATCTCCTCTTGATAAAAAAGTAATTACTCTTAATTTTGATTTCAAAATGTCAGTGCTTCCAATTAGTTTGGTATAATTAAGTGGTAATTCCCTGTGCCTGGCAGGGGAATGTGGCAGCAGTGCACTGAAGGCGTGGGCAGCACATTTTGACAGCTCCCAGCACAGCCCTGGCATCACTTCCCAGTGAGATCCAGGTGATGCTGGAGAGATGGAGACGAAGGACATGGGCAGAGTGTTTCAGCTGACCTTTATTAACCACATTCTTTGAGCAATCAATGAAGTTTAGTGCACCACTGAAATTCATTTGTGAGGATAAACTGAAATAACCAGCTCTGCTTGGGCTGATTGCTTTTCATGCCCGCTCAGATTTGTATGGGAAGGGATTTTATTTAATCTCAGTCCAGTTGTGAGATCTGTTTCAGCGAGGCTTTTAATTTTCTTTATAGAATCCTAGAGTCCCGAGAGGGATTTGGGTTGGGAGGGACCTTCAGGATGCACTTTAAGGGACACCCTCCACTCTCCCAAGTTGCCCCAAGCCCCATCCAACCCGGCTCAGGAGCATCCGGAGCATCCCGAGTGATGGCAGGAGGCTGGAGGTGGCTGTTGCTAAGCTACAGGGCTCCAGCTGTGGGCACAGCTGGCACTTGTGTGGGAGGGTGACCTGTTCCTGGGTGCGGGGGTTCTGCTGATCCCCCTGTGTTTCCTCAGCAGCAGGAAACAAATCTGAGTCTCCTTTTTGGGAGAAGGGAATCCATCCCCTCGAGAAACCCAAGGGCCACCGCACTTGGTCGATTTATTTGTGCCCAAATATCCGGGATAGGAGAGAGCAAGTCGGGTCTTTGCCTCCCAGCCCACATCCACACCGGGCTGAGATGCGAGTCCTGGGCTGGGTGTCAGCCAGGAGACAAGGACACGGATCCAGGAGTGACCCTCAGCTCCAGGAGCTCCCAAAGCGTGTCCTGCCAGCCCCGCTCTGCTGCCAAAGGATCAGCAGGACCTGGGCATTCCACGGGGAAAAGTCTCAGCAGTCCGTGCGTGGGGAGGAGAGGGAATGATGCTGTCCCAGCCCAGGGCAGGCTCGGCCAGGAGGGCACCTTTGGGGGCTTTTTTTGGCAACTCCTCTCTCTGCCCTTCAGTCCTGTCTCCAAACGTCCGAGCAGGCAGCACAGGCTGGGAGATGCTGCTGTGTCTGCAAGGGCACAGAGGATCCTGACTTTGCTTTAAGGGCAGCTGTTCAATAAACCCAATTACACGGAGAAGGTGGAGATTCTCAGAGCAAACCCCCCTTTACTCGGCGCTGGGCGAGCGAGGAAGCGCTGCCTTTGTTCCTCTCCTGTTTGCCCTCCCTGTCCTCCTGCGCTAATTAAGCTCATCTGCGGCATGTTTAACAGCATTTCCGAGAGAGGAGATGAAACAAAGGCGGTGGTTTTCCAGGCAGAGCTTGTGCCTCTGCCCCCGGAGTGTGGCACAGCCCTGGGTCCCGGCTGGGACGGGGGCGGAACTGGGGGTTACCGGGGTGGGTTCTCCTCAGGGACTGTGTGAGGATGTACAGGAGGGGGAATCAATCAGGTCAGAGAAGGAGGACGCGAGGAAAAGTTCCCCGGGAGGCAGGAAAAGAGCCGGGGAGATGAGCAGACGCTGGGAGCCTCCCCGGTTCGGATTGTCACTTGGGGGCGGGGATGCTCGGGAAGCAGGAGAACAAACTGGCTCCAACCTTCTCGCCTCTTCCCCCCCTCCCTCCCCCCTTTTGTTTTGTTTTGTTTTATTTTTAGGATCAGTCTCTGCCTGAGCTTCTGAGGCAGGTCTGGATCTGCAGGATTAAGGGAGATGCAATGAAAGGTACCGGCGGTGCTGCTGCGGGGGGTGGGGGGGTGACTGAGGGGAGGGGAGGCTGCAGGGGGGATGCCCTGGTCACTGCTCTGCCCCTGGCTGCCAGGGCACGGAGGTGTTAGCATTCCCTGTGTCTCTGTTATTTTTCCATGGCTCTTCATTGAGGGGCTGGAGGGTGACCAGGGAAGGGAATGGAGCTGGGAAGGGGCTGAAGCTCCAGGAGGAGCTTGGGGGGGGGCTCAGCCTGGAGAAAAGGAGGCTCAAGGGGCACCTGGAATTCTCTTCATTCCCTGACATTAGGGGGGAGCTGGGGGGGGTCGGGCTCTGCTCCCAGGGAACAAGGGACAGGAGGAGAGGGAATGGCCTCAGGCTGTGGCAGGGGAGGGTCAGGTTGGACACCAGGAGGAATTTCCTCATGGAAAGGGTGGTGAGGGTTCAGAAGGGGCTGCCCAGGGAGGTTTGGAGTCCCCACCCCTGGAAGTGTCCAGGGAAGTACTGGCCATGTCCCTGAGTGCTCGGGGCTGGGGCACAAGGTGGGGATGGGGCACAGCTTGGACTCCATGGCCTGGGATGTCTTTTCCAACCCCAGTGACCCCCTGTCACTCTGTGATCCTCTTCTCTGTTTTGCAGCATAACCACCCCCTGTCCCCACCATGGAAGTGGCCAGCACCAAAGACTTCCAGTGGAAAACCCTGGCCCCGCTCCCGAGCCGCAGGGTCTACTCGACCCTGGTGGAAGCCGGGGGACAGGTCTTTGCCATCGGGGGCTGCGATGACAACGGTGTCCCCATGGACTCCTTCGAGGTCTATTCCCCCGAGGCTGACCAGTGGACCTCGCTGCCCCCCATGCCCACGGCCCGGGCTGGGGTGGCCGTCACCACCCTGGGCAAGAGGATCATGGTGGTGGGAGGGGTCGGGGTCAATCAGATGCCGCTGAAGGTGGTGGAGATGTACAACATCGACGAGGGCAAGTGGAAGAAGAGGAGCTCGCTGAGAGAGGCTGCCATGGGTATCTCGGTGACAGCAAAAGGCAAGGAGGGACCTGCCAGGGCCACCTGCGCGGTGGTGGCTTGGGGAGGGTTGGCATCAGCTGGTGATTGACAGTTGGACTCAATGATCTTGGAGGTCTTGTCCAGCCTGGGTGACTCTGTGATCAGCTGGCACAAAAGCTGTGTGGGCAATGGCACAGGGGCTCACCTGGTTGTTCTCCAGAACCTTTTCTGTGCTTTTAGAAGTCAAACCTCGTGTTTGTCACGTCCCACCTGCCAAAGATGTTCCGTAGGAGGCTGAAAGCAGAAAAACCTGGATCAGCCTGGGAGCCATAAGGGCCATGACTGTGTTAGTGACTGAGCGTATTTTGGACAGCTCCAAGCTCCAGGGTCTCTAATAAACTCCCTCAGGGTTTTGAGCAAATTTTGGTCCTTGAGTGCTGCAGGTGCTGGAAAACCAGGAAAGGTGGTGCTGGCTGAGAGAAACCTGCCTGAGATTTGAAGCTGGGTTGAAGGTCTCAGAGCCACAGAATAGCTTTGATTTGGAGAGACCTCTCTGATCCAAACCCAGAACCAGCCAGGAGAGAGTTCTCATGTTCACGGGCTCAGATCATTGTATGAGGAGGGGGAGCAGCTGGTTTTGGGGTGAGTTCCCGTGTAACCACCCTCTGAAAGCTTAAATGTTTTAAATGCCCCTTAGGTCCTGCCTTGTCAGCCCACCTCATTTTTCAGTTTCCAAGGCGAGCTGTGGAGCATCGATTTCCTTTGGAACGTGCTCTGCCGTGCTTTGAAGAGCCTGGGCTGGGAGTTGTGCTCCTGAGCAGCGTTCCCGAGGTCAGGCAGCTCCTGCCGTGCCTGGATTAGGGATCTAATCTCCAGGCAGCTCCTTTGAAAGCTGCTTGCTTTGTTTGCCTAAGTGGCTTTAAAAGCTACCGTCAAGGAATGTTTAAAAACAGTGTTTACCCTCCCGCAGATGATTTTTCTGTCTGAGTGGGAGCTCTCCTGACTGATAAGGCAGGGTCACCTCGGGGTGAGAGGCCAGGTTTGTTTTTGCAGGGTGGGATTTCTGGTCTTTTCCTATAATAATTTTGGGATTTATTTCCCCCCCTCCCCCCTCCTTGTCCAGACTACCGAGTGTACGCAGCGGGTGGGATGGGATCCGACCTGCGGCCACACAACTTCCTGCAGCACTACGACATGCTCAAGGACATCTGGGTGTCCCTGGCAGCCATGCCCACACCCCGCTACGCTGCCACCTCCTTCCTGAGGGGCACCAAGATCTACGTGCTGGGTAAGCACCAGCCCTGCGTCCTCATCCTTCTCATCCTGGGCGCTGAGAACATCCCTGGAAGAGGCTTTTGGGGATGTTCTTCTCCGTCCTTCCCTGATTTCTCGGGCACTCAGGAGCACTGAGGGTGAGGTTTGGAGGAAGGTTTGGGTTCTCAGCTCTGGCAGCTCCCAGGTCTGTGCTGGGTGAGCATCCATCCCCCCCTCCCCACACTGCTGGAAAATGAGGGTACCCTGGTCTTTGCCTGTACAATTCCCAACCCTGTGACTGTGCTAAAACCCCTCGGACTCAACTAGTGCATGAAATACTTCAGTGGAGAAATACTTCTCTGCATTTTAGATCAGCAGCAGCTTCACAAAGGGTCTGTCTTTGGCAGGGGAAAGACCTTGGGCTGGACCAAGCCCTTTGCAGGGGGTGATTTTCGTTAGTTTTGCTTTGTAGAAATGGAAACTAAGGCAGAGGAATGTTTCTCTTAGCTCGTGGCCAAGCAGCACATCAGGATCAAAACACAGAAGTTCTGAATTCTCAAATGGCCACACAGCCCTGGTTTGCTTTAGGGGTGACCAGAAAAGAGTCTTTGATCTATTTTGCACTTTGCTGCTGGCAAACAGTTTGTGAGCCCGGCAGCAAGCACAGGCTCTGCCTTCAAAGGCATCTGAGCTGAGAATAGCTGTATTCATGTGTGTCTGATGGATGGGAGGATAATGTGGATCCCTGGCAGAGGGAGCAGCAGCTGCTCCGGCTCTCCTGCTCTCAGGAGCTTGGCAGCAAGGCCGGGGCTCGCTGGATCTGAGCTCATCTGAATTGCAAAGGCTCCCTGAGCCTGATCCCTGCTCTGCTGTGAATTTGTCTTGATTAAACCAGCGCATACTAAACACCTTCCTGTGCCAGCGGCCACTGCCACGGGACTGGGGCGGGGGGTGATACACTGAGAAATGAAGTGTTTTCATGTCCTCAACCTGCAGCTAAAGGAAAAGGAGAAAAAAAGTGCAAAATCCCCCGGCTCAGCAGGTCCTTGTGCAGCTGACCTGAGACCCCTGTGCCCCGGGAGGCTCCTCTGGTCCCTGCTCTGAGCTGAGCCTTCCCTCTCCCAGGTGGAAGGCAGTCCAAGTACGCCGTCAACGCCTTCGAGGTCTTCGACACGGACACCAGGTCGTGGACCAAGTTTCCCAACATCCCCAACAAAAGGGCCTTCTCCAGCTTCGTGCCCACAGAGGAGAAGCTGTTCAGCCTCGGGGGGCTGCGGCAGGGGCGGCTCTACCGGCAGCCCAAGTTCATGAGGACCGTGGACATGTTCGACATGGAACAAGGTGGGGCTGTCCCAGAGGGGCGGCACACGGGGCTGGGCTGGGGGCTCTGCAGTGCTGGGGCTGCTGGTGGCTTGAGCCCAGCCTACAGGGAGAGCTGCAGTCAGGATTAGCAAGTGGGAAGTGGCCCCCGAGGCAGCTGGATTCGACAGCTCCCCCTGATGTGGTGGGGAGGAACCTGACCCGTTCAATGGGGTTTTATTACCCCGAGGTGCAGCAGCAAAGCTTCACTTTCACAAGGAAGAAGGTCAGAGGGGCAGCTGGTTTTCCAGCAGTGGATGTGTTGTCCTGTCCCTCCAGGTGGCTGGATGAAGATGGAGCGCTCCTGCTACCTGAAGAAGAGGCGAGCAGACTTCGTGGCTGGGTACCTGAAAGGCAGAGTCGTCGTGGCTGGAGGACTGGGTGAGGCACTGGGGCTGCTGGTGACACTTCCAAAGCAAGTGTGGGTCCTATGTTGTCACTGCAGAGGGCAGGGCTCCTGGTCCTGGCTGGTTGGAAGGAGCTGGGAAAACAGAACCCAGGGATGGGGTGGGGTGCAGACAAGGGATGCTTGACAGTTATTCCCAAGTAACCCAGTGCCTCAATTTTTGCTTCCAGGAAACCAGCCAAATGTCCTGGAGTCTGCAGAGGCTTTCCACCCTGAGAAGAACAAGTGGGAGAGCCTTCCCCCCATGCCCACCCCACGCTGCGCCTGCTCCAGCATCGTGATCCGGAACTGCCTGCTGGCGGTGGGGGGGGTGAGCCAGGGGCTGAGCACGGCTGTGGAGGCGCTGTGCCTCTCCGATTCCTAGCTGGATCCTGCCTGGAGGAGGGCTCTGCCCCTCTCTGCCCCTGGCAGTGGTGCTGGCAGCACCATCCAGGCTGTCCTGGGAGTTTGGCACCATGGCTGGCAGCCAGGGCTGCTGGTCCTGTCCCGGGCACTGCTGGAGCCTCGTGGAGGGACCCCCACTTTGGCCAAGGGTCCCCTCCAGTCACCTTCAGAGCTCCGTGGGGAATCCCAGCTGAAGGAACTGCTCACAGCCCTGGTGCTGTGTCTGCTGCCCCTGGGAAGGACTCTGGACATCCAGGCGTGGGAATTGTCTCCCTGCAGCCATCCTGACCCAGAGGTGACAGGTTTGGAGGTGTTGGGACTCTGCAGACAGGTCACTGGTGGCTCAGGGGGGACTGCTGTGGTGGTGTCTGTCCTCTTTGGGCATCCCTGTGTTCTTCCCTGCACGGATCCCCTGGCCTTGCAGCAAGAGAAACTCTGAGCCTGCAGCCACGTCCAGGGGGATCCTTCCTTTGCCTTCATAGCAAGGCTTTTCCTGCAAACCTGTAGCATTTCCCTGTCCCTTTGGCAGAAGCTGGTGCCAGGGGCTGCCTGTGTTCCCGGGAGGATGAATGCCCAAGGCACTGCTTTGGCTGGACTTCTGGCACAGGACTGGCCCAGATTCTGCCTTCAATGGGTTTCATGTGGAGGTGGACTCAACCTACAATGTCCCAACTTGGTTTTAGCTCTTTATTAATTTGGGATCTTCTGTTCAGCCCTGAGAGAAAGGAGCAATACTGGGCTGTGCCTCTGGTTCCTACACACTCTCCTCACCCCAGGGCTGGGCAGTGGCTTTGGTGCTGCAAAAGGCACATCACCCCTGGCCATTGCCTCTGCTCTGGTTTCATCCTCCCCAGGCAGGTTTTTGGGAGGGCTGTCCAAATTGTTGGGGTGAAATTCTTGCTTGTAGCAGTTGCACCATTAAAAATTGTCTTTGGGAAAGCCCTGGGAGGAGCCCATTCCGTGCTCGGGGGCTGTGTCAGGGTTATGGCTGGGTGAAAACATGGGACACAAACTGAAAAGGAGGAGAAGTGGGGTCAGTGCAGGCTGGAGTCATGGAATCAGGAACGGTTTGGGTTGGGATGGACCTTAAAGGCCATGTCCTTCCACTCCCCCTGCCACCCTCCCATCCCAGCCCATCCTGGCCTCGGACGCTTGCAGGGATGGGCAGTGGCGCGGCCCCAGCGCTGGGTCCCGTCCCATCCCTCATTTGCTGCGGGGAGGGCGGTCCCGGTGTCACCGCGGAGCACCGAGGACACCATGCGGCGGCTGCGGACACGGAGGGACCGGGAGAACCGGGACTCGCTCCTGCTCCTTCCCGGCTCCTTCTCCCTGTCAGCTCCAGGCTGGATTCCCTGGATGCCGAGCGCCGCGCAGCTGGATGGCAGCGACAAGGCAGCGGCTCAGCAGCTCCCGACCTGCAGGAGCTGCGTCCCCCCCTCTTGGCTGGCTGTGCACACGGGTGGGACACTGCCTGGCACAGTCACTGGGCGGTTTGAGGGGGAAAGGACCTTAAGAACCGTCCAGTGCCACCCCCTCCCCTGGGCAGGGACACCTTCCACTCTCCCAGGTTGGTGTCCCCATCCCCTGCCACGCTCCCGCTTGGGGTCCTGGGGTTTCCTTCGTTTAGGCACCGTGGTTTGGAAGGTTGAACAGTGCAAATACTGTCTGATGGCAGGATGGGGCTCTGCCCCTGGCACAGGTACACGGCTCCACTCAGGATGGAGGGGCAGTGATGCCCTGGGGGTGCTGCCTCCTGCCCCCAGAACGCTCAGGAAACATCCCTTTGAACTATAAAAATGTGGGGACAGTGGAGGAGGCTGGAGAGGAAAGAAGAGCCTTCCCCTCTAGACCAAACCCCACATCCCCCAGCACAGCAAATCTCCATTTCAGCTGCCTTTGCACAGGGTCTGGCTGTTAATGAGGAGTTTTCCTTTGTCCTTAAGGAACCTTTCCCACACACAGCACAGCCTGCTGCCCCTCTGCTCCCGGTTTCTCATTAGCCCCGAGCCCTGCTCGGCTCAGCCGGCCCAGGCTGGGGCTCGGGGCTGCTGTGCTTTGTTAAGCTGGAGCGAGGGGAGGAGGGACCCGCTGCCTTTGTCTGGCTGCAGCACAGCTGGAGGCTGAGCCTTGGCTTTCTCTCTCCAGAAAGGCTGGAGAGAGTGACAGACAAAGCAGTGTCATGGGAATAAACCCTCGGCAGGACTTAATGAAGAGATGTCAGGGACTGGGGACAGGGCTGGGGGTGACAGTCAGTAATCAAAGCTGGGGATGTGCCGAGCATTCAAAGAGGGAGAAAAGAGCTGAGTCCCCACATAGGGAGAAGCAGATCCAGGTCAGCTGCCTTGTAGTGAAACCCGAGCTCTCATCACCAGCAGGATCCTGATCCATCCCTGGAGCTGCTGAGTCCCAGCCAGGGGCTGATGGCACTGGGTGCTCCTGGCTGGGGTGACTTTTCCCCACCATGGAGCCACACAGAGCCCAGAGGAGTGAGGGTGGCCTTCTCCAGCTGTGGGACGAGCTGGAGGATTGAGTCTCTGATGACTCTCACAGCTGCACCTTCATTCCTGCCCTTGCCTGGGATGCTCCTGCCGCCGTGGGAAGCGGGAGCCTGCGGGAGACAACCCGCTGCTGTTTGTCACACCCTGCAGGTGCTGGAGATGTGACCCCGAGCCCAGGGAGGCGTCTCGGGTGCTCCTGGCTGTGCGTGCAGGGTGGTTTGTGTGATTTAAGCAGTGTGAAGGGGTTGGGTTGGGCTGAGCAGATGAACAGCAGATGGCATCCATGGGCTGAGCTCAGGCTGGAGCCATCCCGATCTCCGGGCTGAGCGGTGGTGGAACACACTGATGGGATGGCTCCAAAATCCCGTTTTGGGTTGAGCTTGTGGCTAACGACACAAGAACCCAACAAATAATTTGATGTACAAAGGATGTTATGCATCTCCTCCAGCATTTTGTTCCCCTGAACAGGCATTGCCTCTGAGTCCAGACTCCTTCCAGCAGCTCTGACACATCTGAATTCTGCTCTCAGGCCCAGGACCAGTCAGGGAAATGTCTCTGGGTTTGAATCCCGCTGCTGCAACTCCCTGAGCTCTGCAGTGAATCCCTGGGGATTACACAGCTGCAGACGTTCTTTCCCTGGATAAAAGTTTCTTTCCTGCAGCTGATGCTGAGTGTTTCCCTCTTGGAAACTGAGACTTGGCAGCTCTTGTGCCTGAGGGACACGGTGAAGCCTCGGCTGAGGGGTTGAGCCCAGTGCTGGGAAATGGGGCCTCTGGTGGGAATTGCCAGCGGTGAGGGAAGAGCTCTGGGGTCTCTGTAGGACAGACAACCGCGTTTAGGGGTGAGGGGTGGTGACAGACTCTGCTTTTCCCTGGAATGGGTTGGCTGGTCAGCCTTGGATGTGCCCAGAGTTGGGAGTCTGTGCGCACAGAGGGGAAATTGTGTGTGTTGGTGCAAAGAGAGGCACAAACCAGTGTGTGCAGAGCCCTGGCACCGCCAGCACAGTGTGTGGCTTGGCACAGGTGTCTGTGGGACCCGGCTGAGGTGTGACAGCACACGGGGCCGTGTGTGCATCCTACTGTGCTCCCAGGGCACCTGAGCCAACAGAATTCCCACCCAGGGAGGTCAGGGCTGCACCCAGGTTGTGAGAGCACATACCTGTCACCCTGTGTCATCTGCAGCAGGCCCTGAGCACAGCTGGGACCAGCAGAGCGGCTGGCAGAGCTCTCAGGGAGGCATTTGCATGAGTTCACACATTGCCCGGCTCAGTGGGTGGCAGACACGACCCAGGTCCTGTTGCACCCTCGTGCATTGTGTGGTTCCTCCCTGTTCTGCTGCCCTGGCTGGGGCTGTTCCTGCTCACACAGGAGGATTTGGGGCCTCCAGGCTGCTGCCCTGGGGTGTCGGGCAGGGTTTCCCTCAAACTCAAACCAAACTGTGGTGTTGGTTCTCCAGGGACAGGGACCTCAGTGAATTGTCCACCTCCTCTCACATGGGGATGAGTTTGGTGTCTCTTGTCCAACGTTCAAAACCCATTTAGGTCCCAGTTCAGGAGTGAATTTAAGGTGAGTGCTCAGACCTGGGCTTAGAGGAGCTGTTGATGTCAGAGCAGTTGAATCTTTCCTTTAAATTGTGGATGGTGCTGCGAAGAGAATCTTTTAGAAATAAAGCAATCAAATATAAAATAACTATGTTTCAACCCAGCTCTCTTTCCAAAAAGTGCAATAAATCTGACCTGCTTCAGAGAATTGCTGTCAGCGATTTTCAGAATGGATTGGCAATTATCTGTGGTATCTTTTCTCTTTTTTTTTTTTCCGAATGTATGTGTTATTAACTCAGAGCTGCATTGGAACAGGATCACGTTTCGGTACAGTGAGTGCCCTGAACGCTGTGCTGTGACATTCTTTGTCACTGAGCATCCGTGGCTTTGTCACCCAGTTCCTCCTGTCCCTGGGCTGCTCCAGCTGCCCCAAGCAGCCCCCAGTTCCACAGGACTCTGTGCCCACCTCCCTCTGTGCCCACCACCCTCTGTGCCCACCCTGCTCCCTCTGTGCCTGTATCCAAAGCCCAGCTGAACTCTTGGAGTTCTCCAGCGACCTAATGGGGCTCCACAAACCCCGGAGCTCGCCGTGGCCGTGTCCTCAGCTGAACTCCCGATGCTCCAAATTTACTGAGAGGCTTTTCAGGGCCAGCCCCGGGGGCTGCTCCCGCACAAGTGTCCGAGGGCCACGCTGGCCTTGCTGCCAAAAATCGCCAGCCATTGTCCTTGAGCAGACTGTGCATAAACAGGAAACTTCCTTGGAACAACCTCCACGGCCCTGGCTGTGGAGCAGGAAGGATTGCTGGACCTTGCCATGGACCCAGAACACAAATCAGGCTCGTCGGGGGTGATGCTCTTTGGGGGTCCCCTGTGCCCTTTGTGGCCAACCCTTCCCAAAGAGGAGCTGAGTGAGGGTTGTGTGACCCGTCACTGAGTTTCAGCCGTGAATTTCTCTCTGGATGGCCGGGAATGGAGCCCCTCCTGCTGCCAGAGCTGCAGTGGCACTGGGAAATCCCAGGACATGTGTCACTGTGCTGTCCCTGTCGGCTCCCAGCAGACAAACCATTCCCTCAGCATCCGCCGGCGCTGGGACGGATATGGAGTCACTGCCCTGAGATCCAGACGCTTCCTGCTCTGAAAATAACACCTCCAGCCCTTTGGGGGGAATTTTGCTTATTTGGTTTGTTTATAAATGCCTCGGTGTCTCTGCAGCCCCACGTGCTGTGACCTGCCCTGCCTTGACCTCCCGGTGTCTGGGAGCGTGTCAAGGGCAGCCTGGGCGGCTTGGTTTGTACGAGATGGTTGATCTGGAGTAGAAGCATCCTTGAATGTGATGGTATAATAGACAAATAATACATATAATGATGTATTTTATTGATTGTGTAGATAAAATTTGGTCTCCTTGGTGTGGGTGAGTGATGGTCAACTGTGTGGTCAGAGAGAGTGTTGGTGTGTCTGTGAGAGGGCAGCAGAGCCTGGGGAACTTCTCCAAACTCACAAATATGGACCCTGCTCAGCCCCTGCTCCCACTCGTTGGGGGTTGCTGGTTGGAACTGGGCTCTTCAGCCTCATTTCTTGTGGTTGAATCACAGGACTTGGTTTGGTTGGGGGGTGATCTTTTGGCTTTTATTCAACGAACTTTCAGATTAAAGTGCCTTGCAGACACTGCACATCTCCCTTATCTGCCTGTAGCAATTTCCAAGGCAAACACTGGGCGATAGCAAAGATCATGTTCTCACCTGATAACACGACGGGTTAAAACCCCCAAGAAGATAAATCCATATTTTGAAGTGGTTGGTCCCCGGGTTCAGCGCAGTCTGGACTAAAAGCTCATCAATCTCATGATTAAAGGAGGTGACCACTGACCCAGGGTGGATTGATCTGCTCCGGTGTCTGGGAATTCAGCTGCAGAGTGAGCAGGACACCGACCCAGTCACTCCTCATTACATTTCTTGCTCTTTCCCTCTTCTTGACGTGCTTTCACTGCCCATCTTTCCCCCCCGGCAATATTCTGTTCGATTGTGACCCACCCTTGGCTGCAGCACATCCCTCATCTCCTCTGTGCTCTCCTTGCCTGTGCTGGCAGCGAGGAGGAGAGATGGCAGGACCTGGGTTCAGCATGAAAACACGGTCAGGCTGCTGGGGGGGGGTTTGAAAAAGATCCTGAGAAATGCTTGGGGGACACTAATTCTGCCCACTGAGAAGGTGTCAAGCTGTAAAAAATGGGGTTGGCTTTACCCAGGGATGGATGGATGGATGGATGGATGGATGGATGGAGGCTGCTGTAACCCCCAGCTGCAGTGGCGGGGTGTAGGGATGGCCTCTGCTGTGCTCGTTAGATGCGATGGGCCATAAATTACTTTTCAAAGGGCTCCTCTTGGTACTAATGTGTTTCCCTTCTTCTGCTGATGGATGTGGGCACCCGATGGGGAGGATCAGAGGGAAAGTTTCCTCAGTGTTTTCCAGAGGGGGAATGGCTTTCACACCTGCCTGAGCTCTCCCCAGCAGCAGGTGAGGAATGCTGGGCCTTGGGAAGCCGCAAACAACGGGTGATCATTCAAATTTTTTGTTGTCTTTGGCATTTTAATGCCTTGTGGAGCTCTGCCTTTCCCCGTGGGAGGTCTCACTGCTTTAAGCAAACCTTCTGGGTGAAGTGTATTCCTTTCCCAGTCCACACCAGAGGAGAGCAGACCCCGTTGCCACCGAGTCCAAAGGACCAGGACATGGGTGGTTTTAGCACTGAGATAATGGGATTTATTTTAAAATATTAAATGAATGAATAAAAAGCCTGGAGAGAAATAAAGCTTCCCATAATTATGACAAAGCACGGAGCTGAGGAGCCCAGCTCTGAGCAGGTTCCTCTGACATGGAGCCGAATTCCTTGTTGGATTTCATCTTGGTTGCAGTGGACACGCACTGAGGCAACGGGAGAAACCCTGTCTGGGATTTCTAAGGCTGAAGCTCAGAGAGGAAAGGGGAATTTCGGTGGATTTCCCCACTCCTGAGAAAGCCACAGAGTGCTGCTACAACAGAGGATCCTTATCAGTGAATTCCAGCGGGCTCGCATCTGTGTCCCTTGACATTTCCATTCAAATAGGCTCCCCGAGCCCGCCTGGAACAAACACATACCTCAGCCTTCCCACCGGGAACGCCGACAATTGCGGAGAATTCATCTGGTCGAAACAGAAAGGGAATCTCCCCAAGGCTCCGCTTCCTTTCGTCACGGGGAAAGCCTCGGGAAAACATCCTTATAAATCAACAGGGATATTAAAGGCGTGCTTAAAGTTAAGTGCGAGCTCAAGTGGTTTCGTGGCCGGGTGGGCTGGAGCAGGAACGTTCCTGTGAGAGCTCCCGGTGTCTGGGAGACACAGACACCGACACTTCCCTCTTGGGCAAGTGAAATTGCTTTGTTGATTGCGATGAGGGAGGTTTGTACCTTCCCTGGGCTCTTCTGCAATCTCTGGGCTGTGCCTGAACAGGATCCCATCTGTTTACTTTGACTTTGAAATTACAGCAGTTTAGTTAATCTCATCTACGCCTTGTTTATCTTCCCCGATGGGCTTCGCTGGCCACTGGCGCAGGGAAAGGGCTCCGGTTGCGGCCGGTAAATAATTCATTGGCACCGCTGCTGCAGCCCAGCAGCTTCTCCGGGTGCCCCGGATTAATTTTAAACTGGGGACAGAGGTTTTTCCTGTGGGTTACGGGGTGTTCAGCTCGGGGGGACGTTTGAGGAGGAAAGGATGCGGGACCAGCCTGAAGCTGCGAGTGGTTCAGTGTGAAAATGAAGGTGGCACACGGCCACAATGGCCAGTGACAGTGACAGGATAAGGTACCTGTGTGTCCTAACTGAATCAACCCGGTATTTAATGTGCGTGGAACAGCACCGGGACAGACCACGGCCATGGACGGGCGGTTTGGTGGCCATGCCCTGGACCCCTGTGCCTGCTGTTCCAGCTCCCCTGGGGGGCAGATGTCCTGAACAGACCATTTTATACCCTCAGTCCTCTGCCACCCACATTGCAAGACCCGCCAGGGGCCTGTGACACCCTCCCGGGTCTCATCCTGACATAGGGACACAACCACGAGACGCTGAGACGTTGCACAGCTCCATCCTGTGTCACCTCCGTGCTCAGGGACACAAAGCCCGCAGAGAGGGACCTGCGCTGGATCAAATCAGCCCTGGCAGACACTTAGGACCCCCTGCCCTGCCTCATCCCGCCAGGCTTCCCGGAGCCGCTGGAAGCGGTGGGAAAATCCAGGTCTGAGTGCGGGGGTGAGTAATGCCGGAGCTATCTCTCTCTGCCATCAATACGGTGTGTCCTCACACATGCCAGAGCTGGGCAAGAGCTTTTGTTTTGGCTGCTTTGGGTAATAATTGCATTCTTTTAATATCTCAAAACAAAGATTTACCACAGGGGCAGACAGACCACACGGGAAGGTGCTGCTGAATGAACCAGAAATGTCCGTGAGGAGCCTTTGCGTGGGAGCAGCTCAGCACCGACAGACGTTTTCCCCCCGGCTCCGCTGCTCCCTCCCAGGCTGCGTGTCCAGGAGGGCAGAACGTGGTGCTGTGCTGAGCCCGGGAAGGCTCTGCTTGCCCAGGCCTCTCTTCTCTCTGATTTTTCCCTCCTGTGTTCTGGGTGCACTGTGGCTCCTTGCAGCAAACCACGTCTGTCCGTGTGTCCTGCCTGGCTGTACATCGGTGTCCCTCTGTCCCTGCATCTCTGCCGGTGTGAGACATCCAGGTGCTTTATTCCACATCACAGTTGTAGAATGGTTTGGCTTGGAAGGGACCTTAAAGCTCATCCAGTCCCACCCCTGCCATGGGCAAGGACACATCCCACTGTCCCAGGTGGCTCCAACTTGGCCTTGGACACCTCCAGGGATGGGGCAGCCACAGCTTCTCTGGGCACCCTGTGTCAGGGCCTGCCCACCCTCACGTGGAAGAATTTCATCCCAGTATCCCATCTAACCCTGCCCTCTGTCAGTGTGAGACCATTCCTCCTTGTCCTGTCATTCCATGCCCTTTTCCAAAGCCCCTCTCCAGCCCCGACCCTCCCAACTCTCTGATGCTGCGCCACTTCCCATCCTTTGGGTGCGAGTCTCCCCTTCCACCATCCCCTGGAAAATCCCTGACTCTCTCCAGCCTCCAGGACACCCCTTTCCACCTGTTTATCCCCTCTTTATCCCCTGCCTCTTCCCTTGTCCCTGAATTCCCTCTGCCCCCGCTCCCCGCACACCCTCCTCTGCCTCCAGCTCGTGGGTGCCTGGTCGGTGGGTCCCCTGCCCACCCGTGCCCGCGGGTTCCCCGCTCCCAGCGCTGCCCGCGGGGTCTCCCCG
>WEKX01001225.1:123882-146945 GCA_013390025.1 Pitta sordida | reverse complement strand
GATGGAGCGGGCGGCGGTGCCGGGGAGCGGGACTGGCTCGGCGCTGGCCACCTCGCTGGCCGAGGGGCTCATCAAGTCGCCGCGGCCGCTGATGAAGAAGCAGGCGGTGAAGCGGCACCACCACAAGCACAACCTCAAGCACCGCTACGAGTTCCTGGAGACGCTGGGGAAAGGCACCTACGGGAAGGTNCGGGGCCGGGGGAACCCGCAGGGGCCTCGCCCCCTCCTCGGGGGGGGCTGCAGCTCCTCTCGCCCACTTGACCGTGTCGGGCTTCCTGAAGGAAGGAACGCGCGGGGATCCGGCCGCCGAGAGAGCAAACAGAGCACTTGAGTCTGAAGGGCTTTTCCCTTCCTCTTGCCCTGGCTCTGGGCTGGGTTTGCTGTTGCCTTTCACACGGTGTGGGGCACCCGGGGCCACGCCGGCACAGCCGAGCGTCTGTCCGAAATCCTGACTCACCCCATGGGCTGGAGCAAGTGGCTCCGTGCAGGGCCCGGCTCAGTCCGGGGCACAACCTTCCTTCCACGGGGATCCCTCGCCGCCAGGAATGCGGGATGCTGCTGTCCCCGCTGCTCGGCCCTTTGGGACCCTGCAGGGGTTCCAACCTGGACGTGATTCCCCTGCCCCTGCTCAGCCCTGAGCATCCCGAGGTGTGGGATGGGACCCAAAATGACACTGTCACAGTGAGCTGGCCACGGGTGAGCCGTGAGGTGACCTGTGAGCAGCAGGACTGGCCCAGACAAGCTCCCGGGGCTGAGCAGGGAGGGAGGTTGGAGCTGTAACATCCCACAGAGGCACGTCAAGGAAAACAGCTGTAAATCTGAGAGGTTTTCTTGTGTAACACGACAGCTCTTAATTAAGTCAGATCTGCCGTTTCCATTAGCCTATCTGATTCTGGAGAAGCTGCTGTTTTGCTGCATAATCAGGGCCTTGAAATGCAGCTTCCACCCACAGAGCTTGAAGGATCCCTCCCCTCGGGATGGGCGAGATTTGCCTTTCCCCGTCTGCATCAGCAAACCCCCGAACTCCCCGAAAACTCGCCCATCTGTGGAAGCCCCTTAGGACCGGGGCTGGCAGCGCTGCCCTTTTATGATGCAAATTCAATGCACAGGCCACTGACTCCTCGGTGAGATGGAGACACTCAAAGGCTCCCTGGTACCTCAGCGGCCGGGCCCTGTAGGAACAGGAGACTTAACCACAAATCTCTCCTCTTCCCACAAATTCTTTCTTGTAGCACTCAGCATTTCCGGACCTGTTTAATCTGGAGGCTTATCCTGAGCTGGGCTGTTATTTGCTCCTTCCCTAAGTGGCTTTCACTTCCTAAACACCAAGGTGTGAGGGCAGGTACTGCTCACCCCTGGTGGATCCCACGGTTCCAGCTGAGGCTGTGGGGCTGGAGCTGCTCCCTGCACACGGGTTTAGCCTCTGGCTAATCACAGGCTGCCTCTAAATATTGAACCATCTGGTTTTACTGCCTGGATTTCCTTTTCCCCTCTGAATGTTAACCAGCCTATCTGGGCTCAGTGCGGGCTGTGCCTGAATCAGTTGGTGGGTGGCAGGGAAATCCAGGCTCCTGCAGCTGGAGGAGGTTTTGGGACTTCCATAAACATTTTTTTTCTCTTTTAAAAAATCCATTTTCTGCTTAGAATTCCTTCAGCTCAAATGATGCTCAAGCCTTTTGGTGGGTACTTCTGCTGAGTGCCTTTCCTTGGAAAAGTGTTGTGTCCCTGCAATATCAGGTGGAGAGAGAGCTGCTGCTTCTATTTCCTTTCTTGTTTCTGATTTTCTTTTCCCCTGTGCCTTGAAGGCTCAGTAACGTGGGCCACGGTGGTGCAAAGTGGCTCCTGCACCTGTTTGTGTGGCAGCATCTGGACTCATTTTTTTTTTTAATTATTTTCTCCCAGCCTGGCTCCCAAGCCTTGGTCTGCAGCCAAGTCCAACATAACGAGGGACCTCCCGTGGGACTCTCCTCGGTGTCAGAAATGTGTTTGTGCGTTTGTGTAGTGCCAGGAGAAGGCAGAGCCTGGAATATTCCAAGGCAGCAAAGCCTCTTTTGATCTCCAGTGAGGGGCGAAGCCCAGTCTCTTCCGTGGTGGGTTGTAATCCACATTTCATGGAGCATGAAATGCTGCCCTTGCAATCTGGAACAACTTCTAAAGTGCTGCCTGAGGTTGTAGCTTAATGCATCTTTCAGCAGCTGCTGAAAATACCTGTTCTGCCCCCAAAAAACTTTTTAATTAAAAGCCTTTTTGACTTGGAAAGCACTCCTGAGTTCCCTGCACTCCTAGAGGAAGGCTCCAGTGGGACTTCTTGGGGCTGTTTCCCACAGGAGATTCTCCTCCTGGCGNTGGCCCCGGTGCCTCCCCCCGCCGTGCTGCCCCTTCCACTCCGGCCCCGGCGCGTCCTCAACCTGCGGGACCCCTGAGCATCCCGCACTCTGAGCAGCGTGTTCCCGGAGCATCCCCCCATCCCAGTGCATCCCCCTGTCCCGGCTCCCCGCAGCCCCGGGCCGGCCCCGCTGCCGCCGCAGTGTGCGGGATGTGCGGGAGGCTGCGGCGCTGCCCTNACTGGCCCAGACAAGCTCCCGGGGCTGAGCAGGGAGGGAGGTTGGAGCTGTAACATCCCACAGAGGCACGTCAAGGAAAACAGCTGTAAATCTGAGAGGTTTTCTTGTGTAACACGACAGCTCTTAATTAAGTCAGATCTGCCGTTTCCATTAGCCTATCTGATTCTGGAGAAGCTGCTGTTTTGCTGCATAATCAGGGCCTTGAAATGCAGCTTCCACCCACAGAGCTTGAAGGATCCCTCCCCTCGGGATGGGCGAGATTTGCCTTTCCCCGTCTGCATCAGCAAACCCCCGAACTCCCCGAAAACTCGCCCATCTGTGGAAGCCCCTTAGGACCGGGGCTGGCAGCGCTGCCCTTTTATGATGCAAATTCAATGCACAGGCCACTGACTCCTCGGTGAGATGGAGACACTCAAAGGCTCCCTGGTACCTCAGCGGCCGGGCCCTGTAGGAACAGGAGACTTAACCACAAATCTCTCCTCTTCCCACAAATTCTTTCTTGTAGCACTCAGCATTTCCGGACCTGTTTAATCTGGAGGCTTATCCTGAGCTGGGCTGTTATTTGCTCCTTCCCTAAGTGGCTTTCACTTCCTAAACACCAAGGTGTGAGGGCAGGTACTGCTCACCCCTGGTGGATCCCACGGTTCCAGCTGAGGCTGTGGGGCTGGAGCTGCTCCCTGCACACGGGTTTAGCCTCTGGCTAATCACAGGCTGCCTCTAAATATTGAACCATCTGGTTTTACTGCCTGGATTTCCTTTTCCCCTCTGAATGTTAACCAGCCTATCTGGGCTCAGTGCGGGCTGTGCCTGAATCAGTTGGTGGGTGGCAGGGAAATCCAGGCTCCTGCAGCTGGAGGAGGTTTTGGGACTTCCATAAACATTTTTTTTCTCTTTAAAAAAATCCATTTTCTGCTTAAATTCCTTCAGCTCAAATGATGCTCAAGCCTTTTGGTGGGTGCTTCTGCTGAGTGCCTTTCCTTGGAGAAGTGTTGTGTCCCTGCAATATCAGGTGGAGAGAGAGCTGCTGCTGCTTTTTCCTTTCTTGTTTCTGATTTTCTTTTCCCCTGTGCCTTGAAGGCTCAGTAACGTGGGCCACGGTGGTGCAAAGTGGCTCCTGCACCTGTTTGTGTGGCAGCATCTGGACTCATTTTTTTTTTTAATTATTTTCTCCCAGCCTGGCTCCCAAGCCTTGGTCTGCAGCCAAGTCCAACATAACGAGGGACCTCCCGTGGGACTCTCCTCGGTGTCAGAAATGTGTTTGTGCGTTTGTGTAGTGCCAGGAGAAGGCAGAGCCTGGAATATTCCAAGGCAGCAAAGCCTCTTTTGATCTCCAGTGAGGGGCGAAGCCCAGTCTCTTCCGTGGTGGGTTGTAATCCACATTTCATGGAGCATGAAATGCTGCCCTTGCAATCTGGAACAACTTCTAAAGTGCTGCCTGAGGTTGTAGCTTAATGCATCTTTCAGCAGCTGCTGAAAATACCTGTTCTGCCCCCAAAAAACTTTTTAATTAAAAGCCTTTTTGACTTGGAAAGCACTCCTGAGTTCCCTGCACTCCTAGAGGAAGGCTCCAGTGGGACTTCTTGGGGCTGTTTCCCACAGGAGATTCTCCTCCTGGCGCTGCTGGTGGGGGCTGTGGCACTGCCAGTCCCTGAAGCTGCTGGTGCCATCCCTGGGGAGACCCTCTGCTGCCAACCCCCTCAGGCAGGGAAAGTTTGGGAACAAAGCCACTTCTTGGCACCCCTGGGGAAGGCTGGGATTGAGAGGCAGATAAACCACCCCACCCTGGGCAGCTGGGCCAGGCTCTGAGGAGATGGACCCTCACAGTGCTGTGCCCTCCCTGTGCCCACTGCTGCCCTGCCTGAGGGCAGAACTCCTCGGGGAGAGTCCTGGGGCTCTCACAGCAGCCCAAACCTGCTCACTGCCTGCTGGGCCACCACTGAGGAGCTGCTCCAGCACTGCTGGATACAGCCTGGAGCATCTCCTGAGGCTCACCCTGGAGCCACTTCATCCTTTATGGGTAGTGGTTCTTGCCCTGAGCCCTGGCCCAGCTCTGTGTGTGTGTGTGAACACCTCAATCAGCCCCACAGAATGCTGAGGCTGGTGGGCTGGATGTCAGTGTGGGTGAACAGAGGGAGCCAAGAGGAATTTGGGAGAGCTGGAGCAGCTGGCTCGCTGCACAAGTGCTTTGCCTGCAGTCTGCCAGGGGTCAGGGAATTGGGGCAGGAGTGAAAAATTGTTAAACTTTAACCTGTTCACCTACACAAAGGTCAGGGAAGAGAATACCTGGCTTTCCAGAGGCATTAAGCATTTTCAGTATTGCTTTATACAGAAACCTGGGCCTGGGTTGTTGAACTTGCCCTGGCCAGAGTCCATCCTGCCTGTTTGCTCCAACCCCTGGGGCTGCTGCCGGTTCCTCCACGAGCACCCTCTGCCCTGAGGTGCTGCCTGAGGTGGTTCAGCGCTGTAGATTTGGCTCTGGGGCCAAAATAAAAGGGTTTTATCCTTCTTCTGCCCATCCCAGCCACCTTTAAAGGCACTTTTCCCATGAAGCCACTGATGGCTTCTGAGATCTCAGGGATTCAGCACCTCTGGGGACCTTGCTCAGGGTGTCTAAGCCTTGCTCTGAGTTTTTGGCTGGCTGGCTCTTGAGGAGAGAGGCTTCCAGACCCCCTGAACCAGAGGGACATGAGGCTGAGCATCCCTCCCACACCACCAGAGGAGGAGGGTCGCTGTGCCCTGCAGCCCTGAGCATCACTGTGCTGGCAGCTGGGGCTGCAGGGGGTCCATGGCCCCTCTCCCCGTTGCTGGGAGACAGGAGCAGGGGTCCCTTTACGGGATTAGAGCTGTTCCGCATTCTTGTCTGGTAGAAAAAAAAGAGGTTCTGCTGGATTCAGTTGTAAATTCAACCCTAGGAGCACATTGTCTCTCCCCAGCCCCTTTGAAAGAGGATTAGAAGGCATCTATTCTCCAGCACTTACTCTTCTTTCTCCTCTCCTTTCAATTTCCTCGTCGAGGATAACTTGAAAACCCAGTGGAAGCCTGGAAAGGGCCTCACATCCTGGTGCTGGGTCTCCCACCCTGTGCCCAGGAGGGATCTGCTCTTTAATCCAAACTTTCTCTTCCCTCTGCACAACAAGCTCCTTGAAATCACTACGTATTTACGGAGAAAACAAAACCTGGGTGTTGTGGTTTGGGGTTGTTTTTCACTTTCATGACCCCAAGAAGACTTGTTGTTGTTTTTATCTTCCAAGTCATGTGTGCAGGTCACATTCCTTTGCCTGGCCACGGTCCAGCAGCCACACAATTCCTGTAAGGCCATAAGTGAGGAGCAGGGCTGTGCTACCTGTGGGAGGAGGGTGGGAGAAGCAGGGGGAGCAGCAGCAGGAATTGGAAAGGATCAAACCCCAATCGATGGAGTTTGCTGTTATCGGAGCTGTTTCCATGGAGCTGTGCAGCTCCACTCTTGGATACAGCACGTGGAGAAGTTGGGTCGGTTAGATCTTGTTTGTGAACCCCCTTCCCAAAAGAAGGGGGGGTGGGTTTCTTGGCTTTGGGAAACCACAGTGCTCCTGTCCCCACAGCTGAGTCACCCTCACTGCTCACCCACAGGTGGCCATCAAGTCCATCCGGAAAGATAAAATCAAGGATGAGCAGGACCTTGTCCATATCCGGAGGGAGATTGAGATCATGTCCTCCCTCAACCACCCCCACATCATCTCTGTCCACGAAGGTGAGTCCTCCTCTCCCTTCCCTTTTCCAGGAACATCCCCAAGCAGAGCCCCCCCTCCCCTCTCCTAGGCTGGGTACCAGGGTTTGGCTTTCCCTGGAGGGTGGGTTTGGCTTTCCCTGGGGGGTGGGTTTGGCTTTCCCTGGGGGGTGGGTTTGGCTTTCCCTGGGGGGTGGGTTTGGCTTTCCATGGATGGGTTTGGCTTTCCCTGGAGGGGGTTTAGCCCATCCCCTCTCCTCCCTCTCAGGCCCTGGCTGCTGTTGTGGTGACTCAGCTCTGGCAGGGAAAGCAGATGCTGCCGGGCTGTGCTTTCCCCACCTCACTCCCCTGCCTGTGAGGGGAAATACCTGCTCCAGAAATAGCTCTTCTGTCCCATCCCCTCCTGCGCAGAGAGGGAATCCAGCTCCAAAAGTTTGCTTCTTGTTTTCGAGAAGTTTCTTTCTGAAGCTGGAAGCCTTGAGGCTGCTGCTGGTGAGAGGCTGTGCTGAGGTGGGGTCAGTGGCCAGGGACCCCAGTGGTTGTGCTCGAAGCTCCCCCCAGCCCTGGCAGGTGCCAGAGCATTGGGAATCTGCCCAGCTCTGCTCTCAGCCTGAGGCAGGAGTTGGTCTCAGCACTGGAATCTTCCTCATTCCCTCCCCTGGGGCACAGGAAAACCAAACCACAGGGTGCTGGGAGAGCTCCTGGTGCTCCCAGGCTCGGCTTTATGGCCAGGGCTGGGCTTTGCTCCCCGGGGTGTTGGAACACCACCAACCCAAGGGGAATTTCTCAAGTTGTAATTGTGACCAGACTTAGCCCAAACCTCCAGCTGGGTCAGGCTTTGCAGACACCGAGTTTGGCTAAAACCTGACTGCCCCTGTCCTTGCTCAGGGCTGGGCTCTGCCGGTGCCTGAGCTCTTGAAAATGTGAGGGATCCAGAGTCCTTTTGTCCTGCAAACAAAAGCGAGTGGGTTGGCAGTTCCTCCGCGGTGTTTGCAAGGGCTGAGTCACACCGACTGCTGGAATTCAAAAATATTGAGGGAGCTTTCTGCAAACAGGAAGAAAACGCTCCGTCTCTTGGCTCCAGCCAGAGCCTGTTTGGGAATGATGAGAACATGCAGGAAGGCCACTGCCTGTGCCAAGCAGCAGCACCGTCACCTTCCCCCTTGGCAGGGGGCTCCAGCAAGGAGCCACACGCCTTAGTCACCTCCTGGCAGAGCACAGCCCTCACTCCGGGGCTCTGTGGCCGCGGAGCTGCTTGGCCAGCAGCCCTGGTGGCACCGGGAGATGTGGGTGGCAGCTCCAGTGCTCCCCCCTGACTTGCAGAAACCCCTGGCACCGGTTTTGCAAAAGCCTGAGGGCGGGGAGTGGGGTGGGCAGCGTGTCGGAGTCTGCCCCTGCTCCTTAACAGGCGCGTGCTGAGGAGAATTCCCTCAGCTCCGAGCCCCCTTCCTGACACCCCCGGCCTCCCCATCTCCCCCAGTGTTTGAGAACAGCAGCAAGATTGTCATTGTGATGGAATACGCCAGCAAGGGCGACCTGTACGACTACATCAGCGAGCGGCAGCGGCTGACGGAGCAGGAGGCGCGGCACTTCTTCCGCCAGGTCGTGTCCGCCGTCTACTACTGCCACAAGGTGGGCTGGCACCCCAATTCCCGCTGCTTTCCTGGAGGGAAATCAGTGGGAGCGGCTCCTGGGTGCACCACAGGGCTGGGGAGGGACCCAGTGCCCAGAGGGAGGCTCAGCCTGGGCCGGGGGATGAGGGAGTTCCTGGCTGATTTCTGGGACAGGCGTTAATCCTGTCCCTTATCTGAGGGGTGTGGCAGTGCCCCAGGAGCTTTTGGGAAGTCCAGGGCTCTCACTGCTGTGGTGTGGGGGTGACTAACCTGCCCAGGGATTTGTCACCTCCTGTCCCACCTGCCCACGGGGAGACACCCGGGGCTGTCCCTGGGGCTGGAAGGTGGCACCAGGTGCTCCCACGGCCGGGGAGGGTGGAGGAGCCCCGAGTGGCACCTGGTGCTGGCAGCGCCCAGGCTGGGACGTGGTTTCCAGCCTGTCTCTGGTGACACACCCAGGGTTGTTTGCTGCTCCTCTGCCCTGTTTGCATGTGCCCGTGCCCGGCAGTGACCTCCCCGTGGGCCTGGCTTTCCCTTCCTCAAACACACCGTGAACTGACCCCAGTTCTCCCTTCCCTCCCGCAGAACGGGATCGTCCACAGGGACCTGAAGCTGGAGAACATCCTGCTCGATGCAAACGGGAACATCAAGGTGAGAGGTTGGCAGAGCTTGGGGGGTCAAGCAACCCACCAAGGGAGGGACTGGAGGTGGCCACAATTCCCGAGTTCCCCCAGGGAAGACGCTTCCCAGAGCTCTGGGACTGCTGGCATCCCCTGGAATGCTGTTTGCCCAGGAGATGTGGAGCCAGGAGGGCACCTGTGCCTGCCCCGGCTGTTGGAGCCCGGCAGCCGGGCGGGAAAGGTGGCACAGCCTCAGTGCTGCTGGGAAAACCATAATTTATATTTGCCTGCTGATAAGGGGGCAAAGTCTGAGCGCTCGGGTCAGTGCACAACCAGCTGGAGGAGAGAGATCTCTCCAAGGGCAACTCCCAGGTCCTGTGAGCACCAGCCAGGCTGGTGCAGGGATGGATGTGTGGGGCAGTCCCTGGCTCTGCTGGCCCCCAGTGAGAGTTTTTGCTGCAGGAAGGAAAGACACAGCTCGGCCTCAGCCGGGGATCCGTGCTGTCGGTGATAACAGGCTGTGGGGTTTATCTCTGCAAGGGATAATTTTGCAATTGGGAGCTCGTGTGCAGCCACTGAACCTCGTGCCCGGTGTGAGGTGACACGTGTAATGAGGATAATGAATACCTGGGTGTGAGGTGGAGCCCAGAGCAACCAAGGCAGCCTGGGGTGGCTGGGGATGAGCTGGAGGAGAGCCCAGCAGCTCTGCCTGCAGCCTCACCTTTCCAGCTCAATCTGCTCCTGGGGGTGGGGTGGAGGGACAGAGCCACAGGGCAGCTGCTGTGGTGGCTGGAGTGAGGTTTTGGGGAGAGGGAGAAGAGCAGGAGCAGCCTCAGGGATGGGAAGCCAGGCCGGTGGTGCTCCCTGAGGAATCTGAGGGCACACAGGGCCAGGGTGCCAAGGGCAGCTCTGTTTTGGTCCAGGTCCATACCTGGAGAGCTTTCAGGTGGCAAAGCTGCTCCACTCGTGAAAGAGAAGTTTGCTGCTGGATAACAGGTGTAAATGTTCTCTCCAGATCGCAGACTTCGGGCTGTCCAACGTTTACCAGCAGGACAAGCTTCTGCAGACTTACTGTGGCAGCCCCCTGTACGCATCCCCCGAAATCATCAACGGGAGGCCCTACAAGGGCCCAGAGGTGGGTTGTGCCTCCCCCCGGTGTGTGGGAATTGGGCTGGGGGAAGCACTGGGTGTTTTCCCAGCATGGATTGGGAGAATGGATAACCCTGAGCCTGGGCATTGCGTGGTTGGTGTGTGGCACACATGGGGGGCTGCAGGTGGGTGGAGCTGGTCCTGCCCCACGCTCTGTCCTCCCCTGTGGCTGCTGCTGTTCCAGGAGCCCTCCCTGATGCTCTGACAGGGAGTCCTGCCCAGATGGGGTGGGGGCCACGGCAGCCTGGTCCTGCTGCCCCCCCTCCAGGCTCCTGTGTCCCTCTGGCAGGTGGACAGCTGGTCCCTGGGCGTGCTCCTCTACATCCTGGTCCATGGCACGATGCCGTTCGATGGCCACGACTACAAGACTCTGGTGAAGCAGATCACGAGTGGGGACTACCGGGAGCCCACGAAGCTGTCAGGTAGGCAGTCACAACCCCCCTGTCACCCTGTGTGTCCCCCCCTTCCCCCTGCTCCCTTCGGTGCCTGACCTGTTTGTTCCCCAGATGCCTGTGGGCTGATCCGGTGGATGCTGATGGTGAACCCGGAGCGCCGTGCCACCATCGAGGACATTGCCACGCACTGGTGGGTCAACTGGGGCTACAAAATGCCTGTTGGGGAGCAAGAGCTGCTGCGGGAGAGCGAGTCCCCCCTGGCCACGGTGGCAGAGTGGCTGCGCCGCTCGTCCCGCCCCCTCCTGGAAAACAGCTCCAAGGTTCGGTACTTCCTGAAGCAGCACATCCCCGGCGTGACCCTGGAGCGGCAGCGCTCCCTCAAGAAGTCCAAGAAGGAGAACGACATCTCCCACGCGCTGCAGGAGGTGCCCGTGGTCCCAGAGAACCCCTCCAAGTCCATCCTCAAGCGGCCCAAGGGCATCTTGAAGAAGAGAAACTCGTATGAGCAGAAGGTGCCCAGCCCTGGCCCCCCCTCACCGGCATCACCCGGGGGTGAGGATGGAGAGGTGGTCACTGAGGGTCTCGCCGGGATCCTGTCCTCTGGAATGCCGCCTTGCAGCGCGGGCATTGCAGCAGCGCCCGCGGCCGTGCCCAAGAAGGGAATCCTGAAAAAGCCCTCGACGAGGGAGTCGGGGTATTACTCGTCCCTGGAGTGCTGCGAGTCCGGGGATGTGCTGGACGCCGGGAGCTTGGACCTGGACGGGAGCGTGTTTGCCGACAGCCCCTCTCCGGGGCACGGCCCGCAGGGGCTCCCGGCCCGCAGGAAGGGCATCCTCAAGCACAACGGCAAGTTCTCCTCCAGCGGCACCGAGACCCAGAGCCCCCCCGGGCAGGGCTTCGGGGGCTTCAGCGAGGTGCCCCTGCCCCAGGCACCCCGTGCCCGCCCGTCCAGCGCCGTCAGCGAGGACAGCATCCTGTCCACCGAGTCCTTCGACCAGCTCGACCTGCCCGCCCGGGTGTCCCCTGGCACCGGGGCCATGCGGGGCTGTGTCTCTGCCGACAGCCTCCTGCGGCTGCGAGAGCAAGAGGAGCTGGAGGAGGGGCGGAGGCTGCGCCGCTGGACTGTCACCCACTGCCGGAGCCCCCTGGCAGAGAGCAGCCTGTCCCTGGCGGGCTGTGACAGTGCCACCGAGCTGTACCGCCGGGCCGTGCCTGTCGGTGGGAAGCTGAGCTGAGGGTACCCCTGGTGGGGGGATGAATTTGGGAGAGGGAGCCGAGCCCTCCCTGCCCCGCGGCTGCTGGTGCTGCTGACTCGCATCTCACGTATTTATTGGGCAGCCTCGTGCCCTCGGTGGCCGGGGGATGGCCCAGAGCCAGGACATTCAATGGACCAAAGCCCCGAGTGACCCCCCGAGGGACTGAGGGGGTCCCGGAGGCTCCTCGCTGCCGTCCTCCCCTCACAAACAGACTCGACTCATCTCATCTCAAACCAAGGGGTTGGGGGGTTTGGTTTGGTTTTTTGTTTATATTTTTTTTTTATTTTGCACTGATTTTTTGGCTGCACAAAACGGATGGGGCAGGTGATATACCTCAAACAAGCTGGAGCTGTAGCAGGGTGCTGGCGAGGGGCTGAAAGGTGCTGCCCGTGGGCTGCGCTCTCGGGGTGTGTTGGCAACGGGGCCCAAACTGCCCAGGCCACGGCTCTTCCCTCTCCTGTGCTGAGAAACCCAACTGGCTCTGTCCAAAAGCCCAGGCTGAGACAATGCCCTGATGCCAACATCTATTATTGTCATGCTGAGGGGAAAAAAAAAAAAAAAGCCTTTGCTGAGGCACCGTGACTTTATTTATTGCCTTTGTCCAACTCGCTGTGAAGTGGCAGCAGCATGGGCTGTGTCTGGCTCCACCACGGCCTCCCAGGGCGGTTTTTTGGGAGGTGTCTGTGTCCTTGGCTCACAAGGCTCCGTTGCACTATTGCCCTGTGTTTGCTGGCCCTTTCCCTTCTCCAGGGTGGGTGTGTTTTCCCTCCTCCCTCCAACGTGGTCTGGAGAAAACCATGAAATTAAAAGCAAATGGTGAATCTGCGTTGTTATCATGATTGCTGGGGGAGGCGGGATGGGGCTGCCTGTCCCAGGCTGGTGGGGTGGGGCTGTGCTGGGTGTCCCTCCAGTCCAGGGGAGGGGGACTTTGCTTAGACATGTCCTGTGGGGTGGAAGATTGTTCTCAGCCCCTCTGCTGCTCCAGCACATCCCTAAACTGGGTCTAACTGGTGCCTCCCTCAGTGCTGGGTGGTGCTGAGCTGGGACTGGGCACATCCCTGATGTGGGGGCTCAGCACCCCCGGGAGGGGGTGGGCTGGTTTTTGAGGCTGAGCAGCTGCTGCTGCGGAACAAGCGGAGCCTGAAGTTTAGGGGAAAGCTGTGCTGGAGGCAGGTGACAGTGTCCCCTCCCCACCGTGGCAGTCCCAGCTCCCCTCCCAAACCCCTCTCACAGCACTGGAGGTGTGTGGGCTTGGATCTGTGAATTATCCACAGGTTTTTGTGGCAGGGGCTGCCTCCTGAGCCTCTGCCATCACGTCTACCAGCACCTGCAGGTGCCTCAGCTGGAGGAAGGAGCAGCCCGAGCTGGCCCAGGACTGTCCCCTCTCCAGCCCTTTCCCTTTATCCCCTTCTCCCGCTGGGGCACCGAAACCCGTTTTATTGCTCCGTAAAGCCCTGTACCGATTTCCTGTTCCCAGTTGGGTTAATAAGAGCCATTCCAGGTCTCCACCCCGCCGTGGAGGCCGAGGGGCAGGGGCGGAGTGGCAGGGCTGCCTGCCTGGAATGCCGACCCTCGTCCCACCAGGGGCCAGGGGGGGTCACCACGCTCAGCCCCCCACGGAGCATTCCCCGCGTGCTTCCCGAGCCATTTGGAAACGCTGGAGCGGTTAAAGCCGCTCCGAGGGCATCCAGCCAGGACAGGACAAAGTCCCGGTGCCCGGTGGGGTGGGATGAGCCGGGGCGGGCAGCTCCCGGAGGTCCGGGCATGGAGCATCATCCCAAGCCGAGATCAGGTTGGGATGGGGTTGAACAGGCAGTGAGGGACAGAAGTTCCTTTTTGGGAAGCGTCTGTGGGTTTGGTTTTGGAGCATCCCTGGCAGCTGCGGTCCCGTTTCATTAATGATTGGCAGGAAAAGCTCCGGGTGTGCTGGTTTCGCAGCCGGGCTGAGCTGTGGCAGCTCCGGGTGGGCACGGCGCTGGTGTGAGGCACACGCTGCCCACCCCACCCCGCGTCCCGGCCGGAGGCTCCGGGCTTTGTGCCGGTTTGGGAGCGGTGTCGTGGTCAGCTCAGCCCAGCCCCGGCTGGTGGCAGCTCCGCGGGGCTGCTCCCGAGTCCCTGCCCACCCTGTCCCGGGTCACAGCGATGGACAAGGGTGGGAAATGCTGCTGGATGAGCAGGTGAAAGAGGCAGCCTGGAACTGGAGGCATCTTGGAATCGGTGGAGGGGGTGCAGTGCCCGTGCTCCCGGAATTCCCCCGCCAGCCCTTGGAAACGCTCCTTTCATCCCAGCGCTGATTTCCGCTGCCTTTGCCCCCTTGTCTGGCAGCCGCCCCCCTCCAGCCGGGGGCTGAGCCCCCCTCTCAGACCACCACCATTATTAAGGGCTCTTTTATCCAGCCCTTTCATCCCGAGCATTGGCAAAACCCTTCGCTTCCCTCCCTCCTCCCGAGAGCCGCTGAGCGCAGCCCCCCACCCCGGCCCTGCCGTGGGTGTTTGAGGCGGGTTCAAATGACCTCAGCGGCGTTTTGCTGAGAAAATGCCATTTTTTGGGGGTGACTTCAGCCGACCTGCTGCGTTTGCTGCCAAAGGGCGCGTGGGAGCAGAGCTGTGCTCCTGCCAGGATGGCTTGGGGAACGAGGAAACGGGGAGAAACACCCTCAGATAAATTATCCTGGGTGATGAGGTGATGCTGCAGTGTTTGGAGCGCGGCGTGTTGCCCTGTGGATTTATCCCAAGTTTCCCTTGTCCCAAGGGACAGCCTCGACCCCTCCTGCTGGTCCTCGGGGAACTGGGACAAACTGGTACATCCCCACCGCTGCATCCCAGGGTCTGGTGCTGCAGGAGGGCCGGTGTAAGGATTCTCAGGCATGGAAATTGGGCATTTCCAGGGATTTTTGAAGGGGGGAGGGATGTCGAGGCGGATGGTGTGTCGTTGGCTTAGTGGGTCACTTAGACCCCCGTCTTGCTGCTCCACACCCAGAACTACAACCCCTGCTCGTCTGGGGGCTGTTTTGGGAGCCACATCCTTTGTGTGACCTCCACGAGCAGCCCCAGTGCCCTGAAAAAAGGGGAGAAAAGGGGATTTTGGGGCCGGAGCAGCCGTGAGCTGTCTGGGGGAACAAAGCGAGCGGCTCCAGCACCACTCCCAGCGGGTCCTGCCCGGGCTGGGCGGGTTCCCTGGCCCGCGGGAGCTGCCGGGGCCCTGAGTCACCCCAGTCCTGCCCGGGCTTGTGCCGGGGAGCCCGGATGCGCCGAGCCCATATTTGGGAGCAGGGCAGGAGCAGGATGGGGAGCAGGATCGGGGGGATGCGGCGTGGGAAGGGAGGATGCCTGTGAGCCCAGGGACAGCCTGCGGCGAGAGCCACCGCACATTTCTGTCTCCCAGAACCCCGCCTGCTCCCAGGACCGCTCAGAGACGGATGGAGGGCCACGTCCAGTCCTCATTAGCCGCCGGCTCCTAATGAGCCCAGGGCACGGAGTTGGCTCGGGAATGCCCCGGGTGCTCAGGGGTTTGGGGTGTCACCTCCCCTCTGGCCACGGCTGAGCTGCGGCTGCTCCTTCCTGTAGGGATCTCCCGTTGTTGGGTTTGTCTTCCTCAGGTTTTCTGCTTGAGCGTTTGTTGTCTGTCTGACACATCGCGGGCCCAGAGCCAACAATATTTCTAAGGCATTTTGTCATAACTTTGAGTGCCGGAACAATTAACACAACAAAGTTTAGATGTTCCTTTGCCTGTGATTCTTTCAAAGTAGGGCTTTAAATTTTATTTTTTTTTTTGTCTTTTCTAGAGGTGCCTCCACAACTACCTGTTTGATTGCTGGATTTCTTTGAAGATCTGAGGAAGAGAATTCCCCACATGAAAGTCCTCCCATCTTCAATGGCACTTTGCTGCAGCCTGGAGCAGCTCAAAAAGGGGAGAAAGCGGCACCCGGAAACTTTGATCCTGTTTCCCTGGAGCGCAGGGAATGGCTGGATCACATCTGAGCCCGAGACCTGAAATGAAATCCCAGATCCTGCTGAGGACCTGGACAACCAAGTACTGGTGACCACCCTGAAGCCTCAGTGCTCTCCCAAAATGATGCTGCTCGGGCCACAGGGGAGGCAGCCGGTGGGATTTCTCCAAGCAGGATGACTCTGCCCATTCCTCCCTGCAGGAAGCTCTGGGGTGTGCAGTGCCAGGGCTCTGGTCCTCTCTGCAGCAGGATGGGGATGAAGGGTCAGGTCCAGCACTGCTGGAGCACAGTTTGGGGCTGTGGGACCATCCTGCCGTTCCCTGTCCTTCCCATCACTTGCAGCATCATCCGTTTCATCCTGCCTGCCCTGAGCTGATGTGGAATCATGGAATATTCTGAGCTGGAAGGGACCTTGGCCCTGCACAGACACCCCAACAGTCCCCCCTGTCCCTGAGTGTTGTCCAAACCCTCCTGGAGCTCTGGCAGCCTTGGGAAGTGCCCAAACCCTGGGGAGCCTGGGCAGTGCCCAACCACCCTCTGGGGGAAGAGCCTTTCCCTGAGATCCAACCTGACCCTGCCCTGGGACAGCTCCAGCCCTTCCCTGGGTCCTGTCACTGTCACACAGAGCAGAGATTCGTGCTGCCCATCCAGGTTCTCTCTGGACACCCGCTCACCTGAGCACCCTGCCCTGCCCTTCCCATCCCTTCCCGAGCCCTGGGGATGCCACCACATGGCCACAACCCCGCGGGGGTTTCTCATGCACTTCCCACGTGTGCAAAGCAGGCACGGGAGGCTCAGGGCAGGAATCCCACGGGGACACGGGGAACTGGCCCTGCTGGGAGCGGGGCTCCATGGGCTGTGGCACACCCAGATGCTGTCTCTGTGCCAGGCTGCCAGCTCCTTCCTCCCCGCCAGAGCCGGCTGAACCGCTCTCTCCAGGTGCGGGCTCCGCTCCTCGCGAGGGCAGGTGAGGCAAGAGCAGAGCCCATTTCTCCAGAGGCAGAGGCTGGGGAGGTCGGGGAGGTCGGGGCTCGGCGCTGCTGCAGGAAGTTCCCAGCGGGATGCAAAGCTGCTCCTGACGTGGAGATGATGTTCCAGCCCATGCAAACCCCGGGAGCGAGGAGCAGCCCTCGTGGCTGGGTCCCGTGGGGAGATGGGGATTGGCATTCCCGTTTCACAGCTGGAGAAGCCGGAGTCACACAGTTACTCAGGTGCCTAAAGATGCCAAGCGTTGCCTCACTGGATCATCAGGACTCCCAGCCTGGCTTGGCTGGGAACCAGCACCCCGAATTCAGGACCCGCCGGGTCCAGCCCTTTCCAGAAACCTGTCTGGGTGCTGCTTTGCGTTCACAGGCAACCAGATACGCTGGGAAACTCAGCCTCCCCTGCAGCTCCCAGCGGCCCTGCACTCCTTTCCCGTGTGAGACATTGGACAAGCTCCTTCACAGTGCCGGGCTGGGGGACAGAGGCTCCTGGATGGTGCAGCAGCGGCTCTTGGCAGAGGTGTTTTGGCAGCTCCTGTGCCCACTGCTGTGCAGACCCAGCTGGGAGGGCTCTGATGTTGGGGTACATTTGGCTCTCCCCGTGCATGGGGCCCTGGGAGTGCTGACCTGGGCACTGTGGAGATGCCATTGAGGTGACATGGGGTTAAGAGAAGGTGTCACAACCCCCGGTGACCCATAGGGCCACCTGAGTCACTGAGCTGTCAGGGTTTCGCCCCAGACAGGCCACTCCAGACACTCACAGCGCCTGAGGGGTGAGAGCCTGTGGCTTGTGCAAGGGACGGTGACAGGGACAGTGAGGGAAGGGCTGGAGCTGTGTCAGAGCAGGGTCAGGTTGGATCTCAGGGAAAGGTTCTTCCCCCAGAGGGCGGTTGGGCACTGCCCAGGCTCCCCAGGGTTTGGGCACTTCCCAAGGCTGCCAGAGCTCCAGGAGGGTTTGGACAAGGCTCAGGGACGGGGGGGATGTTGGGGTGTCTGTGCAGGGCCAGGAGTGGGACACAGTGATCCTTGTGGATCCCTCCCAGCTCAGGATATTCCGTGTTTTTGTGATTCCCCTGCTCCTCTCAGGGTCAGGGGCTCCAGGGCACAGCGGGGACCTCCCTCAGCCTCCACCAGGCCACGATGGACCCGCGAGTCCCGTCAGCCCTCGGGGAGCCCCGCGATCAATTATTGCTCTTATCTTATCTGTCTTTCTCCCGCTTTCCCTTGTGTGCCTTCCCCTCCCTCCCCGGGGCTTTGTAGCCTCCCGACAGCCCCGCTTCCCCCTCCAGCCCTCCGCTTTGATCCTAGGAAGAAGCAATTGATCCTCCTTATCTTTATTGTGGTGGAGACATTCCCAGCACTGCCCTTAATTAAATTCCTCTTCATTTTCCTCCATAAGCCTTTCTTTCCCCCAACCCCAGACGAGTATTTATTTTTAAACGTGCAATTAAATTATTAGATTGGCCACGAGTGTGACAGCAGCCGGATCCAGCGGGGCTCTGCTCCGGTTCAGGGGGTGAGTTCAGGGTTTCCCCCTCTCCGTGGAGCTCAGCCAGAGGCTGCTGGATCCGTCCAGGCTCGACGTGCTGCGCTTCCACCAGTGACAGTGGCATCAACACTGGTCACAGCAGCACAGGCACTGGCCACAGTGTCACTGTCACTGGCCACAGTGATATGGGGAAGGACCAGAATAGAACAGGCACTGGCCATGGTGGCATTTGCACCTGCCATGGTGGCACTGTCACTGTCACCAGGTGAGCCCCAGTGCCCCCGGGCTGGCCGCTGCCTGCGGCTCTGCCCCACTTTAAGCTTTTCCTCTCGGAAATTTTTCCTCCAGACACTTTGACCTCGGGGCCAGGGAGTATTTTTCATGCGGAGCAGCCGAAATTCCCCCGGAGACAGCGCAGGAATGCGAGGCATGTTATCCTTGGTACCAGCTCTTTCTTTTTACGGCCTAAGCTTGGCCACGCCGGCGGGGGGGAGGGGGCGGCTGGGGTCCCATTGATGGCTGCCAACATCCCTCCCCCCCAAATCTCCTTCCTCCTCCTCATCCTTGGGAAAACTCCCCCACGCTGTGCCAGGCTCGGCCGCCCCGGCGGGTGCCTGGGTGAGGGTCTCTGTGCCCAGTTTGGCAGCAGCGGGGGGGGGACCGGGGTGAACTGGGGGTGAGGTGATGCCAGCAGCGCCCCGAAAAGGAGTCGGGCACCTCTGTGTCCCTCCCGCGCTTGGTGCTCCTCTCCTTGGGCTCGCAGGGAGATGCCCGGGGGGATATTTTGGGCAGAGCAGGGGGCAGCAAACCCGCTCTTCTCTCGTGCAGGGCTCCTGCAGCTGGAGGGCGACAGCGCAGGGAGATAAATCACGGCCTCGTTCGTCTCCATTAAGCGCAATTACCCCCGAGACACCAAAGCAATTTATTATTATTACTGTGACAGGTGATCACACGCGCACGAGGCAGGGGAAGGGGGGCAGCGCTGCCCGGACACCTTCACCCCACGCCAGGGGACTTGGCCACCCCGGGGGCACCTTTGGGTGGCACCGGTGGGGCACAACAAACCAGCCCCAGACGGGGAGAAGAGGGAATTCCTGCACAGGGAAGGGCTGTGCCGTCTGGAGAGGTGCCACCCCAGGTGCCCTTTTGTCCCCACAGAAACCCTGCCTCCCATCTCTGGGATGTCCCCAGTGATCTCTGTCCCCCCCCGCATGTCCTCTTGTCACCCCGCGAGATGCCACACGAGGGAAGGGATGGCTGAGCCCACGGGGGCCACCAGTGTCCCCCGTGCCCGGTGGCACCAGCCTGGCGTGTCCCGCAGCCCCTGTCCCCCTGTCACTCGGCCTTATCCCGCTCTCAATAGCGGAGCGGGAGCCCAGCTGCAGCTATTACATAAAACGCAATTAGCGGCGCGGCCGAGGGAGGCCTGAATGGCATTAAGGAATTCCTCCCGGGCTGACGTCAAAGCTGCTCCTCTCCTCCCGGCACCCGCACAAAGGGGCGCGTTATGAGCCCCCCCCCCGGCCCCGCTGTGCCGCTGCCCGCCGGGAGAATGCGAGTCCTCAGGGAGCCCCGGGCCGCACATGCCATGCGGGAATTGTCGCTGCGGCCGGCACGAATGTCACCAGCCCCTCGCTGGCTCCCTGCGCACGATTTTCTGGCTCCCAGCTCCCCCTTGCTGGGCATGGGAAGATGCCAGTGGCCCCGTGTGCCAGCTGCTTGCCCATGAGAAGTGGTGGTGGGGGCTCGGCCGGGTGCCCAGGCTGGGGAGTGGGAGGATGCTGGAGGGGCAGTGGGGTGTCATTCCTGGCTGGCACGACCCGTCCCACGGCTCTGCTGCTCGCTGGGGCAGGATGGAGGAGTGAGGACATGGGGACAGGCAGGTCCAGGAACAGGAGGTGGCAGAATTCCCCCTGGGATGGGGTGACCCTGCAGGTTGGAGGAGCTCTGACGCTGCCCCAGCGCTGGGGCCTCCTCCGGCTGCTGCCAAGGAGGTCACAGGGCTCGGGCAGTGCCAGGACATGAACGTTTTGGTGTGAATGTCCCCAGGGCTGTGAGGGAGGGGGTGGCAGGGCTCACATACGTGGGGCTCCTCCACTTCACAGCAATTGTTTGACAGGACAAGGGGTATAAATGTCTTTAAACTTTTTAAAAGTGTATCGTGTTAAACTGGATATAAGGAATGCATTTTTAAAAAAGAAGGTGCTGAGGCCCTGGCACAGGGTGCCCAGAGAAGCTGTGGCTGCCCCTGGATCCCTGGGAGTGCCCAAGGCCAGGCTGGAGCAGCCTGGGATAGAGGCAGGTGTCCCTGCCCCTGGCAGGGAGTGGAACCGGGTGAATTTTAAGGTCCCTCCAAACCATCCAGTGATTCTCTGATCGCTGGTGCTGAGCTGTGGGGCAGGAAGGGGTTAAGGCGCTAACTGGGGGGGTGGGACACCACGACTCCACCCTGAGCCCCCAGCCCGCCCCCGTCTCAGCCCGGCTTTAAGCGAAGATGCTCCGGGGCGGCTCCGGGATCTGCGGCGGGGACCGGGGGCCCTCCTGTGGCTGTGAGTCCGCGGTGCCGCATCCCCCTGCCCTGAGCCCCCCTTCCCTCTGCCCGCAGTGCCCCTGCCCGGTCGGACACCGATAACCAGCAGGAAAGAGGGTTTGCTCCATCCCCCCCCTTTCTCCGGGGATGGGGTTGGCAGGGTTGGGGCAGCTGCACCCCTGGGCCCCCCACCCTGGGCTCTCGGGCAGAGCCAAGCGCTGGATGGAGCTGTGTTTAGGGAGCTCTGATTTTGGTGTTTAATTATTTGTTGTTTTGTTCTCACAGGTGTTTCATGGAGGAAGGGCTGACCTGGGGCAGATGTAGGATGCACCTGGGTGGGATGTGGCAGGACGGGGAGCTCTGCTGGAGCTGAGGATGGGGCAGGTTCCCCAGCTCAGGCCAAGCCCACCTTGCTCAGATGAAGTTCCCAGAGAAGCAGGTGACTGTTCACTCCAGAGGGGACGTGTCCTGGGTGTCACCTGCAGCAACAGGCTCCTGCCCACACCTGTGTGCCCCACCTGGGCATGACCCTGCTCCTGCACTGACACCAACCCCGTGTCACCCCCTGGATGCCAGAGAGGTTGTGATGCTCAGGCTGTGCTGCTGCCAGAGGTGACTGAGGGCACACAGGGACCCCGACGTGGGGTGGGTTGCAGGTGGGNATTTATATATATGTGTGTGTATAGATATATTACATAAATATATACGTATGAAATAATTTAAGAAACATCTGAGACAGCATGCTGTGCTCTGGTGTGGGGCTGGGGGGGCTGCAAGGCGGCTGCTCACCTCCCCCTGCCCCACCAGCTTTGATTCACAAATGGAAACAGAGTCTGGAATTAAATTAAAACCCGCACACACACACACGACACGGTGCAGAGGCTGGAAAACTCAGAGGCGTGATGCCACAAAGTCCAGGTGTCCCTGAAGAGATTGGATCAACTAAAGCCAAAGAAGTGGGAAATAAATAAATGGAACCAGCGGAGGGGATCTCGCTTGTGCCGGTGCCGTCTCCAGCATCGGGTCCCCCGTGTCTGCCCAGCCCCTGTGGGGACAGCAGGGCAATGTCCCAGCCCTGCTCTGTCCTGGCTGGGCAGTGCTGGGCTCGGGAGAGGCTGGTGGGACGTGTGTGTCCTGCTGTGTTTGCCGTGGACCCGCTTCCTCCATCGCCACGTGCTTTGCTTTTGCTCCATCCCAGAACTGAGCTTTTTGCCATCTGGGTCACCCACCCAGCCCCAATTAACCCCTCTCCTCCCTCTGCAGGAGGTTCTCCTGGAGCCACGCTTGGTCCAGCTCAATCCTTCCCACCAGCTGAACACCCCTGCAGAAGATCTCCTTCCTTTGGGATGACCTTAAGAAAACCACCCAAAAGCCCTTAGAAAAACCCAGCACCCCGTAAATTACCAGTGTCTTCCAAAACTCCTCCTCGTTCCCCATCCCACCCTCCCCAAACATCCCAGAGGACCGACAGATCCCAGCTCCAACACGTGCTCCGAGGGCCGGGAAAGCAGCCGGTGAAGAAACACCCCGAAGGCTGTGGACCCCCGTCCCCTCATCCCTCTCCTCTGCGGGAAAGCCCCGGAGCCTCGGATCAGCTGGGGAGCAGGACGTGCTCCAGGAAGTAGCTGATGGAGTCCCAGTGCTTCCAGAGGAAGAAGAGGAAGAGGACGAGCAGGGCGGTGCTGAGGATGCGCATGCGGGTCTTCATGAGCGGCGTGATGAAGTTGGCGATGGTGGAGACGAAGACGAGCAGCACGGCCATGAGGGCCAGGATGACGTTGATGAACTTGCCCAGCAGCGCCCGGGCGTTGGCGTTCTCCACCCCCTCCAGCTGCACCACCTGCTGCTGCTGCTGCTGCAGCTCCAGCTTCGTCACCCGCGTCAGGCAGGACTCCACGGCCTCCTGGAGGGACGGGATGTCAGTGCCCCCCAGGGATGCCCACCCCCCCGAGGTGTTCCTGTACCTGCCCCGTGCTCCCAGACCTGGCTGCTGGGGGGTTTTGCTCTGACTGCTCCAGGGAAGGCCTTGGTGCTGAGAGAACTGAACTGAAGCAGGGAATTGACTGGCACACGGGGACTGGGTTGGCCCACACGGGGCTTGTAACAGCCCAGGGCTGCAGCCACTCATCCCAAGCCCTGCCTGGAGCACTTGGGGACACCAGGAGAACAGGGACCTGTTGTTTACAGGGGCACAGAGTGACAGGGCACAGGGAATGGCTTCNTAGGATGCACCTGGGTGGGATGTGGCAGGACGGGGAGCTCTGCTGGAGCTGAGGATGGGGCAGGTTCCCCAGCTCAGGCCAAGCCCACCTTGCTCAGATGAAGTTCCCAGAGAAGCAGGTGACTGTTCACTCCAGAGGGGACGTGTCCTGGGTGTCACTTGCAGCAACAGGCTCCTGCCCACACCTGTGTGCCCCACCTGGGCATGACCCTGCTCCTGCACTGACACCAACCCCGTGTCACCCCCTGGATGCCAGAGAGGTTGTGATGCTCAGGCTGTGCTGCTGCCAGAGGTGACTGAGGGGACACAGGGACCCCGACGTGGGGTGGGCTGCAGGTGGGCTTGGGCTGGCCCTGGGAGCACAGGGACATGAAACTTCCCCTCCACGTGCATCTGTGAGACCCTCCCCAACCCCCCCACCCCAAGCACCTCTGTGCCCTGTGCCAGCCCTGGGAAGTGCCATGGAAAATGTTAAGGGCCAAATTCTCAGCTGAGGCAAAGCGGTTCAGGACCTCAGAGGTGGTGGAGCAGTGCTCATGTGCACCAGAGGAGGACCTGGCTATGCACTTTATATATATATATATATAT
>WEKX01001225.1:101015-123327 GCA_013390025.1 Pitta sordida | reverse complement strand
TGCTCCGAGGGCCGGGAAAGCAGCCGGTGAAGAAACACCCCGAAGGCTGTGGACCCCCGTCCCCTCATCCCTCTCCTCTGCGGGAAAGCCCCGGAGCCTCGGATCAGCTGGGGAGCAGGACGTGCTCCAGGAAGTAGCTGATGGAGTCCCAGTGCTTCCAGAGGAAGAAGAGGAAGAGAACGAGCAGGGCGGTGCTGAGGATGCGCATGCGGGTCTTCATGAGCGGCGTGATGAAGTTGGCGATGGTGGAGACGAAGACGAGCAGCACGGCCATGAGGGCCAGGATGACGTTGATGAACTTGCCCAGCAGCGCCCGGGCGTTGGCGTTCTCCACTCCCTCCAGCTGCACCACCTGCTGCTGCTGCTGCTGCAGCTCCAGCTTCGTCACCCGCGTCAGGCAGGACTCCACGGCCTCCTGGAGGGACGGGATGTCAGTGCCCCCCAGGGATGCCCACCCCCCCGAGGTGTTCCTGTACCTGCCCCGTGCTCCCAGACCTGGCTGCTGGGGGGTTTTGCTCTGACTGCTCCAGGGAAGGCCTTGGTGCTGAGAGAACTGAACTGAAGCAGGGAATTGACTGGCACACGGGGACTGGGTTGGCCCACACGGGGCTTGTAACAGCCCAGGGCTGCAGCCACTCATCCCAAGCCCTGCCTGGAGCACTTGGGGACACCAGGAGAACAGGGACCTGTTGTTTACAGGGGCACAGAGTGACAGGGCACAGGGAATGGCTTCCCACTGACTGAGGGCAGGGTTAGATGGGATATTGGGAAGAAATTCTTCCCTGTGACAGGGTGATGCCTTGGTACAGGTTGCCCAGAGAAGCTGTGGCTGCCCCATCCCTGGAAGTGTCCAAGGCCAGGTTGGAGCCACCTGGGATAGCGGGAGGTGTCCCGGCCCATGGCAGGGGGTGGCACTGGGTGAGTTTTAAGATCCCTTCCGACCCAAACTACTCTGTGATTCCATGCTTTTGGGGACATGGTTTAGTTACCTACTGGCAGCACCACAGGGAGAACCTCACCTGGAGGGTGCCAGGAAAAGGGATCCCCATTTCCCACCTCTTTCCCAGCCCAGAGTCCCTCCCTCACCCCGTGAGGATCTGCCCTACCTGGATGTCCCGTGCCCTCTCATAGGACTGGTAGGCCACCTTCTCCTCCATGCTGGCCAGCTCCTGCTTCAGGTTGGTCATTTCGTTCTGGTGCAGCTCCGTCAGATCGTTCAGCTGCTCCTCCAGGCGCTCGTACCTGTGCAGGGGGTGGAGGGGCACTGGGGTGGGCAGATCTCCCCGTGACCCCCCTGCCCTCCTTCCCCTGACACTGGGGACGCCACCCAGCCCCTCCAACCCTCCCCTGGTTGTGGCTGCCAAAGGGAAAACATCACAAGATCCTCCACAAGGGTCTGGCAGTGAGCAGGACAGCGGGCGGGCGCTGCAGCTCCCCAGGTCCGTGGCGTGCAGGGCTTAGCTGGAGGTGGGTGGTGACACAGGCACCTGCCTGTCCCTACCTGTACCGCTCCTCCTGCAGGCACTGCGTCATGTAGGTGTAATCCCTCTGCAGCTGGGCCTTGAGGTCCTCCATGGAGTCCTCCAGGTGGGACTGGCTGTCTTTGATCTCCCGCAGCTCCTCCAGGATGGTGTCGAAGTTGTTGTGGTGGCTGTCCAGCGTGTTGGACTTGGGGCTCCCCAGGCCGCCGGGTCCCGCCCCGGAGTTGCTGCCGCCGGCGGATCCCGAGGTGGCACTGGAACACTCGTCATCGCTGCCGTACTTGGGGCTGGACACCAGGGTGGCACTGCCGCTGAGGGCCCGCGAGGCCTCCTCGGGGTGCCCGTCGTCCAGCGTGTCCTTCAGGTGGGCGATGTTGTCCGCGCTGCCGAACTTGTTGCGGATGAGGCTGGCGAACTCGCGGGGCTTGGACACCACGGCCGTGTGGGTGGCCTGGGACAGCCCCGAGAGCCCCCCCTTGACCCCCTCCACCACGCCGCCGCTGAAGCCGCTGATGCTGGAGCGCACGTTGGCCCCCACGTCCTTGAGGCCCTGGTGCATGTCCCGGAACACATCCTTGGGCTGCCGGGAAGGGCCGTTCTGCTCGATCTCCTTCAGCTTCTTGTGGTAGTGCTCCAGCTTCTTGTGCAGCTGCGCGATGGTCTGCGCCGACTTCTGGTTCTTCTTCTCGAACACCTGCTTGATGCGGGACGCCTGCTGCTTGTCGGCGTTGTTGGCCAGCTTCAGGTACTCGGCCACGTTGTCATCCCGAGCCTCCTGCTCGATCTTGATCTGCTCCGTGATCTTGAGGATCTTCTGGTGCAGGTGCTCGATGGCGGCTTTTGTGCGGTGAGGGTCGGGGGTGCCATCGGGGACGTCCAGGCACACGGTGCCGTCGGCGTCGCCGTGCCCGGTGCCCGGGGGCAGGTTGAGGGTGGTCACGTCCCCCTTGTCCAGCTGCCAGCAAAGGAGAGAGGAGGGTGATGCTCAGGGGAGGGAGAGAACACCCCAGGGAGGGGAGGGCACAGGAGGGGAGCTGGGCAGGACAATGGTTAACGAGAGCAGTGGGGAGACACTGGGTTGTTTTGCAGCTGGTTGAACATTTCCCAGCCATGCCACCGCTGGGAATGAGCCAGTTAAGAGAGCACAGCCCCCAGAGCAGCAGGGCTTTGGGGCTGGGATTTCAGCAAGGAGCATCTGCTGCAAGGAGCTTGACTTGACTCTGCCCTCAGGGACCTGCATTTCTGGGTGTTGGACACCGGGAGCCAGCCAGGGAAAAGGAGGGAGGGCAGCTGGAATCCAAAGGCAAAGCTCCCACCAAAGCAGCGGAGAGCACAGGGATTGAGCAATCCGGAGTTATTTTAGTCTTGCTTTCAGTCCGGCTTTTAGCCCGGATGCATCCAGGAGTTGTTGAGCTTTTGTGGGTGACTCGGGAGCAGCCCCGGATCCCAGACTGCTGCAGGTGCAGGGATTCCTTCGCTTGCTTTTCCAAGCTCCCTCACCTGGCAATGCCAGGCTCTCCTTGCAAACACAAGCTGGCACCTAAGAAATTCAGGAAAATGCCAAATTCCCTTTTTACAGATGGAAAAACTGGAGCTTTGAAGGGGAAATCACTTGCCTGAGGCCACATTTGAAATCACTGGCAGAGCCTGGACTGCGACCCAGGTCCTGCCTCGTGCTCTCTAACCTGGACATTGTGCTTGGCCACTTGGGAAAAGAAAAAAAAAAAACAACACAAGAATTCACTAAATCTCCCCAGTTGCTGGGTTTTATATGCAGATTCTTATGCAAAACCTCCCCGGTTGTATAAATGGCTCCTGGCTTCTAATTAAGAGCTGCTTGAAAGTTAAATACCCTTGGCAGACCTCAATAATTTCTAATTTCCATCACACTTTCCCCGAATGACCCTTTAATAGGGATAATGCCGGCAGATCATTGCTGAGGAGTGTGTTATCACCAGGAAATGCCTTGTGCAGGAGGCAGGAATGTTCTCAAGATGCTGCTTGTGAACATTCCCACATGCAGCAGGTCCCCAGGGGGCTTGGAAGAGCCCGAGCCAGGGCTGGTGTGTTTTCTTGCATCTCCTCCTTCCCTGTTGCTGATCTCCTGCTGGGAGTCTGGGGGTGTTGGAACTTCATCTGGAGTTCTCTGCCTTCCTTGGCAGCACCCCCAGCCCCTTCCCAAATGGTTCTGGTCTCTCTCCATTGCTGCTGTAAAATGGGGTAGGGGCTGGAGGACGAGAGCGAAAGGCTGGACTCGCTCTGTCCGGAGTCGCAGCTTTTAAATTAATATTAATATTTTAAATAAATATTAATTCCTAACAAACCTGCAGTTTTTCAGGCGCTGCTGCCAGGCTATTCTTAGTTATTGAGCCAGGCTGGGCCCTCCACAAAGGGTTTTGCTTCGGTTTCTTATCATGAGGCAAAAATTAGAAACAGCAGGAAACAGACTTTTTGCCCAGATGTGCAACTCTCTGCAGAGAAAGGGAAAAACTGACCACAGCAAAGGAAAAGGCAGGTCTGGAGCTGCCGAAATGGGAAACTCCAGCTGGGCCAGAGGAGGGGAGAAGCTGCTCCAATTCTGTTGCCAAAGAGGAACAGGTTTGGGAATCACCCGAAAGGTTTGGGAATCACCCGAAAGGTTTGGGAATCGCCCAAACCTTTGCTCCTGTAAAGCCAATCTTTTGGGATGGAAAGAGAGTGGGTTTAGATGGGATATTGGGAAGAAATCCTTCCCTGTGAGGGTGGGGAGGGGCTGGGATGGAATTCCCAGAGAAGCTGTGGCTGCCCCATCCCTGGGAGTGCCCAAGGCTGGTTTGGAGCCACCTGGGACAGTGGGAGGCGTCCCTGCCCATGGCAGGGGGTGGCACTGGATGGGCTTTAAAGTCCCTTCAACCCAACCCATTCTGGGATTCTGTTGATTCCAGGGATCACACTTGGGAGCACAGGGAGGGGGGAGAGGGGGAGGGCAGGACAGGTGGTGAACAGCACAGACCCAAAGCTGCCCACCCACTGCTGACAGGGCTGGGCTGAAATCCCGTCCCCTGCTCTCCCTCAGCCACGGGACACACCAGAGCAAAGGCACATCAGGTTGTTGCTCTGAAAACAACAACCCAAACCCCCCAGTGCAGCTCGGAGCGGCATTAACAGACACCGCCTGCTAAATCCCAGCAAGCCCAAATGACTGTGCAGTGGATTTACCGGGGGGATTATTAAAAGCCACACTTTCCCTACATGCAGAAAAGCTGCTGGTAGGCACAGCAAAATGAAAGTGCTGTTTTCCCAGTGCTTGTTTTCCAGGCAGGCTCGGAGGGGAGAGCCGGGGGTGATGTGGGATGCGGGAGGAATGCAGGACGCAGGGAGAAAAATTATTCTTATCAACAGAATTCAGCCCAGGAGAGCTGAGATATGCAAAAGGCTCGAGCTAATAAGCTGAGCAAACAGTACTTAGAGGGCCACAGCCAGGCACAATTATGCAATGGAGGGTTATTTGGTGCTGCAGGTTGGATGGAACAAAGCCCAGGTGGCAGGTGAGGAGCTCGGGGCCGTGGGTCTCCCCGCACACCCACGGCTGGATTTAACCCCCTTCTCAAGAAATTGCACAATTATTGCAAAGTTCAGAACGAAACTCTCACGAAGGCACTTACTCATACCCTGAACTATTCTGTTTTCCAAGCCCTACAGCCCACTGGGAAGTGAAGTGGGTGAGTTAATGCTGCATCCACCCCGAGCGAGGACTTTCCCTGCAAAGTGTGACTGTGGTTCCTGGCTGAGGTACAACACAGGGACCAAACTGCCCTGGGAAGGACCATCAAGCACGGAAAAAACCAGCGCCATGGAGCTGTCAAGGGATGCTGGAGCAGGGCAGAGCCCGGGGGCTCATCCAGTAGCAGAAGTGCCACCACACCTGGGCCCCTGGGTGGCTGTGGAAAGCCAGAGAAATGCAGGTGGTAGCGGACGTGGGGAGGGTGATTTGGGGGGCAATTATTAACTGTGGCCCCTCTTGCTCAGAGCACTTTTATCAGCGTCACTCAGCACAGCACCCTGCGACCTGGTGACAGCCCAGCGTCACCGGAGTGTCCCTGTCCCCATCGCCACGTGCATCCCCAGCCCTGTGCCTCTCGGAGCAGAGCTGTGATTCCCACCAGACCCAGCTCAGGTGTTGAAAATAGAAGCAGGAGCCCTGACTCACCCTTCCCAGCCTCCTTTCCAGCCCGCAGCAGTGCCCGAGGCAGGCAGCCTGTGCTCCCCTCCGTGCCCTGCTCCTGTGCCATCCCTGGGTGGGCACAGCGGGCCAGCAGCAGCTGCCTCCACTGATTTACCAGCCTGAGAATAATTTTCCTTACATAATGCAGGGAGGCACGTTCAGGATTTCAGCTCGCAGAGGTGTTTCCCACCCGGCACGGACCTGGCGGGTTCCACCAGGAACGGAGGTACCGACAGCCCCGCGGGTCTCTCCGTCCATCACCATCCTCCCCATCACGTAATTCGAACCCCCCAGAGCTGCCAGGACCTACCTCCATGGTGGGCAGCGCTGGGGTCCCCCTGGGCTAGTTGGCGTGGGTGTCCCCGCCGTGTCCCCGCCGTGTCCCCGAGCCCGGCTGCGATGGCCGGGCAGTGCCCGCTGCCATGGCCCCGGGCAGGGAAAGCTGCAGCTGGTGGCAGCGAAGTTTTGGGGGGAGCAGCAACGAGGGAGGAGGTGGAGGAGGAGGAGGAGGAGGAGAGGAAGGAGGAGCAGAGCCCTCCTGCAGCCCCGTCAGGGCTGGCCCCGCTGCCCGGCAATGCCGACTCAGGAAATCTGCGGGAGCTGTTTACGGCTCCCAGCGACTGGAGCTTTTCAGGGCTGTGTGTAACGCAAACCCCCCCCGTGCCGGGATGTTCACACGCCTCCAGCCCCATACGCCGCCTGTGCCCTGACGCAGGGGGTCGGGACGGGCTCCTGGCATCTGCTGTGTCACAGAGAGGGACATCGAGCCAGGGACAGAGGCAGCGGGAGGGACACAGAAAGGAAAAAATCCGAGTGGAACAGGCACACGGGGAAAATACAGTCATTGTGCAGGGAACTGGGCAGCCTGGGGGGGCTAAATGGGAACCAGGAGGGGTCTTGGTCTTGGATGGATGTGGATCTCTGAGCCCCTCCTGCCACGGAGGGTGAAGGGGAAGGCATTGACCTGATTCTGCCACGGGAGAACATGCAAGGCACAGAAAGCACATCCAGCTGACTGATCAGACAGAGGTGTTGGAGGTTCATGTGCAGTTCAGAAGATATGAAATAGGACGGCTCAAAAGCCAGCAGGGACGAGCACAGGCATTTATGGCAGAGACAAGTGGAGCTGGGGAGGGGCCAAAATGAAAACCCTGAGCAAGAAGAAAACCAGGAGCTCCAGTGATTCACCCCAAAGCCGTGGGGCTGCACAGAGCAGGACCAGTGGATCAGGCCTGGATAAGAGCAATTGAGAGGAGCAGAATTGGGAGGAGGTGGTATGCCCTGTGCCCTGCTGATGCTGAAACCTCAAACCAGCCGTGGCCACAGACAACAGGCTAATGGGGACAGGTTCCTTTGTAGCCCTCTGGCTTAGCTATTCCTCAGGGGAAAAAAAAAAGCAACAAGGCAACAAGAGCTTAGGGAGTATTTGCAGCCACCCCTTGAATGGTGCAGGCTGGACCGATGAGCTGACCGTGACCTAGATCCATGTTTAATGGGGCAGCCTGTGCTGCTCCCCCAGCTGAGCCAGCCCAGCCCTGCTCAGCCTCCCGGGCTGTCCCCACCTCCCTCTGTGCCCTGCGAGTGCAGCCCTGCCACACTGGAGAGGTGCTGGGTGCAGTGCTGCACCCCAGGCTGTGGTGCTTTTGTATGGATCAGTCCACGATGTGAAGCTGCCAAAGCACAGTCCAACACCAGCAATTAAAATCCTTGTCCCCTCCCAGCCCAAGCTCCCACCAGCACAGCACCGGTACCGTCCATCCCGAAAGGCACAGACAAGAGCAGCTTCCCCGGAAAATGAAACCCAGCAGGAGCAGGAACCAGCTGTGCCTACCATAGGGTGCTCAGCCAGGCTGGGCAAGGGTGAGGATGAGGCAGATCTTCCTCCTGGTGCTGCATGGACCCTCCAGAGCCGCGGGGAACGGCCGGAGCCCGCGGTGCCACCGCAGTGCTGCCCACGGGGATGGTGCTGGCACACGGGGCTCCTCGCCAGCCTGGGCAGGAGCAGAGTGTCTCCCGTGGGCAGGGACTGCTCCTTGTCCGTTCCTCTGCTCCCAGAGGGTGGATTTAGCAGCCTGGCCAAGCCCCGGGCTGTGGATGCCTCGGGCATGACACGGGGCAGATGATGGAGGGCCGGCCAGCTTTGGGTCGGTATCTCCCATAGCATCACTTCTGCTTTTAGCACAGGAGTCAGAGGTCACTTCCCTCACTCTTGTGCTGTCTCAGCAGGGCAGGAAAATTACCCAACCGCACAGGACACTGTGGAAAGCACCCTTCCTGCTCTGAAATCTGCTCTCCATTTCCCTCCTGAAGGCTGGCCCCGAGGCCCATCTGCTTCTCTCAGTGACACAGCCCACCCCCCCTGTGGTGAACTGCAGTGCCCCCCACGCCTCCTGCCAGCTCACAGCCCCCCACAAACCCTGCCCAAGCTGCCAGGCTGTCCCTGGCCTTGGGGAAGGACACAGGAGCAGGGATTTGCCCAGAGGAGGCTGATGGAGTGAGGTGTTGATGCTCAGGATGAGTCTGTGCAGGCAGGCTGCTGCAGCGAGACCTGGGGAGACCTTTTGTGAATTACTGGGGACCTCAGCTGCTGGATTCCTAGGAAGCCACCTGCTCCCACCTCCCCAGCACAAGGAGAAGGTTAACAATTAATTTCAGAAGCAGGAGCATCACTCATTAATGCCTCAGCAAAGCCAGGCAGAGCAGTGGGGCAGCATCTCCCCTCCCCAGGGCACAGACTCCCTTCCACATGATGCAGAACCTCTCCTGGCATCGGGAAATTGGGGTTTTTGCAAGGGAACTACTCAAGAGGCTGGTGTCAGACCCCCCTTCATCCTCACCCCCAGCTCTGCTTTAGATCTGCTTCACTGCTTCAGTGGCCTGACTTTCAGAACCAAATTTAAAAATAAATAAACCTCAGCTCTCAGGCAGAGAATCCCTAAATGGGCACAAAATCACAGCAGATTTGGTGTGTGCTGGTGCTGAGCAGTGCAGGATCCACCTACAAACTCCAGGTTGGAGCATCTCAACCCAGAGATGGGTCACCTTATGCTGCAACATGAACACGTGGCAGATTTGGGGCCTGGGCTTTGCTTTCACTGGGGCTGGGCTCAGTGTAAAGAAGCAGAAATTAAAAACAGGAGGAAAAGCATCTGAGCTGCACTGGAGTCTCCTCGACCGGGCTGGGAAAGCCGTGTATGGATTATCAGGAGCCAGGATGCTCCTACAGGGGAACACCTGCACAGTCCACTGCTCCTCAGCATGACATCCCTGAGGACATTCGGTGCCCAAGGGGCTGCTCAGCCCAGGGCTCCACCTCTGCCAGCAGCAGCCTGGCCTTCTCCTGCAGGTACCACCTTGCTTCTCATCCCTTATCCCTCGACATCCCGACTTCTTGCCTAGGAGCAGGAAGGACAGCAGAGGGGGACACTCACAAAGGTACCGAGCAGAGAATTTAAGAGCAATATCCTTTTCCCGGGACAGGATTAGGGAGGATGCAGATCTGGCACAGGGACGGGCTCTGGGAGCAGCCGGATCCTCTCCCTCCCATGGATCCACACAGGATCCCCCACTGCTCTGAGGCAGCCAAGAACAGGCTGGGAACAGGAGCTGGTCCCACTCCTCCAACTGTGCCGGGAGAACAAACAGCACCACGGAGCTCTGCCGAGCCCGGCTGCCTTCCCAGAGAGAACAAACAAAGCAGCCACTGCCAGTCCCACTCCCCGGAGTGATGGGTGAGCTGGGACGGTGCCACCATCCCACGGGGCTCACGGCACCTGGTGAAGCACAGCCCTACAGAACCCGGGAGTCTCCCTTGGGAAACCTGTCATCACATGGATCCCAGTGTTCCCTGATTCAACACCGCTGCTCCAAGCTGGGGACTGTCCCTTTGCCCTGGGCTTGCAGGGCGTGGTGAGGGGCACCTCTGCAGGGATGAACCCATGACCATCCCTCATGGACAAAGCTATTCAGAGCCCTGCCCACGCCTGGAGAATATCTGGAGAAATTCCCGCTGTTGTTTTTGCCGGAGGGAATAACCCCGGGAGCTCCAGCAGTGGCTGGGTGACACAGCACTAAACCCACCAGCAGCTGAGTTTCAACACCTCCAACAGGGTGTCAGTGCAGACAGGAGGGATTTTCGGGAGCTTTTGCACGGAGGATTTGAGGGGGAAGCCCGGAGAGGCAGAGCAAGGTGAGGAGTCACAAGGCAGGACCCTGCTTTGCTCATCCTGACTCAGGAGCCAAATCCTGTTCCCAGCTACGCCCCATCCGCCAGCCCACAGTGGGAGAGATCACAGCATGGACATGATCCCCTGCTCCCCAAATGCTGCCCTGCCCCCTGGGCATCCTCCCTGCTCACCCCCAGCCCCCCTGACGGGAGCAGGAGCTGCTGGTGGGCTGGAAGCAGCAGCCATATGTCACCGAAGGCTGAGGAACACGATGTCTTTACCGAGGGGTGAATCAGTTGCAGAGTCTGATATTCTTCTCCTCCTGAATTAATTAAGCTGCAATCTCGGATGTCTTTGTCTTCCCAGCTATTATCTGCTCATTGCAAAGTGCTCCTTGGAGCACCATCCCAAGGGGAGCTCAGGAACGAGTCCCCAGCACCACCCTTGGCTCACAGACACGTGGGGAGATGGAGGTGGAGAGGTGGGAGCTCGCCTGGGCACAAGCACCTCACGCCTCCAACTCTGGGATGCCCGGAAGGGGCTCAGTCTGCAGTCGAGGTCAGGAGTTTCCCCCCCAAACCTCGGCCACTTGCAGGGTCTCTGCACCCTGGTGCTCCCCAGCTCACCCCCTTGGGATGCAGGTGCCAAAGGGATGCTCAGCCATGGGGTTTCAAGGAGGGCAGTTTTACACCACCATCCCCTCTGTCGCCTCTTGCAGCCGCCACTGGCCTGTTTTACCTCCTTCCCTGGGATTTTAACAAGAGAACTCGCTGGGAATTCGGGTGGGAGGGGAGGATGGGTTTTACCACTGCCAGAAAATCGTCTTGCAAGAGACTTCACCAGTGCATGAATGTGCTGGCTCTGGTTCCCAGCTGGTGAAACTGAGGCAGGGAACGAGGGAAACCCCCTGCCTGGGAAACTTCTGCCTGGGTTAGGTGTGGGGACAACCACAGGTGGGTTGTGCAGAGGCCCTGTCCCTGTTCCAGTTGTTTACTGAGACCAGCTCTGGGTAACTGGAGCTGTAGGAAGCAGAAACCGCATCCTCACCCTGGAGCTGAGGGCAGCCGGATGCCGGGAGGGCCGGAGGGAGCCAGGGCTGAGCTGGACATGCCACAGTCGCAGAGCAGATGCCAGGGCAGGAGCCATGAACTTTGCCTGACATCCTTGAGGTGCCACAGCGAAGGCTGAGCTGTCCCACAGCCCCCTGGACACCCCAAACCCCTCTGTCCCCACAGGGCACAGCCAGCCCAGGGTGGGTGCTCAGGAGGTTCCTCCCTGCTGACTGTAATCCGTCTGGCCCTGATATAGCCACTGACCCGAGGGCAGCTAAATTTAGCAGGATGAATCCTGCCCTGTGTCCAGAGGGCTGGTGCCCTTGAGGCAGCAGGACAGCGGGGCTGGGGCCACAAGGACAGGTCCCCCCTGCAAGACAGAGCCCCAGGGCACTGCGGAGCCTCTCCTGGCAGGGCTGGTGTAGGGAGAGGGGCATGGGGAGGGGAGGGTGGAGCAGGGAGACGGTCCCTTGGACTGTGATCCCATAAAGAAGCCCATAAGGAAGTGAGGCTCACCCTCAGCCCGAGAGCCCAAAGCTGAGCCATGGCACAGACCTCCCGCCCCCCTGCACCCCGCTCTCGTTCCTCCCGTGTCTCACAGGAGAAGCAGCTGCTCCGGGAGGCCAAGGCGGCCGCGGGAGGGGCCCGGGGGGGGACACACGGGCAGCGGTGGCAGCTGGTGCTGTCACTTGCCCAGGGACACCGAGGACAGCAAGGCCGACCACGGAGATCCGGCCCCTCCGCCCCTCCCCGGGGGATGCCCGGGGGGTCCGAGCCGGGCTGAGCACCTGCACTCGAGACATTTGCGCTGGATCCTTCTGGGGATGCGGGGGGAAGGCGGCCGGGAGCGCGCACGGATGGACGGACAGNGGTGGGGGGGGCTGCGGGAGAGAACCCCCGGCACCGGGCCCTCGGTGCCCGTCCCGGCCGGCAATGCCCCTGTGCCCGCCTCTCCCGGCGGCCTGGCGGGTCACCAGCGGGAGATTAGCGAGATAAGGAGGGAGCTCTCCCGCACGCTCCCCCCACCGCCGGGGCCGCTGCCACACGTGCCACCCGCACCTCCCCGCGTGGAACAGCGACACCGGCCACATGTCCCCGCGGACACACCGACCCCGCTGCGCGCCCCAAATGTGCCCCCTCGGCCGGACGAGAGGGACGCGGGGGATGCTCGGGATGCGGCGATGCTCCCCGGCCGGGGGTACCCGCAGCTCGTGGGTGGGCAGAGACCCCTGCGCTGCCAACCCGAGTCACAGCCCCGCGGGCACGCAGCGACCAAGCGGAGCAGAGGCGACACCCAAACCCTCGGTCCCGAGCTGCCAGCAGGAGGCAGGGGATGTCCGAGTCATCCCGAACTCAGCCCCAAGCACACGCTGGGCACTGGGGGCGGGTGTGGAAGCCTGGCGAGGGGGGACAAACACAAATACGTGCCCCAGGTGCAAAACCTGTCCCCAGCGTGTGGCTCAGGGGACAGTCCATGTGGGGATGACCCCTCTGTGGTGTCCCCAGGGCACCTCTTGGGGCACATCTCGAGCCCCAGCACTGAACCCCCAGACTGTTCCATGGTCACACTCCAGCCACCCTGGCTGCTCCCTGCCACCACAGGCTGCTTTTGGGGGGGAATGAGGGGGTGCAGAGAGGAGGAACTGTGTGTGCCAGGCCCCGGCAGGGCGAAGGGAGACCTGGCACTGTTGGGGATTGTGGGGTGAGGAACCAGTGCAGGTAAAGGGAGAACTGCAGGGGAGAAAAAAAACAAAAAAAGGAAAAAAATATCCATAGCTGTTCCAAAANGACGGACGGACGGACGGACGGACAGACAGACGGACCGACAGACGGACGGACGGACGGACCGACAGGCGGACGGACGGACCGCGCGCTCGCTGCGGTAACGCCGCCCTCTANGGATGCGGCGATGCTCCCCGGCCGGGGGTACCCGCAGCTCGTGGGTGGGCAGAGACCCCTGCGCTGCCAACCCGAGTCACAGCCCCGCGGGCACGCAGCGACCAAGCGGAGCAGAGGCGACACCCAAACCCTCGGTCCCGAGCTGCCAGCAGGAGGCAGGGGATGTCCGAGTCATCCCGAACTCAGCCCCAAGCACACGCTGGGCACTGGGGGCGGGTGTGGAAGCCTGGCGAGGGGGGACAAACACAAATACGTGCCCCAGGTGCAAAACCTGTCCCCAGCGTGTGGCTCAGGGGACAGTCCATGTGGGGATGACCCCTCTGTGGTGTCCCCAGGGCACCTCTTGGGGCACATCTCGAGCCCCAGCACTGAACCCCCAGACTGTTCCATGGTCACACTCCAGCCACCCTGGCTGCTCCCTGCCACCACAGGCTGCTTTTGGGGGGAAATGAGGGGGTGCAGAGGGGAGGAACTGTGTGTGCCAGGCCCCAGCAGGGCGAAGGGAGACCTGGCACTGTTGGGGATTGTGGGGTGAGGAACCAGTGCAGGTAAAGGGAGAACTGCAAGGGGAAAAAAACAAAAAAAGGAAAAAAATATCCATAGCTGTTCCAAAAGCACTTGCTGAGGCTGAGCGATCCCACAAGGGACTCATCCACCCTGTGCTCCTTATGAGTGGAAAACCCAGCACGAAATCTGTGGAGGGAAAACTGGGAAAGCAGCCCTTCCTCAGAGCCCTGAGCACCCCTGGGGCAGCAGCTTCCGAACCCAGAGGGGAACAGGGAGGAGGTGTCAGACCCCCGAGGATCCGAGGACAAGGCAGGGCCGATGCCAAGCGGTTGCTGGCCCAAAGCTCCGGTGCCAACCCCCTTTCTGGGGCATTGCCAGACGGACGGACGGACGGAGGGGTGCTGGAGCTCAGGGCATGGCTACACCAGCCACCCCTGAGGAAAAGGAGCCGGTTTGCTGCGGGCAGGAGGTTCAGGGCTCCCCGAGGGCTACGGGAAAATAATACGGCATGAGAATATCACGTAGCTCTTGTTTCTCTAAATAGGTTATTTTTCCACTGCCTCACAAAGGCCCCAGTATCGTCTCTCTTATTTCTCTTTGTGTCATATGCAGTTAATTATTCATCCCTTTCTGTGCTCCCTGGGCTCTGCTCTTGCCTCCCTCCGGATGCTCCTGTGCCAGTGGGACTGAGGCTTCAGCCGTAACCCCTGGGGGATCGGTGGGATCGGGCTCCTTGAAGGCAATGCCAGGGGCCACAGGGAAGAAATTTTGGCTGCAGATGCTCAAATTAACAACCTGATGCTCCTGGCCCTGCGTGGGGACTTGGTTCAGGTGTGGTTTTGCAGAGAGGGGGGAGTGGGGACCGGCAGGGAAGGGTTGGGGTGCCCTGATGTGCCCAGAGGGAAGGGGGGAGAGGAGGACCTGGAGGGGGAGAGGAGGACCTGAAGTGGGGACAGGAGGACCTGGGGGCGCAGCCACAGAATCTCAGAATCAGAGGTTGGAAAATCCCTCCAAGACCACCCAATCCAAGCTGTGCTTGATCCCCACCATGTCCCCCAGTCCAGAGCACTGAAGGACACATCCACTCCATCCTTGGACACCTCCAGGAGCGGAGACTCCAAACCTCCATTGAGCAGCCCCTTCACCACCCTTTCCATGAGGAAATTCCTCCTGATGTCCAACCTAAACCTCTCATGGTGCAGCTCAAGACTCCATCCTCTTGTATCCTTTGTTCCCAGGAGCAGAGCCCGACCCTCCCCGGCTCTCCCCTCCTCTCAGGGAGTTGCAGACAGCCAGAAGCTCCCCCCTGAACCCCCTATCCCCCAGGCTGAGCCCCCTCCCAGGACATGCCCTCCAGCCCTACCTTGTCCGCCAGGCACTCGGTGTCCTCGGTGAGCAGGTAGACGGCGCCGCTCTCGGCCAGCAGGATGGCAGTGTCGGTGGTGGAGGAGGACCTGGGCCTGCCCTGGTGCTGATGCAGGATGGCCGTGAGGCTGCTGTCCTGGGGGGCCTTGCGGCCGAGGTGGGGGCTGCCCTTCTGGGGCTCCAGGGAGCCGCTCTTGGCGCGGCGGCTGCCGCTGTGGAGGCTGGTGCCGCGCTTGATGGAGGGCCTGGAGCGGATCTGCTGCAGCACGCGGTTGAAGGCGGTGGGACGCGCGGGGAGGTCGTGCAAGGACACGGCGTAGGACACGCGGTGCATCTCCGGCGAGCGCTCCTTCTCGTCCGGGGACTCGTGGTCGGACGCGCCGGGGTGAGGAGGCAGCGAGTCCTGCGAGTTCTGGTGCTCCCGCTCCCGCGAGCGCCGGCGGCTGTGGAAGAGGTGCTTCAGGCCGTGGCCAAACATGGAGCCTTCGGAGAGCTGCTGGATTTTCTGCGGGAGAAGGGAGACAGCAGCTCCTGTAAGTGCCAGGGATGGCATTGCCCTGCTCTGGCACCCGCGGTGCCCACGCTTGCGCCGAGCCGGGATCAAAGCCCAACACACAAAGGGCTCTGGGGACCCCACGCCGGCTCAGAGGGATCTGCAGGAAGGGGATGGGCCCTGCTCCCAGCATTTCACTTACACCCATGGAAAAACTAAATTCCAGGTGCCACTTGTTGGCCCACAAGGGCTGAGCCCAGCGGGATGGCCCAGGCACACATCCCACCAGCATCCCTCGTGCCAGAGGGTCTCCAAGGAGCGCTGGTTGCCCCCAGAAGTAGCAAGAGAAGCACAGAGACCCCGACCCCACAGGCAGCAGGGATGGAACAGCCTTTTCCCTCACTAGAAACCCCTGGAGCCTTGGCCACCGATGTGCTGCCAGGAGCCACCTGCTCTTTGACATGTTCTCCAGGAGGGACTGAGGGTGGTTTTTTCCCCAAGGGATTTTCCATGGCCTCGCTTACAGGGGTGAAACCACAGCTTGTGGCCCTGTGCCACCAAACCCAGTCCCAGCAGGTTTCCAGCAGGAGATGGGCCCACGCTGCTCCCCCAGGTCTCCCTGTCCCAGGGGGCTGGCAGTGCCATTCCCACGGAGCTGCCGGGGATCGGGGTGGCCTCTGGCCATGCTGAGGTCATGCAATATGGATGGTGGAACAGATCCTGCTCCCGATTGCAGCCAGGGCAGCCCGGGGAGCTTTCCCTGCACTCACTGGATGCCCAGATTTGCATCCACGGGACTTGTTGGCTGGGTGCCCTCTGCAGTGCCCTGTGTGTGGTCAGTCGGGGGCCAGTGCAGTGGGCACCACCTTCCACCCCCTCCAAAGGGCTCGGCACACCCCAGATCCCAGATCCCCGCTCTGTCACAGCTCCCAGGCAGCAAATAAAGGCTCTTGGGATATCAGAAGATCCTCTCATGGTGCTGCCAGGAGCCAGGCAGGGCACAGGGCTGCCCTGTTGTCCCCTGCCTCAATTCTGGAGTCAAGCCGAGCATTCCCTGCTCTGAGGACACCAATCCTGTCCCCTGTTGACATCTGGGACCATTTCACCTCCCACAGGACTGTCCCCAGGGATGCTGGTTCCCCTGCCTGAAAACCAGTGGGAGCTGGGAGCTCCTCACAGCCCCAGCTTCGGATTTTGGAAAAGCCAAAAGTTCCAGACACAACCTGCAGGAGCTGCAGGCTGAGGAGGATTTCATGGCCATGCACAAAGGACTCCTTCTCCTAAAGATCCCAGATATTAAAGCCACGAGGTCAAAATCCACAAGGATTCTCGTCACACCTGTAGCACTGACAGGGAATTGCCAACGAGATCCTGTGTCACTAAACTCTGCAGGCAAAGCCTTTAATCCTTCCCTTAGCCATTTGTAAGGAAAACATCCACCCTTTTGGTTTTTCCTTGGAAATACATAATAAATCCACGGTGCCGAGCCGCTACTTCAGGAAATAGTGATTTAAATTTTATCCTATTTATAGAGTCTCTATGGAAACAGAGGGAGCATTAGAAAGGTAATAACTGCAAACCCCCAGATTTCTCCCCTCAGGGGCATGGGCAGAGCCTTGGAGGCAAAAAAGAAAAAGAAACACCCAACTTTCCTCCTTGAGGGCGACGAAAACAAACCAAAAGTGATGGATGTTATCCCACGTGGAGGTGGGAGCCAGGAGCCCTCAGCTCTTTAGGTCCAACAGCTCCACCTGATTGAAATTAATCTTTAAAAACAAACCCTCCTCAGGCCCTTCCCAAGTTTTCCCGAAAGAACCTTTCAGGGGCTCTGCAGGGCAAAAAGGAGGAGGGGAAGCAAAGGAAGGAAACCCAGCCCTGCTGCTCCCGGGATGGAACCCCCTGGACCAACAGCCCGAAAAGCTCAAGGTTTGTCCACACGGATCATTGGGAGCGGTGACCAGGAACAAGTGATTCTGCTGAGGTAAAAACTCTCTTGTTTCCCTGTGTTGCTCCAGGATATTCCTGCAGTTCCAAAGGCATTTTTCTGGCACAGGACTCCTGGTGGTTTGGAACAGAGTCTGCACGGGGCTATTTTGGAAGAGCCATTGCTCAATAACTGATGCAATGGATACAGAGATGAATTTCTCAGTGTGGACAGCTGTGAAACAATGAGATGAATCTAAAAATATCTTTATTTCTCTGGGCTTGTTCATTAATGCTGCCAGGGTCTCCTGCTTGGTGGTGGGGCACGCGTTCCCATGGACTTTAAAACCTCTGTCTGCACTTGGAAGGGATGGAAAAAAAACCCCTAAAACCCCCGTGTCTTGCAGGAAAACTGTGACTTGGGTGATTGTTTTGTCTTGGATTCTGCTCTTTGGCAATAACCCACGAGAGAAGCAGGCACTGCCCTCGCCTGCTGGGGCTCCCCAGGCTCTGCAGGGCCAGTGTTGCTGCTGCCCCAAACCTCTCACTAAACGCTTCTCCAGCTCTGCCCCGACATCCAAACCTCTTACTCAACTTTCAGACAGACACACAAGGAGGGGATCTTGTTGCCATGACCTTCTAGCACAGCCACACGCCGCGAAATCCTGCTCAATTGTTATTATTATTATTAATTATTTATATCCCTGGCCCGCCCAGAGGCTCCAGCCAAGCCTCTGCAGCTCTTTGGATCCTGTGGAAGTCCCATCCCATCCCACCCCTCAGCTCTCCTTATTTCCAGGCACGGGGGGTTCATTCCCCCACCAGCCAGGGAAGGCTCAGAGCAGTTCACAGCCCCCCAAAAAATCTGATTTTTCCCCAGTGTGGGGTTTCCAGTCCTCTTAGCGCTTCCTCCAGCTGGATCCTCTTATGGATCCCCACCAAGGGGCTCCTACCAGCACCCCCAGCACCCTGGGGGACAGGCTCAGCCCCACCTCAGGCAGCCCCCCCCGAGCTCTGCCGTTCCTCCCGCTGCCACAAACGCCGAGGGAAAACGTGGAGCTGTTCTAAAATGGCAAATAAAGCAACTCCCCCACACACGCTGCTCCTCCCGGGGCCAGGATGAGAGAACAAACATGTGACAAACGTTAGTCATGGTGGGGAAGGCACTCCCGACACGCTGGAGTGACACAGAGCCTGGAACACTCTCCCCAGTGATGGAATTCACTGCCCAGGATTGGCTCTGGGCAGGGGAGCTCCCAAGCTCCTGATCTCAGGTGGCATTTGCAGGGTGAGGTCTTTGCTGCTGGTGCTGAGAGGAGCCAGATGTGCCAGATGTGCTCCTGGGGGCATCACCAGGGGCAGTTCACCATCTCTTCTCCCACGGCTGTCACCTCTGTGTCTCCTGAAGGAACTGTGGGGATGCTGAGCGTTGAAATCCAGTGGGAAGGAAGGACAGGGACCTTGGAGAGTCAGATCTGGGTGGGCTGGGATGACAGGCACGGAGCAGCCCCCACCAACATCAGCCTGTTCCTGCCAGGACACCGTGGAGCTCCCGGGACAGCCACACCACCCCCCCCCCTCTGCTGTGCCTGGCACAAACTCCAGGGAATACCCCGCCTGGGAGGGTGCTCTGCTCTCCCTGGGGGGACTGGGGGTCCCCAGCTCCACAGCTGGGACAGCAGGGACCCACTGAAGTCCCTGCCAACAGCCCGGGAGCTTTGGCTGGGCAATGCCCTGGGGGCACCATGGATGGACGGAGCTGCTCCACTGCCTGACAGCAGCTCCAGCCCAGAACCACAGGGGAGCCAGCTCACCTTGGCCGTGTCCTTTCCAAGACCAAAATACGCCTGGAAAACTGTTCGTGCGAGGGATTAAATATAAATGTACCTGAGGGTTTAGAACAGGGGCTGGTGACCTTTCTGGAGAGGAGGAACCCTCAGCATCCTCCCTGCCCTGCCGTGGGTGGGATGCTGAATCCCACTGGGGGGGTCCCCACCCCCCAGATCCATCTCTTTGTAGCAAGGGATGTCCATAAAAAATAAACCAGCTGAGTGGGATTGAGGACAGGGAGGTGAGTGCCCCAGCCTGTCCCCTCCAGCCACCCCTGTCCCAACCCCACTGGGAACTGAATGTCCTGTGGTGGCACCTCCTTCTTCTCCCCCCTCCTCAGGAGGGGTTCCCCAACTCCACAGAGCCCAGGGGAAGCATCTTGCCCACGGATGTGGGGTTTGGATCAGGCCTGTGGATTGCTGCTGGTCTTGGCTTTCAGGTTCAGAGGAGGGTAAGGCAGGAGCCGTGAAGACCAAGGGCGTGAAACTGGAGATGGGAATGATGTCAGGCTTCAACTTTCAGCCTTTGGGCAGATGAAACCATTGGGGAGAACAGAGAGAGGGACCCAGGGCAAACACTGAGCTCAGGGAAAGTGGGAGTGGGCCCAAGAGGTGGTGGGACGCCCTGGCAGCCACGAGAGGCTGGATGTCTCCTTCTGCAGTGCTCTGTATGGATCCAGTCGCTCCGCTGCAGAGCCCAGAAATCCTGCCACCTGAGGTATTTTTCAGCAGAACTATGTGTCACACATCAGCTTTGCTCCTTGCCAGAACTTATTTTTCCTCTTTTCCCCTAATGGAGCCCTGGCTGTCAGCAGAGGAGCTGAGGAAGGCAGAGCTGCCACGGATCTGCCGGGGCTCAGGCGTGGAGATGACACGAGGCAGCCTGTTGTTCCCAGGTTGCCAGCTCCAATCCATCTCCAGCTGGCAGCAGAGGGAACTTTACCCTGAGCCACAGAGAGACGAGTCCGTGGGTTTGGGGAGGGGTGGGGACAGCAGAGAGACCAAGGGCCAGCTTGAACCCACCCCCCCGTGCAGCTCCAGAGGAGGTTTGGGGCAGGAAACACTCAGGGGACACTGGAGATGCCACCGACTGTAGCAGCAGGAGGTGAAGGGGCTGCTCGTGGTGGCTGTGGCAGGGCCAGCGGAACCTGCGGGCAGCTCCCACACAGCTTTTCCTCTCTTCTGCCCAGACGAGCAAGCCTGAGGATTTATTCCATGCAGGTAATTAATTGCTGAGCCCCAAACGCACAGGAGGTGAGCACTGCAAGCCAGCCTGCATTAGGGGATCCCGCTCAGGTCGATAAAATCAATGGGAGTTTGACCACGGCTGTTGCTGGGAGCAGGATGAGGCCGTGGAGTCGGCTGGGCTCCAGCTCTGGGATGGATGTCCTGGGCCAGGAATGCTTGGTGTGCTGGACACAGCCTTGGGAAGCTGCAGCTCCTTGTACCCCACGCTCCCATCCCTTCCTGACCCTCTGTGCAGGTGAGAAGGGCCCCAGTGGGATGGAGGAAGGATGGGGGAAGATACTGGGGATACTGGGGGGTGACATGGATGAGAAACAACACTTTGACGAAGTGGAGCCTCGTGAAGGTGTGAGGATATCCCAGCCCTGAGCACCACATCCCCATGGAGCGCAAGACCACGGAGTCAGAGAATCAGAGTGGTTTGGGTTGGAAGGACCTTAATGCCCATCCAGTGCCACCCCCTGCCATTGGCAGGGACACCTCCCACTGTCCCAGGCTGCTCCAACCTGGCCTTAGACACTCCCAGGGATCCAGGGGCAGCCACAGCTTCTCTGGGCACCCTGTGAGCCAAGGATGTGCCCTGCCCTGGCACGGGGCTCTCCCCTCCAGCTGGTTTTGGTACCCCAGGACAGCAAAGCCAAAACAGCCTCGGGAGCAGGAGCTGCTGCTCAGACAAGGAGGAAAAGGCCTCGTGTGTCCCATCCAGCAGCATCCTGCAACCCCAGGGCTCCCGGTGCTTACAGCAGGGGGGTTCTCCCCTGGGAAAGGGGGTTTTAACTGCTGGCTGCTGTTCTGGAAGGGTCAGCAGGCACAGCAGCAGCCTGGCAGTCCTGGACCTGCTTCTCCACATCCACCCATCCATCCATGACCTTGGACAGCACCAGCGGCACCTTCCAGGCCAAGCAGCCGCTTGGGGTGTCCACCCACCCTGGATCCCAGGCTGGCCAGGGGCATCCTTCCACTCCCATCCAGGTCTTTTGGAAAGCAAAGCGTGGAAGCAGCACCTCCACACCCCCACGGTGTGAGCCCTGGGCCACTGCAGCGCCCGGAAACGCCGAAGTTCCACCCGGGGAATTCATCGGTGCGAGACAAAGCTGCACCGTGCCCTCGCCAGCGGGACCCTGTTGAACAGCCGGGGGTCGGAGCTGCTCCGCTTCCCAGCCCGTGGGAATTCCGTGCCCCATTTCCCGCGGGAGCGGCGCCTTTTCCCCGCAGCGCTGCAGCGCCGCGGAACTTGTTTTCCTCCTTCTCCGGACACAGCCCCCAAGGCCCGGCAGGAGCAGCCTCGGGGCCATTTCGACACCGTCACTTTCCGGCTGCCGCAGCCCCGGATCCTCCCGGAGCGGCTTTAGCGGGGTCTGCGCAGCCCCTCTGCCCCGGGAGCATCCCCGTCCCGGGAGCATCCCCGTCCCGGTACCACCTCCATCTCAACCCCTGTTCCTGGAGCATCCTGACCCCGGGAGCATCCCCACCCCGGGAGCCGTCCCGTACCCTCCAAGGTCACACCTGTGGCAGGGTCGGGACCGGGGCTTGGGGACGGTGACACCCCCCGAGCTCCGTCCCACGGGTGACCCCGCGGGGCGCTCAGCACCCCGGTCACANGGCGGGGATGGAGGGCGCGCCCCCTGATGAGTGATGAAGGAATTGACCAATGGGAGCTCGCGGAGGGCGGGCCCGCCGGCGGTGATTGGCGGAGGCGACTCCCCGCCTGCTGCCGAGCCGGTGCGCGCAGCGCTCCCCGAGCGGGAGCGGCAGCGGGCGGCGATTCGCCTTTTACTCCCCGTTTGTAAATCCGTTATTTTATGGCCTCTACCTGTTTTTTGGGTTATTTCCCCCTCCCTTCCGCGGAGGCCGCGCCGATGGGTCGGCGGCCGCCCTCCGTGAGACTACGTTTCCCTCGAGACTTCGCGGCGCGGCGGACCACAATTCCCATCACCCCCCGCGCGGCGCCCCCGCTACGAACTGCCCGTGCGTTCCTGCGAACTCCATCTCCCGGCGTGCCTCGCGCAAAGGGTCCGCCCGGCCTCCTCCCCCTTTGCCCCGCGGCGCGCCGATAAGGGTTCCGCGCACACGCAGCGCGGCTGGCGGAGGCGCTGCCCCTCGGGAGGAGGAGGAGGAGGAGGCGGCGGCCGCGGGGGTCGGGGGGGC
>WEKX01001225.1:78779-100994 GCA_013390025.1 Pitta sordida | reverse complement strand
CCCTGTGGGATCCCCCTGACCCCTCCTGGAGCCGGGGTGGGGGGGGGGATGAGGGGTCACCCAACCCAGTCCCCCAAAAACTTTGGCGTTGCTCGTTAACTTTGGGCCTGAATAACCCGAGGTGGTTGTTAAAGTGTTTTGATTATGTTAATAGTAATTTTATTTACAGTAACAGGAGCTTCTCGTTTCTGTACAATTTGTGTTGTACGTTTCTGGGTTGCAGTGGCTGGAAATGAAGGGGTTTTTTTTTTCCCCTGTGTAACGTGAGGAGATTTTTAAGTCTCGGGGGGTTTAAGGAGCCCAGTTCTCACTGACTGACTTCAGGACTGATTTCTCCCAGAATCTGCCCTTCAGGAAGTGTCAGAGTGGGAGGAATTCTGACCAAGGAGTCCTGCAGATTTGGTGTGAAGCAAGTAGGAAGTGGAGCGGACAGGACACCCTGCCCGGGGTTGGAGTGGAAAATAAACTGGGGAAATCAACGTGGATGCCCTGGAAACAAAACAAACGTGAAGGGTTTGCTTTGGAGGCACCTGCAAAACCCGTGTGCGGAGAGGGGAGGGGGCTGTGGATTGAGAGCTGAGGGTTCCTCTGCCCTGAGTGTCTCCTGAGGAGCGGCCCCGGAGCTCAGGGGACTTCAAGGAGCAAAGAAATCCTTCTCCATCCCTCCCTCCCCTGCCTTGCAGCGTGACAACAAACCCAATAAAAGATTGGCACTGATCAAAGCCCTCTCTGTGGTCGTGGGACCAGGAGCTGCTCCTCACAGTGGGAGAAGTAAACGAAATCCGAGGGAAATACGTAATACCAATTGCCTTCCAGCTACTGGTTCTGAGGGAAGGGAAAGTCTTGTTTGCTCTGTCTGCGTTTCTGGAGGAGTAAACAAAATCCTGTCTGTTCCCTGGCTCTCCTTGGCCATGAATTGGCTTTTGAGGATGGTTTGTTCCAGGGCTGGGACAATCCTGCGGCTTCAGGCGGCTTGTGGGTCTTGGTGCTGGTAACTGGGGTTTTCTGGGTTGGGAATTCAGCAGCGGGTTTTACTAAACATGGAAAATACAAAGGAACAACCCCTCAACCTGCTCTGTGCTAACTGGGGTTCTGTGCTTGCAGTGGTTTGAACTCTTTGATGCAGAAACCCGAGTTGTTGTTTGGGGGGGGATTTTGCCTTGTTTTAGAAATGTATGTAAGTTGAGTTAAACCCAAATCTGGAGCGTGTCCAGGGTTTGGGGCAGCAGCTGGAGCCTTCCCTTACTGGTGCGTGCTGGGGGAGAGCCCCGGGCTGCTTAATGACTCCTTAAATAAATGTATTTGCAGGGAGTGAGGGTTTGGGGGAGCTTTAACCCCAGGGCTCTGTTGGCTGAGGGTCTTTTCCCTGGTTAAAGAGTGACTGCTCTGCTGATCCCACTGTGATCCCTGGGGGATTAGGGAGCCTTTTGTGCTCTGAGCTGTGGCAGGGTGAGAAGTTGGGTTTAAGACCAGCTAAGGTGGTTGGGAGGGTATTTGTGAAATATGAGAAATGGGAAGGGGGAATGTGCCAACGAGCCCTGAGTGAGGCTGAGGGTGGGACTGGGGTCTGCAGACCCTGGAGCTGCTGGTGGGACAACAGGGATTAATCCTGTTTGCCCCCTCTGTGCTGATGGGCGTGTGGTGGGGTGGAATTAAAATTTTATTTGGAGAATCTAAGAATGGTTTGGGTTGGAAGGGACCTTAAAGCCCATCCTGTGCCACCCCCTGCCATGGGCAGGGACACCTTCCACTGTCCCTGGCCTTGGACACCTCAGTTTATGTGCCTGTGTTAGTCACAAGCCTTGGAATGGTGAAATCCTGCTGCAAGGGCTCCCCAGCAGCTCAGGAACGGGAGGATTTCTCTGAAACCCCTCAGTGTTTGCAGTGAGAGGGTCCGAGTGTCTCCAGACACCCCTGTCCTCGTGTGGCGTTGGAAGAGGGGGATGACTGGCAGTGACAGAGTAGTTGGTCTTCCTTGGACAAGGGATGAGGGATTCTGTAGATCTCATAAACTCATCCTCAGCTCCTCCTGCCCAGCGTTTGGCTGTGTTTGGAGAGCAGTGTTGGTGAGAGAGGTCGTTGTTCTCGGACAGGCCTCCTTTGATCAGGGGGAGCTGGTGGGATCCACGCGCTCCCGGAGTCCCCCACAGCCCTGGGCTGGGCACCGCTGGTCACACGGCTCAGCTGAGACACTGCAGGGATCCAGGGCGTAGCACCAGCTCCAGGCCTTGGCAGGAGGCCTGGCACAACCAGGAGCTGCTCATGTGGCTGCAGGAATATCCCTCCAGCTCTTCAGGCAGCGAGTTCTAAACCTACCTCGTGTTGGGTTGCACAGCCTGGATTTGTGTTTGCCTGGAGGTGGCCGAGGCCAGGTTGGAGCAAGCTGGGATGGAGGGAAGTGTCCCTGCCCATGGATGAGCTTTAAGGTCCCTTCCAAGCCAAACCAGCCTGGTTTACATACCTTCTGTAATTTTTCAATCGTTTTTTATCATTAAATACCCACATATTCAGAGCCTGCTTGGGATGGTCAGAGGGAGCTCTCGGGGATGGGCAGAGGGAGCTCTCGGGGATGGGCAGAGGGAGCTGTGGGGATGGGCAGAGGGAGCTCTACCTCCTCTCTGCTCCTCAGAATCCTGCCCAGGGAAGGCTCTGCCTTTGCAGCGCTTTCTGAGTTGTTTTTTTTCATGCTCGGGAGCCTGAATTCCAGTGGAAGGTCCAGTAAATGTTAACAGATCAAAGAGATTCTTTATCTTGTAGACGAAAGCTTAAATGTGCTACTTGTGGGTTTTTGCAGATCCTTATCTTTTGTGAGCTCCTGGCCGGCTTTGGCCCTTGGGTCACTTGATGTGGCAGCTCTGCAGGGCTGGGGATCTTGAAAGGCTTGTTTAAGAAACAGTTACAGGAGCCTGTCACACTCCCAGGAGTGATTTCTCTCTTAACTTTTCCAAAACTTGCTTTTTGGGCCTCAGCAATTGGGGCTGTGTGGGACAGGAGTGCAGGAAGGGGGGTTGCTGAGCCACAGGAAAGGTTTCCCCTTCATGTTGGGGTGGAAAAGTTTATTTTCAGATGGAAGATTTGAAGGAAAGGTTAAATCCTAAACCTTAAACTGGGTATGAGGCACAAATAACTGCACGAGGTGCTGCTGTGATTTGACTGATTTTAATTAAATTAGAGGCATGGAGTGATAGCAGAGGGAGGAGCAGAATATGATATTTGTCCTCTTTAATTTGTAGTATTTTGGTGTATGGGAGTGTATCTTGTTTTCCTGGGCCTTGAGATGCTGAAACGCTTTTGGCTGCCGGAACGTGACTCATTAAAGAATTTTAATTGCCCTGGTGAAACAGGACCTTCCCTATCAAATCCCTGCTGTGCCTTGAGCCACCTCAAACTGCTCTCCTGGCCAGTTTGCCCCAGGTCAGGCCACTCGTGGTGGTTTGTAACCTTCAAATTCAGCAGTTTTGGGGGGACTGGCGTCTCCATTTTTCATTCCATTCTGTCTCTGGCCCATGACCCAGCTCTGGCTGGTTTCCTGAAGTGCAGCAGAGGAGGAATTTGTATCCCTGGTTTTTGTAGTGCCAGAATTATTCTGTTGCTGTGCAGAAGGGGACACTGAGGGTGGGCAAAGGTGGGTTTAGGGCTTGGGGAAGGGCACAGAAGCCAAACTTAGTCCTGAGGCTGAATTAATGCAGCGAGGTGAGTGTGGGGAGTTGTTCCATCCCACCAACCTTGGAATTCTCAGCCTGTGATGCTGCAGCTGGAGGATGAGTAAGGAGGGTGATTACAGGGAGTCCTGCTGCTCCAGGAGGAGATACAGGTGTTGAGCAATTTCCTTTGACAGCTCAAAAGCTGCTCCCAAAATTAATCTGTGCCAAGCTGGGCCTGTTCAGTTCGGCAGGGCAGGTTGGGGAAGGTGTTTGCTGTTTGCACTGAGGGAGTGAAGCTGTTCCTGTGTGTTTTGGGCTGCTCTGGAACCTTCTGGCTCTCGGGGAAGTGTCTCATCCCTGCTCAGGCTGCCGGGAGTGGGACAGTTCGTGTTGTCCCCTCTCTTGGGGTTTGGTAGATGTGAAATATTTTGATGTTTTTAAGAGTGGGTGGAACTGTCATTGGTTCAGAGCTGATTAAATTTATTTCTGACAAGGGGTGGGAATGTTTTGTACAGCCAAGCCATAAAAATTTGGGAAGAGTTAGTGACCCACTGGGCCTCCTGGAGCTCTGGAACAAGGGGGAACACTCTGCCAGCCCAAGGCAGAGTTCAACCTTGGGTTGTTTTGACCTCGACAACTGTTTTATCTTGACTTCAAGAGCTTTCCGTTCATCTCCCACTGACCTGCTGATGTGTGTGGGCCCTTTCCAGTGAAACAGGATCATACAATATCCTGAGCTCGGACCCACGAGGACCATCCAAGTCCAACTCCTGGCCCTGCCCCCCAGAATCCCCCCAGTCACACCCTGCTTTACTGGTGTGGTGGGAGTCACTGGCAGGAATTCCTGACACGGATTTCAGGCTGCAGAAACCCATTCCTGGGGGTTCCTGGGAGGGCTGTGAGGCAGCACAATCTGAGCTTTTGCCCTCAGCTGCCTCAGACACGGGATGCTCCATCCTTCCAGCCCATCCTCACTCGACCTGTGCCCCCTTTTCCAGGGCACAGCTTCATCTCCTTCCCGCGGCACGAGGAGGAGCGGCTGCAGCGCACGGTGAGCTGGCAGCCCTGCCTGCTCATCCTGGGCCAGAACTGCAGCGCCAAGTGCCAGCTGCTCAACATCCTGCTGGGGGAGAAGCTGCTCCCCACCACCCACCTGGGCAGCGAGGAGAACTGCCGGGAGAACTGCCGGAGGCGCCGCATCCGCTTCACCCACGGGGCACAGACCCGCCTCAGCCTGGCCCTGCCCGAGCAGTACGAGCTGGTCCATATGCTGGAGGCCCACCGGGGGCACTGGGACACCATCCCCGAGGAGGACCTGGAGATCCAGGGGGATGGGGAGGATCCTGCCCAGCGCATGGCCGAGCTGGAGGTGATGCTGCCCTACTCGCTGCTGAAGGTAACGGTGCCCCAGGGTCACCCCTCGGGGGGTGGGAGACTCGTGTGGCACGTCCTGGCGCCCTGGTGAAGGGGAAGGGGGCACCTCTCCATCGTGGGGGTCTTGGTGATTGAGGAGAACCCAGAGTTTGGTGGTGGGATTGTAACTGGGCATCGCTCTTTGTGCTTTTGTTTCGCTGGTGGCTCTTGGTGTTGTCGTTCCCCTTTGGTGTTTCCGTCCCTCCCAAGCTCACACGGAGCTCCAAGTGTCTCCTAAAATTCCATTTGTTTTCCAGGGCATCCACAGTTAACTTTGCCAGAGGCTGTTGTACAAGGGTTTGTAGTTTATGTCTGTCCTGGAGAGCTTGTCAGGAAAAATCTTCTTAATTCCAACTGCTAAAACTGAGAAAAAAAAATCCTGATAAAACTTGACTGTCTTTGGGAGAGGCTGTGAGTCTGATCACAGTGCTGGTTCTAACACTGTTCAGGTCTTCCTTTGTGACTTGCCTGGCAGAGTCACAAAATCATGGAATACTTTGGGTCAGAAAGGACCTAAAGGTCCCTCCATTTCCACCCCCTGCAGGGACAGGGACACCTTCCCCTATCCCAGATTGTTCCCAGCCTCATCCATGGCCTGGGTGTTGAATGTCTGGAATAGATAATTAATTATTAAATATAAATTATTTACATGCTAACAACGTGCTCTGTTGTCACATGAGCAAGAGTGTGAACTTCATCACTGAGCAGTAAAACAACAAGGTTGTTTTTTTCTGGACATACCGATTGAGATACGACTGTGATTGAGCAGAAAATTAAGCTTCAGTTGGAAATACATTTTACAAACCCCATCTGCAGCTGAATTTAAGCCTGTCCTAAGGAGCTCAGTGACAGGAGAGCCCAGTTGGTGTGTGAGGCCTCCCCTCCTTCCCCAAAGACCTGCTGGTGCTTTCAAGGAATTCCCTTTCTGGCTCTCCTGCTTCCCCAGTCCTGCCTGGCTGGGCAGAGAGGAGGATCCAGCTTCCCTTGGTGAGGTTTTCCATGGGCAGCTCGGCCCTCCCTCAGCCTTCTGGGGGTGACAAAGATCCCTCTGTCTGCCCCTGGTTATATTTAGGAGCTTTAGATGAAAACAGCCACTCAGATTAAATTGAAAAGCGTTGCTGGAATAAAAAAACCTCTTCCAGTGGAAGGGGAGAGAGTGGGGAAATCACAGCCTGAGATGGATTCAGAGGATTCCTGGTGGGAATTCAAGGGCCTAAAGGACAAACAAAAAGATTTTTTGGAGGCTGATAGATCCTAATTAATTTGGTGCTCAGCCTCCTGCTGGATTCCAGAGTTTGGCTTCCTCTGGGACCTGGTTTATTCTCTGTGTCGGGTGTTCCTCTGCTCTGCTCAGTGTAGAGCAAGACAGAAAGTTTCAATAAATATCTGGCAGAGCTGCTGGAACAGTGGGCTGTGAGTGCAGAGCCACCCTGGAGGAGGGGTTTGGGCACTGCCCCAAATCTCATTTCTGCAGAACAGCTCTGAGGGAACTTCTGCTTTTGCTCTGCTGCGAAACAGCTCCGGGTCCAGTCACAGCTCAGAGCTGAAGGGTTTGGGTTTGCCCACAGGATTTGGAGCAGCTCAGAACCTTTTGGACAGAGGGAGATTAACCTGAATTTTACCCCATTTGCTCCTTTGTTTTCTGTGTTTCATAACCTGACATTTTAGACATTGAAACACTTCGGTATTGTTTGAACACGAACCATTATTCCCGTAAAGAAACACTAAATTATTTCTAAGTTAACAGTGTCCAGATAAACTAAACTACTTTTTTTAATTTAACAATTAAAACCCCACGAGTGTAGAATATCTTTCTTTTTAATATCAACCGCCCCTGGAGAACTCTGAGGGATTTCTCTTCAGCCTCACATCCAGGATGGCCCAATCCTTGATTTTTCCATGCCTCAATCCAAGAGTGTCACAGAATATTCTGAGTTGGAAGGGACCCACAAGGATCATCAAGTCCAACTCTTAACACTGTCTCCCTGGCAGGAATCGATCCCGGGTCTCCCACACACCAGGTGGGGACACTTACCACTGTACTAAAGTGGGTCCCACAGAAGAGAGGCTGAGGAAGGACCCCAGAAATATCACTTCCCTGGGTTTGGCTGCTGTGGGAACCTGGTGAACTTGGTTATTTTTAAACATCAAATATCAGAGCTGGAAAATCTTTGCCCAAGCTGCCCTATTCCCTCAGGGGTTGCTGTGCCCAGGAATGCATCTGGGTCATGGGGAATAATCCATTTACCCAGACAGATTATTAGATTTACAGTGGGAGCAAACACTTGGCTCTTGCCCTAAATCTTATCAGTTGTGCCTGGGAGCTGAGAGGGGCTTCCCTGGGGGGTTGGATCCCCTCTGGATGAGGAGATTCCCTTTTCCTGCCCTGTCCTTGCTTTGTGGGGCTTGGAATCTTGGTCTGGAAACTTTAAACCAGGGTATGTAGGGAGAGAAAATTGTGCAGCTGCTCTGGCAAAGCTGGAAAACGACTGGAGAAGAGAAGGATTGGATTAATTTGGGGTTTATTGAGTGTTTCCTCGGGGGCTCTGGCAGTGATTCAGGGCACAGGGGGGTTGGCACAAAGGATGTGGTAAATTGGCAACTCCCGGGTGATAATTTCTGTACATCCTGCTTGAAACTTGGAGGAGGAATGTGCCCTCCTCTCCTCCTGGAGAGCATCACCTGGAGTTATCCCCTTTATACTGGAACAACTGGGAGTAGAAGACACACCAAAAAAAATGCCAGGACTGGGAAATTATTCTCCCATCCCTGTGAAACCTGTTCCCTGCCACCTCGGTGATGTGTCTTTTACAGACCTGAGGGTGGGCACCTCACAGGTTTTTTTGGGCTGACCCTTCCAGCAAAGGGAAAACAAAATTTCCTAAAAATTTGAGGTTAAAATCCAAGTTTTGCCCGGGACAGCTGAGTTTGCTGCAGCCCAGAGGTTTTTAGATCAGTTCTCTTACGTGGAGTTCTCTCTGTTACTCAACTTGTGCCTCAGATCCCCATGGAAACGGAACAAATTGGCGAGATTTCAGAGAAATTGGATGGGGGAAGTGTGTGTAAAAGAGGAAAAAAAGATCCTGAGGAGAATTCCAGGGCTGTAAATGTACCTCAGATTTAATAGGGAGGCATGAAATGAGCTCCTGTGTGTAACAAACGCAGGAACTGTCAGACTGGAGTGAGTCACAGCCTGTTCTTGCAAGGCAAAGAATCAAATTGGTGCAGAAAAAGGCTGAGCTGGGCAGGAGTTTGGGTAAAAATGGGCCTAAATTGGGTTTGCTGTCAGCCCCTCACTGAACCGAGCAAAGAGTGATTAAACTGCCCGGGGTCTGGGAAAACAGGGCAGTGTCCTCCTGGGATGTGGGAAATAAATGCATTAAACTGCCTCAGAAATGAGGAATTGTCTGTTGGTTTAGTGAGGTGGCACATTTCAGCGGGCCCTGAGTGCAGCCAGCGAGGCTCCACGTGTCTCATTGTAGGTCAGGATCTGTTGGATCCTCGATTTGGGCTTTTATTCTGGGCTGTGGATGAGCTCACAGCACATCTGCTGGGTTTGATCTTTAGCTCTGCTCTGTGTGACAGTGGCAGGACCTGAGGAACCCCTGGAGCTGTGTCAGGGCAGGGTCAGGTTGGATCTCAGGGAAAGGTTCTTTCCCCAGAGGGTGGTTGGGCACTGCCCAGGGTCCCCAGGGTTTGGGCACTTCCCAAGGCTGCCAGAGCTCCAGGAGAGTTTGGACAAGGCTCAGGGACAGGGGGGGGATCTTTGGGGTGTCTGTGCAGGGCTGGGGGTTGGACACAACGATCCTTGTGGGTCCCTTCCAGCTCAGGACATTCCGTGATTCTCTGACCTGCCTTTTCTGCGTTGGTGTCAGCAGCATCTTGTTTTAAATATTGGAATTCCAGTATTTGCATTCCTGACGTTCAGATTGCCGAGCAGGAAGCTTTGATGTTTTACAAGGAGCCTTTCAGTGCAGGAAAATAAAGCTGAAGTTCCTGGACAGCAGTTTGGTGCTCCCAGCTCTGGCAGGAGTGTCCGAGGGTGTTTGCAGCAGCCTGACCTTGGCAGAGAAGCAGCTTAAACATTTTAGGAATCCGGTGTGAGTCAGTCCATTCCCCACATAAAATCCTTAATCCTTAATATTGTGGAGGTGCACAGACGGTGCTTAAACTCCTCTAGAACATTTAGGAGGGAAAAACAAACTGAAAACGGGGGGTGGACAAGGAAATGCTCCCTGGGAAAGGTTCCGGGGAAGCTGCAGGACCAGCAGCTCGTGGGGTTGGGTTGTGTGTGTTGGTTTTCTCCCCGTCTCCTGGAGACAGCTCTGGCTTCCTCCTTTGTTTACAGAGCTGCTGTGAGTCATGTCCTGGGGGATATTCCAGCCCTGCACATCCCCTTCTGCTCCAGCCGGGTGTGGGGGCAGCTCTGGGTGCTCAGGAGATGTGCTCGGGTCTTTCTGGTGGAGAAAAAGGATTGAAGAGTTCTCAATTACCAGCCCCTGTTATGAGTTAAAGATGGTACTTGAATTCTCTCTCCAGTTCAAAGCCCTTGACATGTCCTCTCCTTATTTTAGTGGCGATATAAATGGAATTCTAACCCTGTTCTTGCATATCCAGAGGTGACTCTCATCTTCCTTGGAAGGGAAGGAGGCAGGATTCAATCTCCCCTTTCCAGTAGGGTTAGTAAGAAGTGATGCCAAAGCAATGCAACTCTGCAGTAAGAAAATAACTAAATACAAACCCATCTTTTGGTTGGACTGAAAGAAAAGTCACAAGCAAGCTCGTCCCTGCCATCTGTTCTCCTGGCTCTGAGCTCTTTGGGATTGCTTGTTGTGCCGCCTTTGCCTTGGCACTGGTGGCTCGTGTAGTGCTTCCCGCTCCTGGAACTGTGGCAGCAGGGACTTGTCCTCGGAGCTGCAGGGCTGGGAAACATCAGCGGGAGGGGTTGGGGCTAAACCCAAAGAATTCCTGTTCCTCTGGGATTGCACCTGCCTGGGACACTCACTGGGAGTTGTGCTCCAAACTGGGCTAAAACTGGAAGGCCCTTGGGGCAGAATGAGAGCTGTGGGGCCCGAGGGCTCCTGAGTGGGGTCAGCCCTGCTGGGTGTGAGACCCCAGGGCTGCCCAGCACCTGGTTTCAATCCCTGCGTGCCAGGACCTGGACAAACCTCTCAGGGCCTTTTCCCTGCTCCTTTCCCAGGAGGTGGACGTGGTGGTGGCTCCGTGCCGGGGGCTGCAGTCGGCCGAGGCCACGCTGGGGGAGCTGGCAGAGCAGGTGCTGCCCGTGGTGACGTTTGCCCTCAGCGAGGTCCAGCTCTCCCCTTCGGACGAGCGGGAGCTGCGGCGCCTCAGGGAGAGATTCTCCCTGCCCATCTTCTTCTTCCGAGTGCCGGGGGCAGGCGGGGAGCTCATCTCCCCCAGAAAGACGGACAGCGAGAAATCCTCCCTGTACCAGCAGCTGCTGGCCCTGCAGTACCTGAGCCCCGGCCCCGAGGACGCCCAGAGCGTGTTGGTGGAGCAGCCGGAGAAGCTGCGGCTCCTGAGCACTTTTTCCAGGCAGGTGCTCCAGAAGCACCTGGTGGAGGTGGCCACGAGTCTGAACGAGCTGCACTGTCGCTGCCTCAACCTCTTCATCAACCAGGCCTTCGACATGCAGCGGGACCTGCAGATCACCCCCAAGAGGCTGGAGTACACCCGCAGGAAGGAGAACGAGCTCTACGAGTCCCTCATGGGCATCGCCAACCGCAAGCAGGAGGAGATGAAGGACATGATCGTGGAGACCCTGTGCAACATGAAGGAGGAGCTGCTGGAGGACGCTGCCAGGATGGAGTTCAAAGGTAACCTCTGAGGGTTGTTGTGTTTTCTGTGAGGGGCAGAGTTAATACACGGTTTTTCTTGCCTTGGGTAAAAGGCGCTGTCTTGAAATGAGAGGCCTCAACAGGTTTCTTATGAATCAGATTTTTCCCCCTCAGAGCTTCCCACACTGCTCTGGGTTTCGAGGGTGTTTTGCTTCTCTTTAATTCCCTGCTCTGCTCAAGAACAAAACAACTCCCCTCTGCCTCGGTGGATGTGTTGGGAATAAATCTGCCCTGAGTGACAAAGCTGAGTGTCAGCAGTTGAAGGCTCAATTCGAGCTTTCTCTTTGATTTCTTCGGGAGAGTTTTGCATAACACGCTTGGGTATAGAACATTCCAAATGGAATCTGCCTGTGTGTAGGTAAAGCTTTCCCTTAAAGAACGGGAAAATCATCACAACATGTTGTGCTCCCGAGGCCTACACTTGGCACTGAGGAATGTTTTGGGGAGATGTGAGAATTCTCAGCACATCTTCCGGCAGCAGAAGCTGAGGAGCTCCGAGCTGGAAGGCCAGGGGATGGTGAGAGGCTGCCCAGAGTGTGGTCTGTCACAAACATCCAGGGGAGGATGTGGAGGCTGATGCTCCACGGCTCCTTTCATCCTCTGCTTGCCAGAGGTTTGCTTTCACAGTCGTTTCTGTTCCAAGGAAATGCAGCTCACTGGGGTGGTGGGGGAAGGTTTTTCCTTCTAAAATAACTCCAGGCTGTTGGGTTAGAAGGAAGTAGTTTTTTGAGAATTGAGTCGCTGTCTGAGGCTGGAGAGAGGCCCAAGCTCCAGATAATTGTCTGGAGTTACTTCCTCCCAGTTTCAAACTGGACTGTTATTTCCTGGGATGAAGAGGGGGAATGGCTTCAAACTGAAAGAGAGGAGGTTTAAATTAGGTTTTAGGGAGAAATATCCTTCCCTGGGAGGGTGGGCAGGCCCTGGCACAGGGTGCCCAGAGAAGCTGTGGCTGCCCCTGGATCCCTGGAAGTGCCCAAGGCCAGGTTGGAGCAGCCTGGGACAGTGGGAGGTGTCCCTGCCCATGGCAGGGGGTGGCACTGGGTGATCTTCAAGGTCCCCTCCAACCCAAACCATCCTGTGATTCCACGTCTAATCCTGCAGGTTGGCACCTGGATGTTTTTACTTCTGCAGGCAGGAAATGCCCAAGATATTTCCTGTTCCTTGGAATGTTTACTTTGTAATGTCCGTGCCAAATGTTCTCCTCATCAAGATTTGTTTTAATTATTTCATCTGAACCATCCCCCCCCAGCAAACAAGTGTGCAGAACTGGGTTTAGGACCTTGTGTAAAACCAGCTTTGCAGGAGCCATCAGAGATGTTTTTGTGTTGCTTGTGAGGGTTTTCCCTACGACTTAAAACCCCTGTTGGGCCTAAACTAAGGAACCTGTGAAGGGAAAAAAGGGTAAAGTTGGATTTGGGAGCAGAGGCTTCTGGACTGGGGATGTTCTGTCGCCCCTGCAAGCAGCTCTGTGATGATGACAGAGGGTGTTTCTTTCTTCTCCTGTGTGCAGATATCATAATTCCTGAGAATGGGGAACCTGTCAGCTCCAAGGACATCAAGTGTTGCATTAAGCAAATCCAGGAGCTGATTATTTCTCGGTTAAACCAAGCAGTTGCCAACAAGTTAATCAGCTCGGTGGATTATCTGCGGGAGAGCTTCGTGGGGACTCTGGAGAGGTGCCTCAAGAGCCTGGAGGAGTCCTGGGAGGTGTCGGTGCATCCTCCCAGGAGTTTGGAGAAGTCCAAGGATGTTTCTGTGCACATCACGAGCAATTATCTCAAACAGGTACCGTGGCTTGGGAGGCGGTTTGGGGTGTTGTTAATGATTGGCCGTGTCCTGGTGCAGCCAGGGGGGGTGGGACATGGACATACCCAGTGGAGCAGGGCTCTGGAAGGGTTTGGGGCCAAAACTGGGGAACAGGCGCTTGATTTTCCTCAGTCTGTACCAGAAACACCTCTGAGCTCGAGGCAATGAAGGGATGAACCGAGTGGTTCGTGGGTTGTACCTCAGGTTGTACCCCGTTGTTCCCTTTCCAGAGGGGTTGGCAAAGTTTCCAGCTTGCAGAGTTCCCACACCTGCATCTTTTCCTGCTTTCCAGATCCTAAATGCAGCTTATCACGTCGAAGTCACCTTCCACTCAGGCTCTACAGTGACCAGGATGCTGTGGGAGCAGATCAAACAGGTACAGGCACCTTCAGCAGTTGTTTGAGCCCAGTGCTGAGGTTTAGGAGCACAGAATAAACTCTGAACTCCCTCTGGGCACGTGCACTGGAAGCTGTTGCTTCCCCACTCCGCTCTGAGCTGGGGACAGTTTATTCCTGGGGTTTTCCATCCCTGGAAGTGCCCAAGGCCAGGTTGGAGCAGCCTGGGACAGTGGGAGGTGTCCCTGTCCATGGCAGGGGTGGAGCTGGAGGAGCTTTAGGTCCCCAAACCATTCTGAGGTTCTGTGATTCTAATATTTAATTTAAAGCAAAGACCTCTTGAGTGTTTTCCTGAGGAAAGGAATGAAACTTGTGGTTGTTTGGGGTAATGTTATTTATTGGGTTTGTGGGTTTCTTGTGGGTTTTTATTTGCTTGTTTTGCAGTATCTTGATTAAGGTCAATTCACTTTTCTCTCCTCCCAGAGCAGACCAGATTGGTGCTGGGTTTTATTTTAGATTTCTCTCTGTTAAACCATTCATCTCTCTGAAATCTCTGCTCTGAGCTATTCATGACCTTTCTTTCCTGCTCCCTCCTGAGGTTCCTTGGATTGGGTGGGTGAGACAAACATCATTTCCCCCCCAGACACTCTCAGTGCAGACTGGGCAGTCACAAACCTTCAGGTTCCTCCTTCCCTCTGGGAAGAGGGATCCAGACTGGCTCTGCAGCACCTGGATTTCAGTGGCTTCTAATAAAATCCAGGGCAGGGCAGTTGAATCACCCAGTAATTAAAGGATGTGGCTCGTTCCCACACCTGGGATTTCCATACCTTGACAGTGTCTGTCCAGCAAAAAGCTGCTTCACTGTCGATTCTGCCAGTTTGGGAACGTGTCCCTCCCTGGTTTTATGGGTTCCTGATCGTGCTGCTGGTTCTCTCAGCCCACCACAGCCCTGGTTTTCCAAGTGGTGGCTGTTGGAGCTGTTCCTGGGCAGATGGGAAGGGCTGGTTGGGTTGCAGGAGTGAACTGAGCAGCTGCTCAGACAAAGCAAATCTTATTTAGTGTGATGTACAGTAATACTGTGATCAACACCTCTGGATTGGAGTCGTGGAATCTCAGCATGGTTTGGGTTGGAAAGAACCTCAAAGATCAGCCAGTTCCTCCTGCCGTGGGCAGGGACACCTCCCAGTATCCCAGGGGGCTCCAACCTGGCCTTGGACACTCCCAGGGATCCAGGGGCAGCCACGGCTTCTCTGGGCACCCTGTACCAGGGCCTGCCCACCCTTGGAGTGAGGAGTTTGTACTCCAGGGTGGTGAGTTAGCCCAGAGCGTGGGCAGGTCACTGTGGCAGCACAGGGTGATGAGTACTCTGGGTACATCCGCTGTCCCTTGTGCCAGAGCCTGAGCTGTGCCTCCTTCTCCCAGATAATCCAGCGGATCACGTGGGTGAGCCCCCCTGCCATCACCAGTGACTGGAAGAGGAAGGTTGCCCAGGATGCCATCGAGAGCCTCAGCGCCTCCAAGCTGGCCAAGAGCATCTGCAGCCAGTTCAGGACCAGGCTCAACAGCTCCCACGAGGCCTTTGCGGCCTCTCTGCGCCAGGTGAGCGTGTGGAGCCACTCAGGGCTCTGCTCCTGAGCTCTGCCATTCAGGGAGGGACATTTTTAACTGCAGGAGGAGCTGAGAGAGCAACTGGTGCTGCTGGGAGAGGTGGCAGAGCTGAGCTCACAGCTCTGAGGCAAAGGGCTTCCCTTTTAAACCAGGCATCCAGGGACTCTCGGGCTCCTTGAACTGTGGCTCCAGGGCAGCAGGATGAGTATGAGTGTGTGTGTGTGTGTGTCTCCTGCAGTTGGGAGGGTGATGAGTGAGTGTGTGTGTGTCTCCTGCAGTTGCAGGATGCCCAGGGCAGGATGGTGAGTGTGTGTGTGTGTCTTGTGCAGCTGGAGGGGAGGCTAGATGAGGTGCTGAGTGATATGATCTAGATGTAGATTCTAGGTTTAGTTGGACTATAGGTTGGACTAGATGATCTTGGAGGTCTTTTTCAGCCTTGTCTATACTGTGAGGATGATGAGTGTGTGTGTGTCCCCTGTGTGTGTCCCCTGCAGCTGGAGGATGGTGAGTGTGTGTGTGTGTCTCCTGCAGCTGGAGGATGCCCAGGGCAGCAGGATGAGTGTGTGTGTGTCCCCTGTGTGTGTCCCCTGCAGCTGGAGGACGGCCACTCTGGGAGGCTGGAGAGGACAGAGGACCTGTGGCTGAAGGTGCGCAAGGATCACGCTCCCCGCCTGGCCCGGCTCTCCCTGGAGAGCAGATCCCTGCAGGATGTGCTGCTGCACGGTGAGGGTCCTGCTGCATTTCCCTGCTCCCGAGGCAGCCAGGGGGGTGGGAAGGAGCAGGTGAGGGGGGGTTGGTTTCTCTGAGCTGCTCAGGGAACCTCCAGCTGCCACATCCCGAGTTCTGGGGTGCTGCTGCTGCCCCATGACAGGCTGGGGGTGTGCCAGGCTGGGGGTGTGCCAGGGGCATCCCTGTGGCCTGGTGTGTGACTCCCTGGATGTTGTGCCTTGCAGGCAAACCCAAGCTGGGCCGGGAGCTGGGCCGGGGGCAGTACGGAGTGGTGTATCTGTGTGACTCCTGGGGAGGGCACTTCCCCTGCGCCCTCAAATCTGTTGTTCCTCCAGATGAGAAGCACTGGAATGACCTTGCACTCGAGTTTCACTACATGAGGTGTGTATCCCAAGGGCTCTTCTCACTCCTTCACTTCAGGGAGTCGTTCAGGTTGGAAACCCCTCCGAGGTTGAGTCCAGCCTGTGGCTGTTCCCCGCCTTGTCACCCAGCCCAGAGGCCTGAGGGCCACGTCCACTTGTGCTGCAAACATTTGAATTTGCATAGGCAGGACCTCGTTTGCTCCACTTTTATTCTGGAATCAAACCCCGTGGAATGCCAAGGCAGGGCACAGTGTCACTGCCAGGTGTGACAGACCCCCCCTTTCTCTGCTGTCCCTGCTCTTCAACGTGTTGCTGTTTTGCAGAGTGAATTAGAATGAGCAGACTGCAATAGCCAGTCCTTCTCCCCTGATTTTTGGTGTTGAATCATCCCTCCTGTCCCTGTCTGAAGCCCCAGAAGCAAATGATGGCTCTGCAGAGCACAAAGCAGCTTGTGGTCAGCAAACAGCTGCAGGCAGGTGCTGCAGCACAGACAGCTGAAATAATGCAGGGTTTGTGGGGTTTCATTTTGGAACCATAACCTTTAAAAGGTTTTTTTTTTTTTTTGAGTTTAACTGGCTCAGGCAGCTGTGGGCTGAACTGTGAACTGGGAATTTTGGCAGCACAGGACTCCATTGCTGTGCTAAAGCTGCAGCTCCTGGGCGTGTTCCCTCGGCCTGGGCTGGAGGAGAGGGGATTAAAAATGACCCTTTTTTTTGTGCTGAACCTTCTGCAGGTCCCTGCAGAGCCACGAGAGGCTCGTGCACCTCCACGGCTCCGTGATAGATTATGGCTATGGGGGAGGCTCCAGCATCGCTGTCCTGCTCATCATGGAGCGGCTGCACAGGGACCTCTACACTGGGCTGAAGGTACCAACATCCTGTGCCAGGGCTAAATATGTTTTATACACACCTGCCCCGTCCCTGGAAGGGTCCCAGACAGGGCTTGGAGCAGCCTGGGACAGTGCAAAGGGTCCCTGCCCGTGTGCCTGGATGAGCTTCAAGGTCCCTTCCAAGCCAGGCCATTCTGTGATTAAAAAAATCCACATCTAAACATCCGTTTCTCTGTAAAACAAAGCTGGAATTGCTTAGTTTTCGGTGGTTTTGGTAAATAAGAGGAGGCAAAAGTAACTTGCACTGGTAGGAACTGAGTGTGAGTGTGTGTTTGTCCTTCAGGCTGGGCTGGAATTGGAGACACGGTTGCAGATTGCCCTGGATGTGGTGGAAGGGATCCGGTACCTTCACAGTCAGGGGCTGGTGCACAGGGATATCAAACTGAAAAACGTCTTGGTAAGGACAACTCTGGCATCTGGCTCATCCTGGAGCCTTTCCTGGTCTTTTTGGTGGGAGGGAAGAGCCCGAGAGGAGGAACGGGAGGATGTGTGGAGCTGTGTGGTGTCAGCCACCACTGAGGGAGGATTCCCCAGAGGGCCTGGGGCAGAGGGAGCAGGGACAGCCTGAGCTCCAAGTGGGATTTCCAGTTCCTGGCCTGTTAAATCCCAGCCACACCCTCGATGGAGACAAGCGAGGGCCTGTCTCATTACTGCGTTCATCGAGGTAATTGTCCAAGAGCAGCCGAGTAATCAGAGCAGCTAATTAACGACAAATGCTCAGCCCTTCCAGTGTGAACAGTCTGGAACCCCGGATATTAAAAAGCAGTGCTGGAGCTGAGCAGTGTTATCAGCTGCCTCTGTCTGGATCCTTCTGCAGCTTGACAAAAAGAATCGGGCCAAAATCACAGACCTGGGGTTCTGCAAACCAGAGGCCATGATGTCTGGGAGCATCGTGGGCACCCCCATCCACATGGCACCTGAGCTCTTCACAGGTATGTGCCCTCACCCAGGCCACTGCTGCCAGCTCTGCCTGCAGTTTGGAAAGACATTACGAGGGGGGAAAAGGAAATCAAAACCCCCAAACCCAGAAGATTCGTGTTTTCCCCTTTATTTTAAGTGTCAATCTTGAACATAAACTGGGGGGTTAATAAGTGAAGTGATTAATACTCCTGCAACTGGAAATTTGAATGATTAGTTATTAGGAAGTGGGGAATGTTTGGCTTCCAGGGGCAAATGCCTCACGGAGGATTCCCTTCAGGAGGGATTCCCTTCCTGAGTCATGTGGGCTGTGTTTGGATTCCCTGGGTGTTTCTCCTGGGCCTGAGCTCAGTTCCCAGTGCTGGGGGTGATGTTTGTCCTGCTGATGCCGGGTGGTTCTGCCCCAGGGAAGTACGATAACTCCGTGGATGTTTATGCCTTTGGGATCCTCTTCTGGTACATCTGCTCTGGACACGTGAAGTTACCTGAGGCTTTCGAGAGATGTGCAAGCAAAGATCACCTGTGGAACAACGTCAGGAGAGGTACAAAGGCTTGGCCGGAGCTGGGAGTGTGTTTGAATGAAATTTGGGGTGATGAGGGAATAAAGCCATTTTGAGGCTTGTAGCTGAAAGGTCAAAGCACAAATTGACAGTCACTGAGGTTGGAAAATCCCTCCAGGATTGTGGAGTCCACCCTGTGCCTGATCCCCACCTTGTCCCCCAGCCCAGAGCACTGAGGGACACCTCCATCATTCCCTGGACACTTCCAGGGGTGGGGACTCCAAACCTCCCTGGGCAGCCCCTGCCAAGGCCTCACCACCCTTTCCATGAGGAAATTCCTCCTGGTGTCCAACCTGACCCTGCCCTGGCACAGCCTGAGGCCGTTCTCTCTTGTCCTGTTGTTCCCTGGGAGAGGGACCCTGACTGGCTCCCCCCTCCTGTCAGGGAATTGAGACAATTCCAGGTGCCCCCTAAGCCTCCTTTTCTCCAGGCTGAGCCCCCTGGGGGAGCTCCAGCCCCTTCCCAGCTCCATTCCCTTCCCTGGACACCCTCCTGCCCCTCCCTGGATTGAGGAGCCCAGAGCTGGACCCAGGATTTGACCCAGCTCAGCAGGGCCAGCCCAGGGGCACAATCCCTGCCCTGCTCCTGCTGCTCCCACTGTTCCCAGTCCAAACCAGGCTGTTGCACTGCTTTGGGACAGTCCAAAGAGGAACATTTACTAGTTCAACAGATCCTACTGGAAGCTGAACTAAAAGTAGCAGGACAAAAATGGGCTTTTGGTTCACCAGCTCTTCTCCAGCATCCCAGGAGCTGTGCTTGCACACCCTTAGAGCATGGGGCAGCACAGCCCTTGGGGTGTGAGCCAGCCATGGGTGATCCCCTCAGGAATGTTTAATCCCTGGCAGTTTCTGGAGGTTTCTGTCCATCCAAATGCTTCCTGCGCAGCATTGCTGGGGGAGCTGGATGTGTGGAGAGAAACACTGACGGGTGTTCCCCAAAGTTTAAACTCCCTCTTGCTCCTGTGTGGGTTCAGTGAGTGCCAGGTTTGTGCTGTGTCCTGGTGTTGGGTCTTTTATCCTTTGTGTCCTTTAGTTCCTGTCCATATAAACTCTCCCCTTCTCATGTGACAAAGATTAACTGAGCTGAGTGAGCCTCACGCTTGGCCAGGAGGCTGCACTCCCTGCCTGTTCCCACTTGAAACTGCTTCCCAAAGACTCTGCAATGTGCAGGTGGTGGGGAGGGGGGCACTGATTTCCTTGGAATTCATTTTGCTCCCGAATACAAAGAGGGGACTGCAGTGAGAGTGTGGGGACAGGCTGGGATTGCTGGGGGAGGGAAGCTGGGGAAGGAGGGAGAGGGACTTTTCCCTGGGCAGGGAGTGCTGAGGGTAACCAGGTCCCTGTGTGCCCTCCAGGAGTGCGGCCGGAGCGTCTCCCGGTGTTCGATGAGGAATGCTGGCAGCTGATGGAAGCCTGCTGGGCTGGAGACTCCTCGCAGCGGCCTCTGCTGGGGATCGTGCAGCCCATGCTGCAGGGGATCATGGACAGGCTCTGCAGGAGCAGCTCCGAGCACCCCAGTAAAGGCCTGGAGGACTCCACCTGAACACGGCAGGAGTTGGGGCTGGGGGCGGGGGAAGGTGGTTTGTGCCCCCTCGGCTCCTCGGGCGCCTTCTCCGGGTGGAGCCCCCGTGCCCAGCCTGGGTGGGACAGGTGACAGCAGCCACAGGACTGCTCTGAGAGGTGACACCTCGGGGCTGGCCCCCCCTGAGGAGCAGCCAGAGCGCTCCCAGTGCCACCCCACCAGTGCCAGTCATCCCAGTGAGGTACAGAAAACCCACACCCTTGGACTTTAAAGGGGGTTTATTGCCAGTCCCACCCCAGCTCCCAGCAGGAAAAGCGCCGTGTGTGTGGTGTTGGAGGTCTGTGTCACCAGGACAGGCAGAGGGACAGCTCTGCCCAGGGCCACACGGCACTGTCCCAGAGGTTGGCACTGATTCCAGAGCGGTTGGAGAGGGAGGACAAAGCAGAAACTCCAGGCTGGGAGTGTTGAGGAGCTTCTGGAACACTCGAGATGTTTACATTGACAGGAGCAAAGCTTCCATGTTTTACTAAAGGGGATTTGCAAATCCTCCACCTTGATAAGCTATTTGTCCCTTCTGTGCCCTCCAGCCTCGTCTCACTCCTGGAAANTTCCAGCTAATGCCTGTCCCTGGGGGAAGTGCCAATTCATGTTAATTAAAAATTAGGAGGAAAGGTAATGACAGTTTGAAATTGGGCTAAATCCGGCAGGCAGCTTTTTACTAATAAGGTTTCTTCAGCTTTTTGTTTTGGTTTTTTTTTTGCCTTTTTTGTTTGTTTTTTTAATCCCCAAGTGTGGTTGGAGCAAAGGGGAGGGGAAAAAACCAGGTCCTTGACTCTGCAGGAGCTTCTCAGCTGCTCCTCCGGCTCTGGGAGTCGAGTTTGGCTGGAAAGAAGGAGGAAAAAATGAGGAGGGGGAGACTCCCCTTGGCCTTTCCCGAGAGGGAATCCCTCCCCTGGTGCATTTCTGGGGCTCAGGGTGGGAATGCAGCTCCTTCACTCCGGGAGGACACGGGGAGTTGGCAAAGCTCTCCCTGGAGAATTCCTGGGAATTCTGGTGCCTCCCAGCAGTGCAGGATGGGGGATGGCTGCCCCTCCCTGCTGGAATTCCTTGGCTGAGCAGAATTCCAGGTGGAGCAGAGGAAAGGGCTCCAGGAGCTGCGGGGTTGGTGTAGGTGAAACTTTTCCTTTCTTTGTGCAATAAAAGGGTTTCATGTGCTTTTTATGGGGAGAGAAACAGGATTTGTTTTACTGAACCTGCACCTGTGGGGATCCTGTGGGGTGTGCTGGGATTCCAGGGGGTTGTGAATGGATCAGAACTGTCCTGGAATTCCAGGCTGGTTGTTCGTGGATTCAATCTTTGCTGGAATTCCAGGTGGTTTTGAATGGATCCAGGTCTGTGCTGGAAATCCAGATGATTCTGTAAGGATCCAGTTTGTGCTGGAATTCCAGAGGGTTGTTTATGGATCCATGTCTATATTGGAATTCCAGGGTGGTTGTTTATGGATCCATGTCTATATTGGAATTCCAGGTTTATGGATCCATGTCTGTGCTGGAAATCCAGATGATTCTATAAGGATCCAATCAGTGCTGGAATTCCAGAGTGGTTCCGTATGGATCAAAACTGTGCTGGAATTCCAGGGGGAATTGGAGGTGTTTGGAAATGGATCCAATCAGTGCTGGAATTCCAGGTGTCCCTGTGTGGATCCAGGTCTCTCTTGGAATTCCAGGGTGGTTCTATATGGATCCAACGTGTCCTGGAATTCCAGGGTGGTGGTTTATGGATCCAGGTCTCTGTTGGAATTCCAGGTGGTTGTGAATGGATCCAGGTCTCTCGGAATTCCAGGAGGTTGTTCATGGATCCAGGTCTCTCCCGGAATTCCAGGAGGTTGTTGATGGATCCAGGTCTCTCCCGGAATTCCAGGAGGTTGTTGATGGATCCAGGTCTCTCCCGGAATTCCAGGAGGTTGTTGATGGATCCAGGTCTCTCCCGGAATTCCAGGAGGTTGTTGATGGATCCAGGTCTCTCCCGGAATTCCAGGAGGTTGTTGATGGATCCAGGTCTCTCCCGGAATTCCAGGAGGTTGTTGATGGATCCAGGTCTCTCTCGGAATTCCAGGAGGTTGTTGATGGATCCAGGTCTCTCTCGGAATTCCCGCTGTGTCTCTGCAGCCCCCGCTGGCCGTGCCAATGCCAACACTACTTTCCCAGAGGAGAATCCCGTTTTTCCCAGGCCCTTTCCCGGTTCCCCTGGGCCCGGGGGTTGGGGGGTGTGTGTCCCTGCAAATAATAAACCTGTAAATAATAAACCTCCAATAAACCTTCGCTCCGTGTCTGCCTTTCCTCCGGGGCTGCATTTCACTTCAACTCGCTCATCCCTGAAACATTTTAATTTCATCACACATTCCGATTTACCTTAATTATTCTTTAGTATCATTCGATATTAAAATTTAATTTTAATTTAATTTTAATTTAATTCTCTTTGCCGGGACAGCGCTCCCTGGCGGTGTCCCCGTTTCTCCTTCCCCCGCTCCGCCCCCCTCCTCACCCGGAACCTTCGAGCGCGGCCGCGGGAC
>WEKX01001225.1:36735-78726 GCA_013390025.1 Pitta sordida | reverse complement strand
CCGACCCCCCCCAACCCCCCACTCCAACCCCTCCCGGCCCCGGCGGCCCTGGGGGAGTGACAGCCCCTGACCCCCTGTCCCCTCTGTCCCCCCTGTCCGGCTGTCCTCTGTGTCCTTCTATCCCCCTGTCCCTCTGTCCCTTGTCCCTTTGTCCCCCCATCCCCTCTATCCCCCTTGTCCCCTCTGTCCCTCCATCCCCTGCACCAACTCTCTCCCTTCCATCCCCTCTGTCCCCTCTGTCCCTCCATCCCCCCTGTCCCTGCTGCCCTCGCTGTCCCCGCCGTGTCCCCAGGAGGCGGACGGGACCCTGGACTGCATCAGCATGGCCCTGACCTGCACCTTCAACCGCTGGGGGACCCTCCTGGCCGTGGGCTGCAATGACGGCCGCATCGTCATCTGGGACTTCCTCACCCGCGGCATCGCCAAGATCATCAGCGCCCACATCCACCCCGTCTGCTCCCTCTGGTCAGGGAGTTCCCGGGAATTCTGGGCACCGGGGAAGGGGATGGGCTGGGCTGAGCCTCGCTGGGGCTCCCAGGGATGGAGCAGCTCTGCCCTGGGAAGAGAAGGGAAGGATCCAGGGGGACCTTGGAGCAGCTGCCAGAGCCCAGAGGGGCTCCTGAGAGCGGGAGAGGGATTTGGGACAAGGAGCTGCACTGCCAGAGGGCAGGGACAGAGGGGATTTTGGGAAGGAATCCCTGGCTGGGAGGGTGGGCAGGCCCTGGCACAGGGTGCCCAGAGAAGCTGTGGCTGCCCCTGGATCCCCGGGAGTGTCCAAGGCCAGGTTGGAGCAGCCTGGGACAGTGGGAGGTGTCCCTGCCCGTGGCAGAGGGTTTTCCAAAGGTGATCCACAAGGTCCCTGATGTTTGCTGGAATTTGTCTGTCTTTGCTCTGGTGCCCAGAGAGCCCCGAGCCCCTGCGGGATACCCCCAGCACCCTTCAGGATGTGTTCCCGTGGGGTCGGGTTGTTTCCCCAGCTCCCAGATTTCCCTGGGAAGCTGCTGGTTTCAGAGCAGGGAGGGGGGGATGTTTTGTGCCTCAGGGAGTGACTTTACCTGGAATTCCCTCTCTCTGCAGCTGGAGCAGGGACGGCCACAAGCTGGTCAGTGCCTCCACCGACAACATCGTGTCCCAGTGGGACGTGCTGTCCGGGGACTGTGACCAGAGNGGGGGAGGGGGGGCAGCGGCGCCGGGTGAGGAGCGGGAGATTTGGGACCGGGAGCAGCGAGGCCGCCAGGGGGGATCGGGGATCGGGGATTTGGGATCGGGGATTGGGGATCAGGCTCCGGTCGGTGTCCCCGTCCCGCTCACTCTGTTCCCGTTCCCGCAGAGTCCNGAGGTGTCCCTGCCCAGGGCAGGGGAGTTTCCAAAGGTGATCCACAAGGTCCCTGATGTTTGCTGGAATTTGTCTGTCTTTGCTCTGGTGCCCAGAGAGCCCCGAGCCCCTGCGGGATACCCCCAGCACCCTTCAGGATGTGTTCCCGTGGGGTCGGGTTGTTTCCCCAGCTCCCAGATTTCCCTGGGAAGCTGCTGGTTTCAGAGCAGGGAGGGGGGGATGTTTTGTGCCTCAGGGAGTGACTTTACCTGGAATTCCCTCTCTCTGCAGCTGGAGCAGGGACGGCCACAAGCTGGTCAGTGCCTCCACCGACAACATCGTGTCCCAGTGGGACGTGCTGTCCGGGGACTGTGACCAGAGGTTCCGCTTCCCCTCACCCATCCTCAAGGTCCAGTACCACCCCCGGGACCAGTAAGTGCTCTGGGAACGGCTGGGATCTCTCATTTTGGCAGAATTAATGGTCATTGCAAAGGGATGGTTCCGCATCTAATCGAGTTTTGGGGGTTTTTTTGGTGGTTTTTAGTCTTGGGATCAGGGGCTGCCTGGATTTGTTGGGGCTCTTGTTTGTTGTCAGAGCGTGAGGATGGGAGGGAACGCTGGAATGATCTTGGGGATGTTTGTACAAACGTCTCATGGATTTTAAAATCACTGGAGGAGCCTCCAGAGAACGCAAGGAGACACGAACTCCACGTTGTTTTGCTGTTGAAGTAACAAAGGCAACAAAATTACAGCGAGATTTCTCGGTGTGGAGTGAGAATTGTTGTGTTCCCAAACGTGGAGCTGCTTTTCCAGAGGAGGAGCTCCAGCTGTGGCTGTTGTGCTGTGCAGGAACAGGGTGTTGGTGTGTCCCATGAAGTCGGCCCCGGTGATGCTGACGCTGTCGGACTCCAAACACGTCGTGCTGCCCGTGGACGACGACTCCGACCTCAACGTGGTGGCCTCCTTCGACAGGAGAGGGGAATACATCTATACTGGGAATGCCAAGGGCAAGGTGAGGGTCCAGCAGGGAATGCCCTGACACAGGGAATGCTAAGGGAATGCCCTGACACTGGGAATGCCAAGGGAATGCCCTGACACTGGGAATGCCAAGGGCAAGGTGAGGATACAGCAGGGAATACATCTACACCGGGAATGCCAAGGGAAGGGTGGGGATCTAGCAGGGAATGCACTGACACAGGGAATGCCAAGGGCAAGGTGAGAATCCATCAGGATCCATCCTGACACTGGGAATACCAAGGTGGGAATCCAGCAGGGAATACATTTACACCAGGAATGCCAAGGTGAGGACCCAGCAGGGTCCATCCTGACACTGGGAATACCAAGGTGGGAATCCAGCAGGGAATACATTTACACCAGGAATGCCAAGGTGAGGACCCAGCAGGGTCCATCCTGACACTGGGAATGCCAAGGGAATGCACTGACACAGGGAGTGCCAAGAGAAAGGTGAGGATCCAATAGGGAATACATTTACACCAGGAATGCCAAGGTGAGGACCCAGCAGGATCCAGCAGGATCCATCCTCACACAGGGAATGCCAGGGGAATGCACTGACACAGGGAATGCCAAGGGAATACATTTACACTGGGAATGCCAAGGTGGGGACCCAGAAGGATCCATCCTGACACAGGGAATGCCAGGGAAGGTGAGGACCCAGCAGGGTCCATCGGCAATACACTGACACAGGGAATGCCAGGCAGTGCTGAGGGTTCTGTTGGCAGGGCAGGGACTGATGGGAGAGGCACCAAGAGGGAACTGAGTCCCAGCGAAGGCACTGATTGCTCTCTGTCTGTTTGATCTTCAGATCTTGGTCTTAAAAACAGACACTCAGGATCTTGTTGCTTCCTTCAGAGTGACCACTGGCACCAGCAACACCACGGCCATCAAATCCATCGAGTTCGCTCGCAAGGGCAGGTCAGTCCCTCCTCTGCTCGTGGGAGCGTTTGGAAATTCATGGATTTTAGTCAGGGAGAGAGAATTTGGAGGCTTGGAAATTTAGAGGTTGCAGTGAAATAGCTGGAGGGTTTGGGTTTAGAAGAATTAGTGGGTGTTAGAGACATTTGCCAGGCCTGAAGTTTAAGGCTGAATATTAAAGGTAAAATTTTTAATTTCCTGGCTCAGAGCAGAGTTTTAGTGAAAACAGGGAGCAAAGGAGTGTGAAACATCAGAACTGGTTGATCGAAGGCTTAAAGCAAAGTGTAAATCTATGACATAGTGATGATGAGATGAATATTCACGAGGTGTTTTGCATATGGATTAGGCACTTAAACAGGGGAGGGAACTGGGGGAGGACTTTTTGCATTTGGCTTTTTGGGGCTGGGGAGGGCTGGGGGGAGATCGAAGGCTTTGAAGTGGTTTTTTTTCCCTGGCTCCTGAGGCCAAAAATAAACCTTTCTGTGGCTTCCAAGCAAACCCTGAGTCCAGAACTGGGAGTTGGACTCGATGATCCTGTGGGTCCCTCCCAACTCAGAATAACCTGGGAACTGATTTTCCTTGAGTCACTGGCCTTGGGGGCAGGTTGAAAGCTCTGGGGTGGGTTGGCAGAGCACACAAAGGGCTTCAAACCCTCCCCAGCTCTTGGAGAGAAGGTGATTGTTGGTGTTGGGGTGTCGTTTGCCCTCCTCCTGCAGCTGCTTCCTGATCAACACGGCCGACAGGATCATCCGGGTGTACGACGGCCGCGAGATCCTGACGTGTGGCCGGGATGGGGAGCCCGAGCCCATGCAGAAACTGCAGGACCTGGTCAACAGGTGAGGGAGGGGCTCCAGGGGCTGCCCCAGCCTCTGGGCACGGCCCCAGGGCTGCCAGAGCCCCAGGACACCCAGCTGGGACAGGCTGGGGTTGTTGGGGTGTGTGGGCACTTCACAATCCCAGAATCGCCAAGGTTGGAAAAGAACTTTGAGATCCTCGAGTCCAACCTGGTACCAGTTCCAACACCATCACATCCTCTCACCCCTCAGTGCCACCTCCAGTCTCTCTTTAAACACTCCCAGGGACGGTGACTCCACCCTGGGCAGCCCATTCCAAAGCAAATCACCCTTTCAATGAGGAATGTTTTTTTTTCCTGACATCCAACCCGTCCTCTGCCCCGTGCTGGGGTGTGACCTGTGCTGCTCCCTGTGCTCAGGACCCCCTGGAAGAAGTGCTGTTTCTCTGGGGATGGGGAGTACATCGTGGCAGGCTCAGCACGACAACACGCCCTCTACATCTGGGAGAAGAGCATTGGGAACCTGGTGAAAATCCTGCATGGAACCCGGGGAGAGCTGCTCCTGGATGTAGCAGTAAGGGAACCCTCTGCTCTCATCCTGTCACTTTGCAAATTAAGCTTTGTTAATCCCAGTTGCTAATTAGGTTTCTCCTCTTTTTCTCTTCCCACACAATCCCAGTGGCATCCGGTGCGACCCATCATCGCCTCCATTTCCAGTGGGGTTGTGTCAATATGGGCTCAGAATCAAGTGGTGAGTGTTGGGGATCCTTTCCTTGGGAACAGGAACAGGGTGCCCAGAGAAGCTGTGGCTGTCCCTGGATCCCTGGGAGTGTCCAAGGAGCAGCTTGGGACAGTGGGAGGTGTCCCTGCCCGTGTCAGGGGGTTTGGAACTGGGTGACCTTTGAGCTCTTTTCCAACCTGGACCATTCCAGGGTTCCTCAGTGATCTCCATCCCTGTGGATTCAATTGTTGGGTGTTGAAATCCTTTATTAAATCCCATTTCAGGAAGTTTTTTTGGGGTTGTTTGCAGCCTCATTGGGCCTGAGGAGGGTCCTCAGACTTCAGTTCAGCTTTGCAGTGAACCTTAAATCCCATCCCAGGGACATTTTCCATGGGAACAGGCTCCTCCTGTTTGAGTCCTTTAAGTCCAGGAGGGCTGAGCTTGGATCCAGAGCTGAAGTGGCTGAATGGGAACATCCAGCTTTGGGTTGGGATGTGCATATATTGCAATACACAGTTAAGGAAATGGGATTTTCAGTAGGACCTGACTTGGGCAGCTCCTCATTTGTCGTGGGACCCTCCAGGAGGGTTGGGGTTTATGGGATTTTAATGTGTGGAATGAGACTGTAACATCACAGGATCATTTAGGTTGGACAAGACCTCGATTCAGAGCCCAGCACTGCCAGGGCCACCACTAACCCTTGTCCCCAAGTGCCACATCCACGTGTCCTAAATCCCTCCAGGGTATTTGGTTGGGTTGGAATTGAGGGAATCCTCAGCTGCTCCTTTGCGTGAGTTAAAAACTCCCCTTGGATTTGTGGTTTAGGAGAACTGGAGTGCCTTTGCCCCTGACTTCAAAGAGCTGGATGAGAACGTGGAATACGAGGAGAGGGAGTCCGAGTTTGACATCGAAGATGAAGACAAGAGTGAGCCAGAGCAGACAGGTACTGAACGGCCTGGCCACTTGGTGGAGCCCAAAAATCAGGGAAAAGGTGGTGGGATGTGAAAGGCTGGAAACCAGGATTGTTCCCAGCTCTGCTCAGCACCAGCCTCGGCAGCTTCTCATAGTTAAATTAACTGCTCATGTTGAAATCAATGGGGGTTTAGCAGTTCCTGTGTTCACTGTAACATTGACCTGTGGGAGTTAAGCATTAAAACAACCAGATCTGGAACTGGTTGAGTGAAAACAACAAAACAGTTTGAAGATTTTTTAAGTCTTCCCTCTGCTTTTCTCACTGGAGGTTTGTAGCAATAGATCTGTTTAAAACACAGAAAAAATCATATAAACCCCCGATGGGTTTAAGAGGAAACACTTAAGGGTTGTTTTCTGCTTTAATTAACTCTCACTTTGTGCTCAGGCACTCGAGCACAGTCAGCCCTGTCCTTTCTGAGGAGTTTGATCTTCTCTTTGCTGCCTTTAATTTGTGTTTTCTCTCTGCTCGCAGGTGCTGACGCTGCAGAGGATGAGGAGGTGGATGTCACCAGCGTGGATCCCATCGCTGCCTTCTGCAGCAGGTGAGAGGATGTTCTGCTCAAACCCCACCACTGGCATTCCCTGTACAAAACAGGGACGGGACATTTTAAAACACAAGTGAACGTTTTCCCTCCCCAGCGACGAGGAACTCGAGGACTCCAAGGCTCTGCTCTACCTGCCCATTGCTCCAGAGGTGGAAGATCCAGAGGAGAATCCCTACGGGCCTCCCCCTGACGCTGTGCAGAGCTCCCTGAGTGAGGAGGGGCTGGGCTCGGAGAAGAAGAGACAATCCTCCTCTGACGGCCCTCAGGCCCCAAAGAAGAAGCCCAAAACCACCAACATTGAACTCCAAGGAGTCCCTAACGATGGTGGGTGGGAGCTGCCCCTCTTTTCCTGCCTGTGCTGCACCTCAGGGTGGGGGGGGTTTGGCTCGGGCTGAAGACCACAACTTCACAAGTCTTTCCTTAGATTTCTCTTCCCTTGGAAGTCGCTTCTTGCAGCAGCTTTTAAATTCCACCAACTCTGATTTGGTGTAACGAGGAAGGAATCCTGAAACTGGGATTTCTCGTAGAGTTTTGGGGTTTGGGTTGGAAGGGACCCTAAAGGTCACCCAGTGCCACCCCCTGCCCTGGGCAGGGACACCTCCCACTGTCCCAGGCTGCTCCAACCTGGCCTTGGACACTCCCAGGGATCCAGGGGCAGCCACAGCTTCTCTGGGCACCCTGTGCCAGGGCCTGCCCACCCTCCCAGCCAGGAATTCCTTCCCAACATCCCTCTGGCAGTGTGAAGTCATTCCCTGTTGTCCTGTCCCTCCATCCCTTGTCCCAAGCCCCTCCAGGAGCTGGAAACGTCCCGATTTCGGTGCTGTTTGTCCCTGACACTCCATTCCTTTTCTCTCCCCAGAAGTCCATCCGCTGCTGGGGGTGAAGGGAGATGGTAAATCCAAGAAGAAGCAAGCAGGCAGGCCTAAAGGATCAAAAGGTAAAGACAAAGATTCTCCATTTAAACCGAAACTCTACAAAGGGGACAGAGGTGCTTTACCTCTGGAAGGAGCAGCGAAGGGTAAAGTGCAGGCGGAGCTGGGACAGCCCCTGACAGGTAAGGAACCGACCTCAGCACCCTTGGCTTTGCTTGGTGGCCTCGCTTTGTGCAGCCCCCTCGTCCCCAGAGGCGTTTTTTTTGAGCTCCCCCAAATGCCACTTTGCTCCCCCCTCCCCAGTGTTCGGCTGCTGTCAAGGAGAGGCAAAATTGCCCCTTTGTTTCAAGTGGAGCTGCAGTAAAATTCACCCCCTGGGCTTGTGTCCTGCCTTAGGAGGGGCTTTAGTGGAAGCTGGGAACTGTTTGCAAAGGGAGGAATCATTGGATGGGTTGAATCTCTTCAGTAACTCCCGTCAGCTCTTGCAGGAATCGTTTGGGTCATTTTGGGGAGGGGGGAATGTAACTAGTGAAGGATTTTGAAGCTGCAGTTGATGTTTTGTGCCATCAGTACCGGGCAGAGGGACAAAGGACAGGGGAGTTCCGTAGGGAGGGAGGAAAAGCAGCATCAGTGATGGTGTGTTTGATACCTGAGCCCTGAGATCAAACCCAGGAGCGGAATTTTGGGTGTGTAATTCTCCAGCAGCCCTGTTCAAATGGCCAAGGCACAGCAGCTGCACCTCAGGACAGTTTGGGTGGCTTTTCCCTCTTTTTTTGGGGGGGGGTTGGCCACGTTTTGTTGGTTGTTTGCTAAAGCAGGACAGTTCAAATCACCTTTGCTGAGTCTCAGAGGCACCCAAGTGTTTCCCATGGTCTCATTTGTTTCTCCCCTGGGAAGGGCTCAGGCTCAGAGAGCACAAGCTTGGCCTCAGTGATGTGAACTCTGTTCATTGGTAGATTTTAATGAAGAGCTCGGGGTTGAAAGGCACCATGGAATTGATGCATCAAATTTTGCATTTCCTTGAGCTCAGCAGCTGCTGCTGTGGATCTGAGAGTGTCCAGGAGTGATTTATTTCCCCCCTTTCCTTCCCTCACTGCTGCTCCTGTGCTGCTCCTTGTCCTTCCTGCTCAGCTCCTCTCTGCTGCTTGGGCTGGTTCTGGTCGATTGTTGTGTGCAGGAGCAAAGAAAACCTGGGAAAACGTTTCCATTTGGTCCTTTCTTTCTGCAAAACCCGGGAACCCAAGAGCCAGGGACAGCCTTGGTCGTGGCCTGGGAGGGGCTGAAGAACTGCTGGTGTCACATTTACTGCCAGGGGGACTCTCTTGTGACTCCCCCAGTCAGGGGGGGACGTTCAGCTCCTTGTAAAGGATGAGGGGGGTTCCCTGGATCCTCAGGGGTCTCTGCTGGCACCTCTGGCACATCCCAATTCCCTGTGGCGTCCTGCAAGGCTGGTTTGGAGACCCTTGGTGTCGTCAGCAGGGCTGTTAATTGCTCTGTCACGCTGCTAATTAACACAACCATGTTAATGAGCCGGGATCCTGCTCTGGGAACTGGACAAAAAGGATTTGCAGTCATTTGCCTCAAGCCCCCACTGCTGGAGGTTGGGATTTCCCACGCTGAAGTGGCTGCAGGAGGAGCTCTCAGGGTTCTCAGAGGAGCAGGTTTAAGGGCCCGTGTTCCTGCCCAGCTCCCTCCAGGGCTGTTTTTTGTAGCTCTGTTGTGACTTGCTGCTCTCATTTGCTGTGTGTGGAGCTCAGTGTCACTTCTGGGGGGGTCACTGCTGCTTGATCTGTGCTGGGAGCTGGGAAATCCCACTCCCACTTCCTCTGAAGTGTTTCAAATCAATCAAAAGTCTGGGCAGACACTTCTCCTGTTGTTTCTCACTTTCCACATCCACCCAAAGCCACCCTGGGAGCATTTGGGGGGTTTTCCTTGTCGCTGCTCCTGTTCTGGCACAGCCTGACGTGGTGGATCCCTGTGCCAGCTGGGAACTGAGACATGGAATTTTCTCTCAAGCAAAGGGGTTTAGACCCGAATTCCCAGTTTATTTACCCACATTGGATGTGGTAGAGCTTCCTAAAATCTCCTTTGTGTTGCCTGTACTCCCTGTAAGGTGTTGGAGATGGAGATGGTTTTGGGTTGGGATAAAAGGCAAGTGGGAAGAAATCCTTCCCTGTGAGGGTGAGGCTGAATTTCCCAGAGAAGCTGTGGCTGCCCCTGGATCCCTGGGAGTGTCCAAGGCCAGGCTGCAGCAGCCTGGGACAGTGGGAGGTGTCCCTGCCCATGGAATGGGATGAGCTTTAAGGTCCTGCCAATCCCAACCATTCTGGAATTCCCTGATGATCTGTTGCTGTGATGGTTTCTGACCCTCCTCAGCTCCTGTCACAGATCCAAGAGATCCAGTGGGTGTCACTGGAAGTGTCTGGGGCAGGCAGGTTGGGCGAGGAGCAGGTTGTGCACTGAGAAATCTGTTAATCCATGGAATTCCTGTCTGTCCTTTGTTCTCTTCACACCTTGTCCTTAGAATTCCAGTTTTGGGCAGCCAGTTTTTCCTCGGGGTTGCAGGTGTCCCACACACTCCCAAATTCCCCTGACCTCGAGCCAGGCTGCCCTTTCTGTCTCTGCTGCATGAAGCTCTTAATTCTGCGAGTCCTGCTGCTTTCTGGAGTGACTAATCCGTGGCTAAAGGAGCTGCAGGAGGAGAATTTCTCCTGGAAGTTGTGTGGGAGCTGCATGGCTGGGGCTGGAGCAGGGCAGAAAAGGTCTTACTCTTGTGCTAAAACCAAGTTTCAGCATAAAAAACCCCAGCAGTTTGATAATTTGATGGGATAAAATCCCATAGCAACCTGGTTTCACCCAAACTTAGGTGGAACTGGCTGTTCCAGTTGTATTTTTCTGTGACTTTTTGGGGGGTTGATGAATGTTTGACACCAGGTAAGTTTGGAGTGGAAGCTCTGAGTTCCTGAGGCCCTTTGTCCAGCAGAGATGTCAGTCTGTGTCTCGTTGTTTCAGTCCCATTCTGGGAAGATTGTCTTGCTCTGGAAAGTCTTGTCCTATCTCATATTTTTATTCTGGCAAAGCTGCCCCTGGTGGTGCTCTCTGCTTTCTGGCAGCTCCTGTGTGAGGCTGGTTACTTATTTTTCACCTGTCTCTGGTCTCTTTAGCAGGTGGTGCCATCTCAGAGCTGTTGTGAAGACACTCTCCTTTACCTTCCTGTATTCTTTCCTCTGTTGGCCCCCCCAGTGTGGAAGTGGCTGCCAAGCCCAGTCGGAGGGACTGGCACACTCAGCACAGACTGGTTTTGCTCCCGGATTCAGGGAGTGACTTTTGTGAGCAGTGACTCTGCAAGAGGAGACCCCTCCCTTCCTCCTCAGCTGCCCTGGCCACGGAGCAGAGGGACACGTTGGCTCCCGGGTCGTGCCATGGCAGGGGGACCTGCTGGACTGTCCTGGTGGTGACAAAAGGTTCCCCCCTCCCGCCCTGTGCCACTCCTGAGCGGCTCAGCCCTTGGCTTCTGCATCTTTTCCTTCATTCCTGGATTGAAGAACACCCCGAGAGCGTGTGTGTGTTAATTCCTGGTGCCCCCAGGTGTCTCCTGCAAACTCCCCTTTCCCTGCTGGGAATTCTCCTCGTGCCGTTCCTCCTCCCCAGCTCTCCTGGGAGCTCAGGGCTCCTGGCTGTGCTGCCCCTGGGTGCCACTGCTGCCCCTGGGCCAGGCCTGGGGCCTTCCCAGGGCAGGGATGAGAGTGGCAAGAGCCAAGACACCTCTGGAGTCTGCCAAGGATGAGTTGGTGGGGAGAGCAGGATCTCTCTGCCTGGGGGACAAAGGAGCTCTGCATAAAATACAGAATATTTTGTGTGTTTTCTCCCAGCGTGGGGTACCAAGAGCTGCGTTGGCAGGTTCTCTCTGTCCTTGCAGGTGGTTTTACTCTCCCTCTCTCCTGTGAGAGGCCCTTGCAGAAATCACTGGGTTCCTCCTTCCCTGGGTTGAGAACAGAATCAATATTTCCCTGAGCTGAAACAGGGCTTTTCTAAAGGTTGGTTTTTTTTTTAAATCTCCCACTTTTTGGTTAAAAATGGAAGAAATGTGGATGCTGACAGCCCTTCCCAGCCGTGCTCCAACCTCCTGTACCTTCAGGACAGTTGGAATATTTTCCTTGGAGGAACGGGAAGAGGCATTTTCTCCATCAACCCCCCCCAGCCTGACCCCCCTCTGTCAAAGGGAAATACTCATTCCAAATGAAACTCCCTTTGACACTTCCTATGCAACACTTCCAGTTTCTCCCCAGGTGTAATTCCTGAGATTATCACGGTGTATTTAAATTCTCAGAGTATCCTGCAGACCAGGAAGGGAATCACAAAGAGATTTTTCGTGATTTGCAGCCAGAAATGTGCTTGGGGAGGGAGGAGATAACTTGGCTCAGAAGGTTTTTTTGAGACCGATATTTTCATTTCCAGCTTTGGTACATTTTTGCTTCATTTAATGAAATTCCTCGCCACGAGTACAATATTAGTTTTCTTTGTTCTTTCTGCTTGTAGGATGACTCTGATGTATCGAATCCACCCTTGTGTGGTGTGCCTGAACCCCCCTCCCCCAAGCTTTAAAAATGCACAGGTCATGTTTCCTTAGGTTGGTTTGAAGCATTTGATTTGCCCCAGACTCGCCTGTCAAAGCTCCTCTGTACAGTGTAAATGTCCTGGGTTTATTTTCTTCCAGCTCTTAATAATTTTATTTTCTGGTAGTTTTGTACAATATTTGTCAAGTACTGGCCGGGTGGTAGAACACGGCGCGGAGATGTCGGGTTTGTGTCTGTAAATAAAGAGGTACCTTTCGTTTCCTAAAGCCCCTGGGGACGTCTTGGCTTTTCCGTGGAACTGAGGCTGGGGGATATTGGGGATATTTGGGGATATTTGGGGACACCACCACAAGCTTCCTGTGCCCTCACTGCGGGTGTGTTTGGGTGGCATTGGCTGAGTGATCCCTTTTCCAGAGGGAGGAGTTAAACTGTAGAGGAACCAACCCATGTTCACTCAGAGCTTCACTGTGAGGGTGGTGAAACCCTGGGATGAGTTTCCCAGAGAAGCTGTGGCTGCCGCATCCCTGGAAGTGCCCAAGGGACAGTGGGAGATGTCCCTGCCCATGGCAGGGGGTGGAACTGTGGGACTGGAGGAGCTTTGAATCCCTCCCAACCCAACCCAGTCTGGGATTCCCTGGCACCCCCAGGGACTCTGGGTGTGGAAAAGACACCTGCTGGATCTCCAGAGTTCCTGTTTTGTCTCCGTGGTAGGAAGAGAACTGTGGATGTTTCTCAATCCAAACCCACGGTTGGGTGGCTGATAAGGAGAGTCCAGTCATTCACCTTGACCAAACTGTGCTCAAATTAGAGACAACACAGTTGTCCATAAAACTGGGGATTACTCCATCAAAAATAGTCACTTGGATTTATATTTTATTTTAATGAAGGGCACTCTAAGTAGTTCATCCTTCTTTTGGGATGGCTGAGCACTGGGTGAATCCCACTGGGATCTCTCCAAGCATTTTGGCAGTGAGTGAGTGGCCTCTGCTTTGTTGGTGCATGAACGTGGAGATTCTGGGTGACATCCCTCGGAGTGGTGGCTCAGGGGCTCTCCCAGCTCCTTCAGGTGGGATTTTGGGTATCCAGAGCCTCACATGATGCTTTTGGAGTGCTCCTCTCAGAGGGTTTGCTTTGGCTTCCCTTTGTTCTCCCTTGGAACGTTGGGGGCTGTGTTGTGACCTGGCAGCAGGACTGTGACATCAGCACTGGGAAGGTGGCTCCGGAGCCCTGGGTGGGCACGGGTGGCATCAGAGACAAGACTCTGCTCAGGCTGCCCTGGATTTCAGTGGATCAGACGCAGTTCAGAGGTGAAATGTTGGTTTTGGACTTGGGGAGTGCTTTATGCTCTGGGGGGTGTGTGTTCAGGTCAGGCCCTGCACAAAGAGTTGGGATTTCCTTCTGCGTTATTTTAAAGGTTCCAGTTGCAATTTCTTCTGTGATTTTGTGGTTGGGTGGGAAAATGAAACTGCAACTACTTCTTTACAGTGGAAATGAATCAAAAATAGTGCAGGAAGTCTTGCAGAGAAATGAGAACTCGAGCTGTCAAATAGCTCCAAATTGCTGGAATGGAATGGATTGGAACGTTCTGCTGCCCCGTTCAAGGAACTGGAGCTGATGATTCATGTTCTGGGGGATACAGTAATGAGCTGCCGTGTCTCTTTCAGCCCTGCTGGAGGCTCTTTCCTGGTGGGAGGATCAGGGCTGGAAGACGGTGTTGGTGGGATTTCAGAAACCCTCAGCCTGAAGATTTACAGAGGATTATTTGGGGGGAATTTCGCTGCTGAACGTGGCTGAGGGAGGGCCCAGCCATGGAGAGGAGCCGCATCCTGGGGCTGTTCCTGTGTGCCCTGTGTGTGCCAGCCGTGTGTCCCTCAGGGGTTGCCCATCTGGAGCAGCTGGCGGCACCCGGGATTTCCATCCCCGAGGAGCTGACCAAGGCCGTGGCCAAGATCGCCGTGAACTCGACGCCCTGCAGCGTCACCTGCGGGCTGGGCCTCAAGGTGGAGGAGATGTGTGAACTCAGCCCGGGCGGGGAGCAGAGGAACTGCTCCCTGCTCCGCTCCTACTGCCTGAGCACCTGGAGCTGCGGCCTGCGCCACCTCTGCGTCCCCGCGGGACGGCCCGTCCGCCTCAGCTGCCTGGCCTCGGACCCCGCCGGCCTCAACAACCACACCTACGGCTACAGCTGGGCACTGGCCCCGGGGCTGGTCACCACCAACGACCTGCTCTTCCAGCCCCTCGGGAGCCCCAACCCTCGGCCTGCCCTCCGCCTGCGCCCGGCCAGGGAGGCGGATGCCGGCACCTACCGCTGCGACGTGCAGGTGACGGAGACCTTCAAGCCCGTCAAGAGGATCTACTTCGGCCTCAAGGTGATCCCCGGAGAGCGGGTGGGGCTGGAGTGCCTGAGCTCCCCGAGCCGGGAGCAGGAGGTGACGGGACACCTGGAGGAAGGAGACGCAGGGAACGGCGGCCACGGAGGGCAGGAGCCTCTGCTGGAACAGGGATGGTTCTTCGAAGCTGTGCTGGGAATCGGGAGCGGAGTGACCGCCGGCCTCCTGGTGACCCTCCTGCTCTGCTGCCTCCACAGGGATTGGAAGAGGGCAGGAGCTGCGAAATGAACTGAGATTAATACAATGGGCTCTCTTGGCCTCTTTACTGGTGTTGATGAGTTCATGGTGCGATTCTTGCGGTTGGGTGTGCAGGGCCATGGTTGGGACTTGGATGATCTCAGTGCATCCCTTCCAGCTCAGGAGGTTGTGTTGGTCCCGAAGTAGTTTTTGTGATATTTGTCATTTATTTTCTGACACTTTGGTGTGTTAGTACAGGATTGCAGAGCAGAGCTCAAATCTGACTGGAGCAGTGAGCCAAGGCAGTTTGCCCCCAGTGAAGTCCTGGGATGGTCCAGGCAGGATTTGGAGGACACTGAGCCACAGCAAACAGCTCCCGGCAACTCTTAACGAGCCTTTACCTCGAGATCTTTGGGGGTTTTTATTACTTGTCATCCTCATTTCTGTCATTTCCTCAAATTTCTTCTGCCCTGCTGAGAGCTCTGTGGGGATGGAGGTGCCACAGGGCTCGGGTTGGTGGGTGATGTTCCTCCAGGGAGGGGTGGGAAATGGTGGGAAATGGTGGGAAATGGTTCAGGCCATTTTTGAGGTGGCACCCAGAGCAGCTTTGCTGCCTGGAGTCCTTTCCCTCGGATCCAAGGATCTGATCTCAGTAGCCGTGAGGACAAGGGTTGGACCACCCCTGCCTCCCTCCTCTGGGGATAAATCTCCTTCCCTCAGAGCCTGGAAAACTCCAAATACCTCCAAAGATACTGTTCCCTCTGGATGAGCACAAGCACATCTTGCTGGGGAGCTGCTGCTCAGGAACAAACCGGGTGTGTTTGATCGTGACTCAGAGCTGAGCTCAGCCCTGAAATCCTCCGAGGGGGGAGGAAGGGAAGGGTTCAGTGGGTCTGTGGAGCTTTCATTTTTCCTGGTGATTAATAAGTCCAAAGCAGGAGCTCTGCAGGGAATGTTGCTTCCCCCTTGGAAGCAGAATCCACACAGGGACCTATTAAGTGCCTTCTCTTTTTACTTTCTTATTTTGCAGTAAACAAACTGTATTTACTGTCTGGTTCCTTTTTTTCCTGCGAACTTCAGGAATGCAAAGCACACCTAATTCCAGGGGAGAACAACAATGCAGCTCTAATATTAAATATTGAAACGTTACTATTAGTTTTTCTTTCTAGCAGAACGACACAAAAACGCTTTAGAGGGATGTGGAGGGAAATCATTTTATTCGCTGTCGGGAGCTTTCCCCACCTGATTTCCAGGGCTCTTTTTGCTTATTGAACGTGAAGAAATGGGCAATTGAGGGTGACCCACCGCAGGAGAGAGGGCTGGGAGTTGATGCTTAAAATCAACCCCGAGCTGCCCCATCTGGGGACCTTCTCTGCTCTTTGTCATGGAAATTCGGGGACTTGAGTCCTGGGGGCAGCTGTGATTTAAAAATTCGGCAAGAATGACTTGAAAGCTGCAGCAGGAGCCATTCCTCCCTCCTCAGCTCAGGGGGTCAGGGTGGGAGCCAAGAGGCTCCTTCATCTTTTTATTGTGTCTTTTTTTTGGGTTTTTTTCTGAGGGGAGCCAGGTGCCCAGAGCAGGGGAGATTAATATATATAATTTTAATGCTTAATTTAAGATGGACGGCGGCTCCAGCTGCCAGAAATGAGGGGCTGGGGCTCTTCAGGGCTACTTTCCTTGGATGGTGTTTGATTTTTAAAGCAATATTATGTTGGGGGATGTTGACTGGGGGCTGGAGAGGAAGGGAGGGAGAAGGGAGGAAAAAGGGAATGGGGGAGGCTGGAGGCACAGGGAGGTCAGTGCAAGCAGCCCTTCAACCATCCCTACATTCTTCCATCTGTTCCTGCAGAACAGGGGCTTTCTTTGGTCACTGGAGTGGCTGAAATGCAGGAAAAAAAAATGTCTCTTCCTGCTCTGAGTTGGTAACTTGGGCAGTTTTTCCCCCTCACCCAGAGGAGGGGCTGGCAAGGACTCCAGGCAGTGGGGTCTGGGGGGTTTGAGGTGTCCCTGCAGTGGGGTCTGTGGGGTCTGTGGGGTTTGAGGTGTCCCTGCAGCCCCAGGGGACACAGACCAGGAGCTGCCCCAGGGCTGAGCATGGGGGCTTTTCCAGGACCTTTGGCATGATCAGTGCCCAGAGGTGTTCATCCCCCACTGTGACCCCAGCCCTGCATTCCCTGTTTGCTTCCAGGGCAGGACAATGGTTGTGGTGGGATGTTGTTGATGCAGACAATAGGAGACCAGGGGTTTACAGAATCATGGAGTTCCTAAGGTTGGAAAAGACCTTAAAGATCATCAAGCCCAAACATTAACCCAGTGGCACCACGGTCACCATAACCCGTGTCCCCAGGTGCCACATCCCCGTGTTTCTTGAACACTTGCAGGGATTGTGACTCCCCCTGGGCAGCCTGTTGAGGTGTGTGAGCCCCCAAATGCTCCCCGAGACCTCAGGCACAGCAGCTGAAAATGGTTAAAAAGGGCAAGGGATTGGCATTTAGTTTGGAAACTGTGTGGCAGGGCCTTGCCAGGGCTCAGTCCTGCAGTGCAGCCCTTTCTTTGCCAGGGAATTCCAGGACTGCTCAGGCTGGGGGGGTTGTTCTCTGGGCAGGAGGGAGGCACAGCCAGGGAAAAGTCCCTGAAAACACCTTTGGGATCAACCCAGTAGCAACAGAAATCAATCCTCATTAACTTTGGTCAACTGCTTTACTGGGAGACAGGTTTTAATATGAACATCCATTCCCACCCGGTGCCCCTCAGCATTCCTCCTCTTCCCAGCCACTGGGGGAATGGTGCCCCCTCAGCATCTCTGTACTTTGGGATGTGCATCAGCTGCAGACCAGAGCAGTTGTGGGCTGGATCCCAGCCCCAGTGGCACTTTGGCTGGATGAACTCTCGGTGCAGGGAGAAGAATCTGAGTCTGGATTTTCCTTGTTGTCCCAGCAGTGGCTTCCTCGAGTCTCCAGTTCATGTTTAATTATGTAGTGGTTTGGGTTTGGGGTTTTTTGTTCATCCTCCTCTAAGCCCTTCTACTGAACTGGGGTTTATTGACATCTCCATTCTCAGGCAGAGCTGCCTCTCTGAATTGGGGAGGCTGGAAAAGGATCTCCCTGTCCCTTCCTCCTCCTCCCCAAAGGGAAAGGAAAGAAGCAAACAGGGAAACGTGGGGAGTGGGTGACAGTGAAGGGGCACCCAGAGCAGCTGAGACAAACCCCAGGCTGGGGTTGCAAGTGAACAGCAGTGTTGTAAAAAATGCTTTTCACTGAGCTTCAGGCTGGGGCAGAGATCAGTCCTCCCGTGGCTTTACCTCCTTGGGCTGGTTGCTGCAGGATTTGGCTCATGTTGTGGGGAAGGAGGAGTAAATCCTGTCCCCTGAGTGGTCCGAGGTGGCTGTGGCTGGGGCTGCTGTGGAACATGCTGATCACGGATCTCCTCAGTCCCCGTCCTCCCCTCCCACCCCCAAAGTCACTGTACAGAGTTTAAAAAAAAAAAAAAAGTCCAATGGATCAGTCTGGTTATTTCATACATGGCTTCATAAGGCAGAAAACCTACTGGAATACAGGGTGGGGGAGGCAGCTGGCTGCAGAATTCCCGTAGAATTCTTCGTTTTTTACTCATTTCTTTAAAAAAGTTTAATCAGTTAAAGACCCACGTCTCGTACAAAGCTTATGTTCCTCCAAACCAAAAAAAAAACCCCGAACAAACAAAAAGCTGTTTCTTTCTTCCTCCCTTAAAAGAACGTCGTCAAATCCTCTCCCCGTGGTGCTGCTCTGGGACAAACTGGGAGTGGCAGCAGCCAAGTGTGGAGTGGGTCCCCCCTGGCTCCGTGTCCAGAGTCTGTGTGTGGCTTTGGTCAGAGCTCCAGGGAGCTGATCAGGGCCACCATCAGCAGGGAGTTGGTGGTGACAACCACAGCGTGTGGCACTGGCCTCGTCCCCGAGTCTTCCACCATCATACTTGTCCCTGGAACAAAGAGGAGCAGGGAGGGAGCAGCTGTTGCACGGACACAGCGGGTAAACTGAGGGGAGTGGGGGTGAGGTGTTGGTTGTGGGGTTCTGTGCTGATAAACCTCCTGGGAAGTGGGAATTTGGAGGGGGGCCCTGAGTGCTCACTGCCCGAATCCTGGGAAGGTGCTGGAGCCCCACAGACTGAGTCAGGGGTTTAATCTTAGTGAACAACTTAGTTTTTAACTCTGAGTAAAGCTGTGGGGTCTCAAGGGCTTGAGGTGCGAATGATAAATGTGAGTTCAGTTGGAGTTACAGGTTGGTCAGAGCTGGGGGAGAGGTTTGATGGGGGACGGAGAGGGGCAAGTCAGGAGCTCCTCTGAGTGAACAGCACAAGGGACCCAAAGGCTGATTCCAGGAAAGCCCAATGCCAGAATCCCAACCGGAAATAGGGGAGAGTAGGATGTTCCCCCAAGTCCCTGGAAAGGAGAAGGGGTTTTAAAACATAACAAGCATTAATTGTGACACTGTGCTGTGGGCAGGGAGGGTGACAGCCACCATTTATCAAAGGACAGAGGTGGGGAAGGACAGGAAAGTGTCCTGCAGGTGAAGGAAGGACAGTCCTGCAGGTGAGCTCCTCCCTCTGAGTTTGGGGCTCTGTGCCTGGAGTGGGTGTGGGCAAAGAACACCTGGAGTGGGTGTGAGCAGAGCACACCTACCACTGTTTCTCAGGATGTGAACTTCTGCTGGGGTTCCGTCCCCCCCGGGCCCCGTCACCCGGATCTGGACGAAGGCGTGAGTGAAATCCTCCGGGATGGGGATGTCGATGCGGCTCTTGCTGGCCAGGTACAGTGTGGGAGCAGAGTGGGAATCCTGCCTGTAAAGCATCTGTTGGGAGAGGGAATGCTGAGTTCCTGCTCCCTGAGGTTTCCCTGGGCTCACCTCTGCTCACCCTGCCCGTACCTTGTACCCCGTCACCGCAGACTCGTCTGCCTTGGCCACCACTGGGTCCCACTTGATGCTCACTGTCGACCCAGAGAACGTGTAGGAGATGTTGCCAGGTGGCCTTTTGGGGGCTAAGGGACACAAGGCAGAGGTTTAGCGAGTCAGGGAAGGACCAAGACAAAAAGGGCACCAGATTTTCGGGGCTCACTCACGGGGTCTGGTGGTGGTGACGTTGGTGGAGGCGCTGGGGGGGCCAGTCCCAGCCCGGTTGTAGGCTCGCACTGACACGTGGTAGTTGGTGTTGGGGTTTAGCCCTGTCACATGGGCTGATGTGACCAGCCCTGCTGTCCTCACTCTGTCAGCCGCCTCCTCCTTGTCCCCGTCCTTCCAGTACCGGATCTGGGCAGGAAAGGATTGCAGTGGGTTTAGTAAGGAAAGAGTCACCTGCAAATCCACAGCCCACCCACAGCCAGGCTCGAGACCCTCTCGCATTTGTTTCTGTGTATTTTGCGTGGTGTGTGCCTGGGAATGAGGTGGAAAGGTAAGAAGAACAAAGAGGATGTTCCTCTCTTAATCTCTCCCGGTTCCTCATTAGAGCCACTGGGCTGTTAATTATCCTCCACCTCTGGAAGCAAAATGCTGTTTCCTTTCACCTCATTTAACCCCGAGGGAGTTTTGTTTGCTGGGGGGATCTCGGTGCCTCCCTCCCAGGCAGGTTGGTACCTCGTATCCCAACAGCACTCCAGGCACATCTCCCTGCTCCACGGGCTCCCAGGACACGTCCATCTCCGAGGAGAGAACAGACTTGGCCACGACTCTGTAAGGAGCCACTTTGGGTTCTGAAAAAGACAGTAAAAAAGGGAATAAAATCCTTTTGCTGGCTGGGCAGCATCATCTGGGCACCACACAGGAGCAAAGCCCCATCCCCTCACAGACAGACAGCTGGGCTGGTGGGGGAGCAAAGCGAGGGGAAGGGATTTAGGGACTTAGGAGGACAGGCAGGGCCAGAGCTGTGTGTCCTGGGCATCTGTGTCTGCTCTGAGGCTGAGCCAGTTGTGGCTGGGCTTAGGGAACATCCCTGGCTGTGTTGGCAGTTGAAATCGAACCTCTCCTGGCACTGAACTCCCAGACAGGCTCAGCTCTGCAGGGAGTGGCTGAGTGTTTTGTAGGACAAAACAGGGTGAACTCTGCAGTCACAGAACCACAGAATCAGGGAATGGGTTGGGTTGGAAAGGACCTTAAAGATCATTTAGTCCAAACCTGTGCCATGGGCAGGGACACCTCCCACTATCCCAGGCTGCTCCAACCTGGCCTTGGGCACTCCCAGGGATGGGACAGCCACAGCTTCTCTGGGCACCCTGTGCCAGGGCCTCCCCACCCTCACAGGGAACAATTCCTTCCCAATATCCCATCTAACCCTGTCCCCCGTCAGTGTGAAGCCATTCCCTGTGTCCTGTCCCTCCATCCCTCATCCCAAGTCCCTCTCCAGCTCTCCTGGAGCCCCTTTAGGCTCTGGAAGGGGCTCCAAGTTCTCTGCTCCAGGCTGAGCCTCACCCCAGCCTGGCTGCAGCCCGTCCTTACCTTCCTCAGCCGAGTAGACGATGGCAGTGAGGCTCTCGGGCCCCTCTCCCTTCCTGTTGTAGGCCCTGATCTTCACCTCGAAAGGGGTGTAGGGCGCAATGCTCTCGTTGTGATACACGTAGTGCAGGGACTCGGCGTGTGGCACCTGCGCCCTCAGCCAGCCCTGGGAGCCCTTCCTCCGGAAGGACACGATGTAGCCAAAGCCCTCCCCGTTCTGGTAGTCCCTCAGGGTGGGCTGGGGTGGGAGGGAAAGAGAGAGGAGCCTTGGTGCCTTCAAACTGTCACCCCTCCGACCCCACCCCTGAAGTGCTGGTGAGCCAGGGATGGGGCGAGAATTCCAGCTCCATGTCCCCCCTTCAAGACTTCTCACATATTTATACATGTGAGAAGCCCAGCAAAGGAATCAATTCTCCTCATTAATTAGTGGTCTATCCTGTATTGGCTAATTTAGTCTCCATTCTTTGGTCCCCTTGTCATTCCTCCTTAGGCTGCAGCTCCCAGGCTGGAATGTCTTTGTTAATCCTCCCTGTATCTTCTGCTGACTCCCCCGTGTCTTTGAAGGACCACAAATTTAAGATCCCAGATGCCCAATCCTCAGCTCCCTCAAGCTTTGTCTGCTAAAGCCTATCAGGGCTAGTCCAGAGAAACCCAAACCTTCAGTGCTTTAAAGACCAGACTGACAAAAGTCTGCCAGAAAAAGAAGCCCAGGCACTTCCCACCAGGAATTAAAAAATCAGGAAAGTCGCCTCCTTCCCAACAAACCCAGGGAGATCTTTGGCTCAGCACAGCCCTTGGCTCGAGCACGTGTCCAACACTGGTTTCCCCAAAGGAATGGCTCGTGCTCCTCCCCTTGGCCCCCTCCCAGCCCCCAACTCACCGTCCAGTTGATGATGAGCTCGTTGGGAGCCCCTCCGCCGCCGCCCAGCCCAGATGGTGCCACGGTGGGTGCTGCCAGGGCCCCAAACAAAAGCAGACAGCACAGGTTGGGTTAAGGACAGGGTGGTGATGGAGATGGGCACAGACACGGCGTGTCAGGGGCTGTGACAGCTCCTCTGCAAGGGCTGTGCTCTGTTTGCAGCCGGGAAAGCCCTGAAAATCAGGTCTGGAACACTGGCTGGTGCCTGAGCAGCTTATGTGGGGGCAGCCTGTCTCTGAGGGGGCAAGGATGAGGCTCAAGAGCAGGGATGTGGAGGGGGGCGTATCAGAAAGGATGATGCATTGAGAGCAGTTCTCCTGCTGCTCTTACATCCCCTCTGCCGGCATGTTCGAGCAGTGGGAGATGGAACGAACATTCCCAGCTCTTTGCTGAGAAATCCACCTTGTTTTTGTAGAGTTGTGCTCTGGAATATCACAGTTCTTTCCCCTTTCTAATCCTCCCTGCCCAGAAGGGTCAGGGTTTCGTGTGCTGCCCTTGGTTCTGCCAGCTCTGACACTGACACAGAAATGGGCAAAAAGGCCCCAAATCTGGGGATGGCCTCACAGGAGCACTCAAGGGGATGATTCATCCTTTGGGACCAAGGTACCTGGGGTTCCCCTTCCTCCCCCCACACCCACCTGCTTCCTTGGTGCGGATTTTGCTGGAGGGTAAACTGGGCTCCCCGACTCCAAGGATGTTACTGGCCAAGACCCGAAACTCGTAATCCATCCAGGGGATGAGGTTCACCACCTGGGCTGTCTCAGCGTTGCCTTCAATGTTTACAGGATCTATATAATCCAATAACACAAGAGGAGGACGAATAGAGCGAGTGGCAGCGCAGAGCAGGAGCTCCTTGGTGGCTGGTGGCCTCCGGGGACCGTGTCCCCAGTGCTGCCATCGAGACACTTACTGGTCCTCATCTGTTTCCATGCGCTGGAGAGGAGGGTCCGGGCCTCCACGAGGTACCTGGCGATGGGGCTGTGGTTGTCAAAGCCACGGCTCCAGCTCAGCTGGACACTGGTGTCACCGATGTCTGTCACCACCACACCCCCAGGGGGGCCCGGAGGTCCTGGCATGATGGGGGGAAACATGTTACTGAGAGGAAAGATTTGGAGGTTTTTTGCTCTTTGTGTTGTGCAGGTCTTTAATTGACATCAGGCCTTTCTTTTCTGGAGGCTGGGAAGCCTCACCTCCAGTTTTAGCCTCTGGAAAAGCTCCCAGGCCTATCAAACCTCACAGAATCATTAATTTGGAAAGGACCTCCAAGATCATCCAGTCCAACCTTTGCCCGAAAACCACCACGTCCACTAAACTAACGTGAAGTTTAAAATATTAATATTTAAATATTAAACAGTGAGGTGGCTGCAAGGGAAGAGCAGACTGACCCTTTGGAAGGGCTGTGCCCTCACCTTGGGCTGGCAAAGGGAGGGAATTACCTCTGACAGTGACTGTGGCCGACTCCGAGGCACTGTCCACCACGGTCTGGGCTGTGCACGTGTAACGCCCCGAGTGCTTCAGCTGCGTGTGGAAGATGCTGAGGTCCCCAATGGTTTCCTTCTGCATGGGAGGGAGAAAACACAACGTTTGACCTGATCACAGCCCAGGATTCCCCGTGGTTTGGGTGTGGTAATAGAGGGGTGTAGAAATGGGATGCGTGAAGAGCTGCTGGAAGATTCCCCCGTGTGTGATGGAGGCAATGGCAGCTGGCTCCAGGATGGACCCACTGCTGGCCTGTGCTGAGTCTGTTTTGCTCACAGTGGTGACCACTGAGTGACCACTGAGTGATCTCCACCCTTATCTCAACCCACAAGCCTTTCCTTCCCTGTCCAGTTGAGAATCATGGAAGAGATTTAAAGATTATTTCATTGCATCCCCTGCCATGTGCAGGGACACCTTCCCCCATCTCAGGTTGCTCCCGTCCACCCTGGCCTTGGACACTTCCAGGGGTGTGGAGATCACAACCTCACTGGGCAGCACGACAGAGCAGCTTTGGTGGGCACCCAGTGCTCAGCCCCCCCAGACGTGCAAAAACAAAAGGCTGGCATGAATTCTGTGCCCTTCTTGATGCCCTTGCTCCTCACCACGCTGGCTCGGCGGTAGTGCCCCTCAGACCTGTCCAAGTCGATGGGGAAATCATCCAGGGCCCAGGTGAAGGTGAGGTCCATGGTCGGGTCGTGGGACGCGTGGCACTGCAGGGTGAGGTTTTCACCCACGTTGATGTCAGCACTGGATGGTGCCAGTGTGATTTTGGTGGCATCTGCAGAGGAAGAGCAGGGAGCCCTCAGAAAATGGAAATGCTTTTCTCAAGGACCAATTGCTGGTGGGTGTTTGGAGGGTCAGCAGAAGATTTGCTGCTCCACAGCCCGAAATTACTTGGATTCCCTGAGTATTGCTTTGTTTTTTTGGATTGTAACGAGAGCAGAAAGATCCCATCGTTCATTCTTAGACCTTTTTTTGCTTGACTGACCCCAAACCAAGGCAAACTTGTCTACCTCGAACTGAGAGGACTCCAGTGCTGTTGGCTTTGCCCATGAAGTTCTCAGCAAAGCAGGTGTATTTCCCCTCGTCGGATTTGCTGATGTTCTGGATGATCAAGGTGCCATCTGCAGTAATAGTCACCCTGGAAGGGGAGAGGAACCACACGACACCAAGGTTAAATATGTCCAGGCGCACCAGGTAACTTCCAGCAGCTGCTCCTCTTAGAGAAATTAGGGATAAAGACAGACTGAAAAAATACATAGGAGTTTTCTAAAAGAGAAAAACAGAGGAGCAACAAACTTCAGGGATGGAGCAGCACATGGGGGTCATCAAGTCCAGTCTTCTGGCAAGGGAAAAAAAAATGTGATTTTAGCTACAGTTTGTGGGTAGAAGCTGAGTCTGTGCTGCTACCTGCTGCTGTTGACCAGGAGTTCAGTCCCTTTGGTCCAGAGCACGGCGGCTTTGGGCGCTGCCCGTGGCTGGCAGGGGATGATGACCTTCCCACTCCGGGCTGCCGGGATCAGTCGCTTCACTGGGTTTAGTCTAAAATCTGGTGCTAAGGCTACAGCGGGGGGGGAAAAAAAGAGGATTAAGGAATGATTAGAACCCCCTGGTCAGGGGGAGCATTGAAGTGCCATGTGAGTGGGTGTTGGGTTGTTGTTGGATGGGTCGGTAGGAGAAGCGAGGCAGTATCTGGAGAGCGGGATGAAGGAGTGGTTCCTCTGCTGTGGGTGGGTTCTAAGGGCTGCCAGGGCAGGTGTGAGGGGGCACACACCTGGCACAGGTAGCGATGGGAATGGCCCTAACAAGTGCAAGGTCTTGGAGAGACACAAGAACAGCTGCTTTGGAAAATGTCGAGGATATTCTCTTCAATATCCTGACCCAAGTCACCAACACAGACATCCAGCTGGCCTCAAACTCCTCCTGGAATTGCTCAGAGAATTGGGATTTGCCTGTTGCCCTCAGTGGGTTAATGGTGAGCAGCTCAGGGCCTTCAATTTATCTCTGGCACGTCCTGACCATGAGGAGATAAACTTTTAGACTAATGTAGAACACGCTTGGCATCGGTTCAGCTCCAGTCCCCATCTATCAGAGCAGCTGACTGGATGCTGAACACTTTTTTTTTGGCCTCTTTCCTTGTAGTGGAAGAGAATTTGTAGTTGTGCTGCTGGGTGTCCTGCACACTTCCTGTGGCTAAACAGATGTCCTTGTTCTCTTTCAGAGTTACTGAATTTACACAGGACTTAAATTTTAAAGGGTTGTAGCGTGTCTTGTTGAACCAGCAGCTCTCTTTTAATGGTGAGTGAAGCAGGTTTTTTTGTCTGCTCTCATCTTACTCTGGGATCACGAGTGTTAGACAAGATCTAAAATGCTTCAGTGTCCCATTGAAACCCAGAGCTCTGGGAAGGGAGGAATTACCTTGCACTGTTAATTCAGCACTTGCATAAACTGTGCCATGCTTGTTCTCAGCCACACACTGATACATGCCAGAGTCCTCCAGGACTAGCTTGGAAAATCTCAGCTCTCCACCGCTCACTTCGATGCGGTTCTGTGCAAACAAGAGGATGAACCCATTAGATGAGAAGAACAGAAATGGAACTCAATCCCCGGGTGTTCAAGGTTGAGTTTCATTACAGACTCTTCGGAGCCAGCCTTGGTTTTCCACGGGAGAAAACTCAGGGCGTGTTTTTAGGTCTGTGCAGTCACTGCCCCAGGTCGCTGTGACTGCTGAGCAGCAACGTGCAGGTCACACAAAGACAGGCCTTTGTCCACCCTGAGAACTGGCTGTGAGTCCCTGTGGTTGCGTGAAGCCATGGCTGGGATGGCAGTGCCAGGAGAGGGAACTCGGGGTCGTGGCATTGCTCTGCAGCCTCATGGGGGCACATGGAACAGGGATGGGGTGGAGATGCATTTGCAGCGAGGCAGGAGAAGGGGCTGGGGACCCTGGAGCAGGATCAGTGCTGGGGGTGCTGGGGGTGCTGGGGGGGCTGTGTGGCTGTCACAGGGTACCTGGGAGGTCAGGGGCTGCCCGTCCCGGAGCCATCGCACCGCGGGCCGCGGTTTTCCGGAGGCCGCGCAGCTCCAGCGCAGGTCGGACCCGATGTCGGCCTCCGTGTCCCCGATCACCTTCAGCCACTCGGGCTGGGCTGCAAGAGAGGGCCCAGCTCAGGGGGGGTGTGCTGCCAGGCTGGCAGGAGGATGCCCGTGCTGGGAATGCTGGCACAGGGGTCATGGATCAGCTCAGACTAAGGTAACCAGGTTACGTTTTGTACCTTGACTAGATCTGATTAACAGCTCCAAACATTAACCTCTGTGGAAGCACCCCAGGCTTGAAGAGGATCTTGGGTGAGAGCCAAGTTTGAATTTTACCACTATCCATCCTTGGTCACCTTGTGTTTGCTAGAACAGGGCAAGTTCAGAGGTTCCCTCTACTTGCCAGAGCCTCAATGAATCCACTGAGGAGAAGTATCTTTGCAGGTCTTTGTGCACCAGGGTTAATTAGGGCTGATAAGAGGCAGGATTAGAGGTGGTGGTTTTGCTCCCCAAGGCTTCCTTGCTGTGTTCAGTGTGTTCCTGTAGGAACGGGTACCTTGGATGATGATGCGGCCCTGGTAGGTGTCTCTGCCTTTGATGTTCTCGGCCTCACACTCGTAAGTTCCTTCATCCTCAAAGTCAACGTTCTGGATGTGCAGGAGGGGCTCGCTGCCGATCCACTTGGAGGACTGGGAGCCATCCAGCTTCCTCCACTTTATCCGAGGCACGGGGCTGTGGGAAAGTCCATGTGGTGAATCTGTGCCACATCTCCGTCCCCGTGTGGCCACCTGGGCCTTGGCCAGCAGCACAGATGGCTTCAGCCACTTCCTCCCTCTCCCAAACCCCCCCTCCATCTCTGGTCCTCACCAGGCCCGTGGAAGAGAGGGGGTGTGGAATGTGGGGACACTGCACTCACTTTCCAAAGGCAAAGCACTCCAGCGTCACCATCTGCCCGGTCAGAGCGTAGGTGTCCGCAGGGAACCTGGCTTTGATGCTGGGGGCGAACTGCCGGGCGTCTGTCAGGAGGAAAACACCCCTGAGCAGTCCTGCAGGACCTCAGAGTGCCACACGTGAGGTGTCAAAGGGCACCAGGAGGTGACACGACTTGCCAAAGCCTTTGTGTGTTTGGATAAGGTGACAGAGTCTAAATTTCATGTTCTTTTTAAGAGGGAGTTTGTTAAAACCTCTACAAATCTCTTTACAACATCTCAGGGCTATTTCTCCTTCATTTCCCAGGATCACAAAACCACTGAATGGTTTGACAGGGACCTTAAAGCTCCTCCAGCTCCACCTGCCATGGGTAGTGAACTTTCCACTGGCCCCGAATTGCTCCAAGCCCTGTCCACCCAGGCCTCCCTCCCTGTTTAACTCCCCCTTCCCTGCCCCAGGAGCATCTCTGAAAAATCAAGAAACCCCACGGATGGGTTTGTAAGCTTGTGTTTTAATGAGCTCTAGAGTTCTCTGAGAAGCTGGTGGGTGATTTGGGCACCAAATGCTTTGCAGTGGCTTAGTTTTTGCATTTTCCCCCCCAATAATTGGCACTGACCCTCTGCAGCGAGGCTGAGCCGGGAGAACTTGCTGAACACGCTCTTGGTGATGAAGTCGATGTGGCTGGTGGCAAAGCACGAGTAGTTGCCCAGGTCTGAAGCCTCTGTCTTGGCAATGTAAAGGTTTCCCGTGGTCTGGGACACAAAACGTCTCCCGTCGGCCGGGATGAAATTGGGGAACTCATTCAGGAGCCATCGGTAGGATAAACCTGGAGGGAAGAGGGAAAGGAACACAAGGTTGTCCTGCTGGATGAGCCCAGTCCTTGGAATTGGACATGGACACCCCAAGTCCTGCCTTTGCTTTGTTGCTTTACAAAGTCTTGACTGAAACCCGAAGTTGCTTCCCCGAAATTCCCCAAGAATCACAAGGGGTGATTCCCGTTTGGGAGCCCCTTGTTGTGCGGTATCTCCCCAGCTCCCGGGGTTGCTGAGGGCAGAGCCTCACCTGGGTAGTGGGGGGGAGGGCTGCAGGCAAACATCACCCCCCAGCCCTCGCTGATCCTCACGGGGTCCCGCTCCTCCGCTGAGAATTCCTGCAAAACTGAACAGGCAGAGTCAAACCAGGACAAAGAATACCGGGGGAATCGCTGTGTTTTATCTCCTCCCTCCACAGGCTGGGTCTTCTCAGTCATTTTTACCGAGAGAGATCCAAAAACATTATTGGCTTTCTCCACCATACACCAGATTTCTACCGTGCCTCCATGGAAGGTTTCTCCATGGAGTGATGCTGGGTGCCATGAGCAGGAGAGCTGCTCTCCCACATTTATCCATAACAGTGGCCGTGTTTCCTTTACCTGGTGGGGACAAACTTACAGCCAAAGCGGAGGGAGGCCTCCCTGCTGACCACGGTGCCCCTGGAGTTGGATGCCAGGCACTGGTAGGATCCAGCATCCTTGGCTTTCACGGGGTTGCTTATCACGAGGTCACCTGCGACCAGCCTGTAGCGGGAGTCTGGCTCCAGCTTTATCTCTGTGCCGTTCATCTTCCACCTGCCAAGGGAGTGAGAGGGGTCAGTCCTCATGGCCACACTCCTGGGGCCTCACGGGAGGCTCTGCTGGGATGGGATTGGATTTAGATTTATATTCCCAGCTGTGCCCTGGGAGGGATGGAACATCACAGAACCACTGGGGTTGGAGAAGACCTCCCACGTCATGGAGTCCAAGCTGTGCCCCATCCCCACCTTGTGCCCCAGCCCTGAGCACTGAGGGACACGTCCAGTCCTTCCTTGGACACCTCCAGGGCTGGGCACTCCAAACCTCCCTGGGCAGCCCCTTCTGAACCCTCACCACCCTTTCCATGAGGAAATTCCTCCTGATGTCCAACCTGAGCCTCCCCTGGCACAGCCTGAGGCCGTTCCCTCTCCTCCTGTCCCTTGTTCCCTGGGACCCCCCCCCAGCCCCCCCCTCCTGTCAGGGAATGGAGAGAATTCCAGGTGCCCCCTGAGCCCCCTTTTCTCCAGCTGAGCCCCCCCAGCTGCTCCTCACAGGACTTCCATCACACATGAACGAGGAGGTTCATTCCCATGCTAACGATTTTCTGTGTATCAAAGTGGTGGAGAGGGAGCAAAGCTGTGGATGGTTTTGTCCCGGTGCAGGTGCAGAGTGCCAGCTGGGCTCACCTGTAGGTCGCAGGGGGACTGGCTCGTGCCCGGCAGGACAGTGTGACCTTCTCCTCTGCGGAGCCTTCGGGGAACAGGGTGTGGGACGGCTGCTCCTCAAACACCGGCCCGTAGCTCCTCGTGCTACTCTGGGCTTGGCACCAAACTGCAGGAGAGGGAAAACCCGCTCAGCTCCCTCTGGCTTTTTCTAAAAATGCTCCTTTTCAGTTTTGTAGGGTGTCCCCGGCAGCCCCGAGCATAAAAGAAGGAGCAACGTGACAATCCTGACCCATCTGTCAGCACAGCACAGCCCAGCCCCAGCCCCGGCTCTGGGCAGCCAGCCTGGAATACCCAGCGAGCAGCTCACACCAGAGGGACCAACACCCTGGGAGACACTGGGATGGAGGAGCACAGACACCCCCAGAGCTGGCAATCCCTGGCTGCCCTCCCTGGCCCTGGCAGGGGCTGCTTCCTCCTCTCTCTGCACAAACTGTTGGTTCCTCCTTGTCCTCTCCAGGACGAGGGAGGACAGAGGAGAACACGGATCTTCACAGCTCAGAACACACCCGGCTGCTCCTCTCTGTCCCTGCACCTGCAGCATCACCAGCTCCTCACAGCTCAAACCAGTTGGTTGCTGCTGTACAGACCAGTGCAGACCATTCTGTTCTGTGACTGGGGGGAGCTTTGAGCTGCTTTTGTGGTGTTCAGACACAGGTTTGACTCTGACCTTGCTAAGGAGCCTCCTGCCTTCTCCCTCGCTGTGTCTGGGCCACCCCTTGGGACCAGCACCCTTTGGTGACCCTTTGTCACTGGGAAGTGCCAGCTCTCCTCAGGGAGGGACTCGTGTCTCAGGTAAATAACAGATTCTGGCAGACCCCCTTCCTCACAGGCTGCAGGGAAATCACAGAATCCCACAATGGTTGGGCTTGGAAAGAACCTTAAAAATCATCCAGTTCCACCCCGTGCCACAGGCAGGGACACCTTCCACTGTCCCAGGCTGCTCCCAGCCCCCTCCAAAACCTGGTGTGCAAACAAAACCAAAGCAGAAGCTGCCTGGAAATCTCTTTATTGCAGGAGCAGCTGGTGGGATAATTGCCAGCAAGTCTGTCCCCTTCCTTGGCACCTTGGAAATGCCTGTCCCTTATCAGGGAAGGAGCCACCAGCACCGTCCCCTCTGCACTGATAAGCTCCGAGATGCTCCTGGAGCTCCAGGATCCTTCCACGCTTTGTAATTGAATTAATAACTGTCTCAAACCCACAATCTGTCTCCTTCCCTGCACTCCCCAGCGTGGGCACTCCTTAAATTGAGCCGCTCCAGCCACTCGGACGTTTCACGCAAGAGTAACTTCCAGCAGGGAACGGGCAGCTCAGCTCTGCGGGATTGGGGGAGCAGCTCTTTACCTGCAGCTCCCGGGGTCGGTCTCGCGTTCCGGCTGCTCTCCCTCGCAGGGACGAGGCTGGGACGGGAGAGGGGCTCTGCTAATTGGCTCTGGGCTGGGAGCAGCTGCTGCCCAAGCGCCAGGCAATTATCCCAGTGCTCGGGATGTGCTGCTGGATGGTCCCTGGTGTCACCCAGCGAGAGGGGCTGAGCCCCCGTCTGCTTCTTTGGGATGAAAGAAAAGCCGCGTTTCGAGGGTTGGGTCCCCTCCAGCTCAGGGTCAGTTCTGTTCCTTCAGGAAAAGCTGGTGTGAGCTGGGGGGGTCTCGATTTGGGCCAGCAGTGGCTGTGCTGAGCGAGTCCCAGCTGGAAATAGCTCTGCTGACCAGCAGGGAAAACAATCAGGAGTTAATGGGGAATTAATAAGAAACTATTAATTGTGTTCTGATAGATGGCAGTGACTGGATTGAGGTTTAACAGCTCTGAATGATGAGATTAACAGGGAGCACACGGTAAATCGTTTCTATTTATTTAACAAATAAAATATATATTGTTACCACTCCCATCCATGCCCTTTCTCATGGGATGCTGTTTTCCAATCAAGCCAAATTAGGCTCATCACCTCTCCTGATTCCAGCCAGACTCTGTGTCCCTTTGCTGTCCCTTTCTCCCTGCCAAGGTTACGGAGCTGTCAGGAATTGATTCTCCCAAATGAAATCGATGCCACGAGTTCAGGTGAGTTTTTATCTCCAGTTCCAAGGTGTCTGGTCGGGGCTGGGGGTGAAATGCTTGGATCTCACTCATTAAACCAAACAATGATTAGAGTCAAGCAATAATTAAACAGTCGCAAGATGGGGATAAGGGCAGGATTAAGAATTTGAGAGTAAATCAGTGGTAAATCTCAAAACCTCTGAGACTGTCTGGGCCACTTCTGTCACCCCAGAACTCCCGTTTGTCACAGAACATTTTTGGATAATGAGGAGAACAGGCACAAAATAAAGGTCCCCAAGTCAGATCTGCCAGGAGCAAAGTGACCTGCTCGGAATTCTCTGGGTTAAACCCAGCCAGGAGAGCACAAAGGATGCTGAGTGCACCTCCAGAACCTTCACTGACAGGGAAAATCAATATTAACACCTAAATAAAGAGAAACAGGTGAAAGTGGAGCGCCTGAAAACCAAGACTGGGGAAAAAAAGCAGGTGCAGGGAGGTGACTCCAGAGCCTCCCCCTGCCCTGGCCCGTTCCCTGGCATTATTTTTGGGATATTTTTAGGGCCAGCCCAGGTGTGCAGGAGCCTGAACATCCCCTTTGTGCTGAGCCCTCAGGAGAGCAGGAGGTGATGGATGGCTCAGCTTTCCCATTTCTGAGGACACCAGTGTGCCCATGGCACTGCCCACAGCCCGGAGCCTCAGCAGGAGGGAGCTGGGCAATTAAATGGGTTTTTTTTTTTAGGAAATCTGAACACATGTGCCCAGAATCCAAGGGGTTATTTCTGAAGAGCAGCTCTCAGAGGAGCAGAGGGTTATTTTTAACGAGAAGCTTTCTGAGGAACAAAGGGTCAGGGCTTTGACCAGCCTTGGATTTCGAGATTTTCCAGAGCTTTTACCAAATGAACAAAGGCCAGAGAGAGTTTTAGATTTTAGAGAGTCATCGCTGTGCACTGGATAAGCTTTAAAACTTCACATGGTGCTCCAGACCTGGAGGCTTTGGCTCCGTGGTGTCCCCTCGAGCCTCGTCCAGCTCTGCCATCACTTTGTCCCCAGTCCCTCACCAGTGTTCCCAGTGAGGGTTTCCCTCTGTCCCAGCTGGTTCCTCAGATCCATTGCATCCCCAGCCAAAGGTCAGGGGGAAAATCACCCTCCCAGGCTCCACAGTGAGGCATTTTTGGAGGGCTCAGCTTGGACCAGTTGCCTGAACTCAGGTGGTTAATGGGAGAACCCGACTCCATCTCCGTGCCCAGATTCGGGTCAGACCAATTTCCAAACAGGATAATTGCCTCCTGATGTAGGGCAGCCACCCCTCCCTCTGCCTCCTCGGGGATCCAGAGAACATTAAAAGGTAATTAGATATTTATAAGGACAGGCGAGCGGGCTCTGCCCGGGGTGATGAATTAGCTTGAAGACATTATCTAATCCTCAGTTGGCTGGAATGAAATGTGTCCCTGCTGAAAAGGGACCTGCAGAGAGCAGCCTGAGCCTCCCTCAGATCCACCGATGGTCCCTGGGATCCAGAAGTGGTCCCCGATGAGGAGGAATCCTTGCACTCAGGGCATGGCCCACGAGGCACCCCCAGAAAAACCAGGAGGTGACGTGGCTTCACCATGAGAGAGGAGAAGGAGGAAAATCATTCCTTCATCTCCTGATTTCACCTAAATTTGGGTTCAGCGAGGGGGAGACGTGTGTCAGCCACTCCTGCCCTCTCTGAGTGGCACCAAGGGAAATTGGGAATAGCACAGACACATCCCCTGGCTGCACAACCCTCCCGGAGAATTGGGCTTTGGCATCGCCACAGCCCCTGGAGGGACGATCCCCAGGGTTGTGTGCCCCAGGGGATGTCCCACCTCCCACCTCTCCCAAGGAAAACCCTTACCCAGCAAGGTGCCGACGGCCAGGGACGTGTGGACAAATCCAGCGGTGCCTCCCATCCTGTGCCAGGTCACCGACTCCGCCTTGAGCCTCTACGGGGGCGTGGGGACAGCAGCCCCCGTTCGGACAGAGAGCGGCGTGAGCTGCAAGGACCTGTGGGTCCCTTCCCGGGGATATTCCATGATTCTGTGCTTCCAAGGTTTCCAGCTGTGCCTCCCCGCTGGCCGCTGGCCCGGGACAGAGTCATTGCAGGGCAAACATCCAGAGGAGCACAGCGCTTGAAGGAGCTCTTTTTCTCCCTGACATGACAAACCCGGTTGGGGAATTGTTGCTCCTCCTCCTCCCTCGCTCTCTGCTCTCCTTCCCCCTTCTCCAAAAATAACTCTTCCTCCTGAGCCTTTCTGATTAAAGAACACGGAGCAGGAGCACACGGGACACTGGGCGGGGGAATGAGGCGGAAGGAATAATCTTGTTATTTTGTGAGAATTATGAAGATGTCGGGATGAAATTCTTCCCTGTGAGGGCGGGGAGCCACTGGAACAGGTTGTTGTGGACTCTCCATCCCTGGAAGTGTTCAAGGTCCTGGAGCAGCCTGGGGTAGTGGGAGGTGTCCGTGCCCAGGGCAGGGGTGGGATTGGGTGATTTCTAAGGTCCCTTCCCACCCAAACCAGTCTGGGACTCTGGGATTCTACAAAAACAGGCATCTTTGATTGAAACCCTTCAGGCAGTGACCGATTTTGGTGCCATCCCCCCCGCCTCTTGTCCTGGAGATCTTGGGGGTCCCATCCCCTCCCCATGTGCTGCTCCTCAGCTTGTGGGGAACAAGGAGCTCAGGGGGGGTGGAAGGAGCAGCACAACGTCCCTGCCCAGGGCTGGGTCCTCCCCTGCTTTCCTGGTAAGTTTAATACCTGAGTAGTTCATTGGGGGGTGAGGAAGTGCCAAAGCCCTTCCCCGTGCCCTGGGATGCATCAGGCAGTGCAGCAGAGCTGTCCGGACCCCTCCACACGCTCCTGGCTTCCAAGATCTCCCCGGAAATGTAACCCCCCCACCGAAGCCGAGCTGTTTGTGCCACCCCTGATCCCTGAGTTCTCCTGGCCGAACCCCCCCGCGGGAGCAGCTTCAGCGCAGGAGGAGGAGACGGAACATCGGGCTGGGCTTTCCCCTCTTTGTTAACAAACCCTCTTCAAACGCTGCACCGAGGAGCTCCAGCAGCGCCTCGACTTCCCCGCGCCCTCCCAAACACACGCCCCTGCTGAGCTGCTGCTGAAGATGCTGCCAAGAGCTCCTGGGCTGCTCTGCTGCTCATCCCCCTGCTCCAGCTGGTGCTGCTCCACTCCTCTCCCTGCCCATCTGTCTGCCCGAGCTGCTCCCGAGCTCCCCCGAGCCGGGATTAGCTCCTGTCCCGGGGGATGCAGCCCCCCAAGCCCGTCATTACCAGCAGCCCTGGAAGTGCACCTGAGCAAACAGGCAGAGCCCAGCTCTGCCCCCAGCCCCCTCCTGGGCCCTGCCCGGCTGGAAAAGCCGCCTGGTTTCTTTGTGTCCTCACCCAGAGAGAAGATTTTGCCACCAGCATCCCAAATCCTTTCAGATTTTATCTCGCTCGGGTCAGAGGGACGGGAGCAGAGCTCACGTCTCTGCCCTGGGTCGGATTTTGGTGTCTGACGGGCCCCAAAATAAGGTTGGAGCTTCATTATCCTGCGTGGCCAGGGAAGGAGGGACCCCTGGCACAAGGAAAGGGCAGCTCCTGGTGGGAGAGGCACGGGCTGTGTCACAGGCAGGGAATTGGGGATCCGTTCACGTGGAAGCTGCTCCGTTTGTTCCAGCAGCCCCGGAGTGAGTCAGTCACATGAAATCACTTGATGTCAACGAGAATCATGCCCCATACAGAGCCCTGAGCCCACGGCCTTTCAGCAAACACTGTCCCTTTGTTCCCCTGCCCTGTGCTCCCCACTCGGGGACACGGCCCAGCCCTGAGCAGGGGGTGCTGTCCCTTCCCTGCTGTGCAGAGGGTGCTGTGCAGAGGGTGCAGCCAACGCTGATTCATGGGGTGACTTTGCCAAGTCTCCCCACTTTGCTTTCTTCAGGGTCTGGGAAAGGCAGTGAAGCTGTTCCAGCAGCAGCAAATTGAAGTCAGGGGGACTTTGCTCCCTTTGCTGAGCCAGGAGCTGCCTGGGGAGGCTCTGACTGGCTGTAGCTTTATTCATTTGCCTTCTCACTTTTAAAACAAATAGGAAAGAGGGTGGGAAAGTTCAATTTTTGTCATTTTTTGTAGAATCACGAATGGTTTGGGTTGGAAGGGACCTTAAAGCCCATCCCATTCTACCCCTGGCCATGGGCAGGGACACCTCCCACTGTCCCAGGCTATTCCAACCTGGCTGCGATGCCCTTCCATGGGAACACAGCCACCAGCATCCCCCTCCAGCTTCCTGCCCTGCAGCCAAGCAAAGCTGGTATCGTGTAAAAATCAAGCAGATTTGAATGATTTCCTTATTTGCGGATTCATTATTTCTGATGTAAATCACAGCTTCCATCCCAGTTCTGTGCTGGCTCCGGCTCTGCCGCTTCCCTCTTCCCACCCCGCTCTCCCCATCTGTTCTTGTCCCTCTTGTTCACAACATTTTTCTCTCCTCACTTCCCTGGGCCCATCCCTGCACCTCTCCAGGATCCCCCTCACAGGGATCTGTTCCTGGAACACTCGGATGTTTGTTCCTGAAGGTGGGATGTGGGTCATGGGGAGGCTCTTCTGGTGGGGGGGGGCACAGGGAGATGCTGCAGCTTTGGATCCAACCTCAGCCCAGGAATGTGGCAGCCAGGAGGAGCTCCAGGTACCGTCCCCATCAAATGAAGATGTAAGAGAGTAACAGAGGAATTTCTCCAAGTGCTGACACTGAATTTATTTGCAATTGGAGACTGGATGAACTCATCCTCTCGGATTCCCGGCTGCCTGATCTCCTGAGCGCCACGATCAGATTGTGCCTGAGGGGCTGCTGGGGGTCACACCTGGGGCTGTGCTGGGACCTCGGGGGCAGCTCCAAAGCCACGACCCCGAGCTGCGGGTCCTGCACCCACCCCCCGACTCCTCTGGGTCAGCCAGACACTTTGCATGTGATATTTAGAGCTGCTCTCTGTCCCTAATTAGAGGAGGGCCACAGGGACCTCTGCCTTCCCCTCTTCCCGGGGTATTTTGACAGTCACTCGAGAGCCTTCTGTTGTCCTGAAAGGGGATCTGCCAGCCCTGCTAATGGCTGCTGTCATCGATACCCCAGCAGCACTCTGGCAAACACCACATCAGCCCTTTCCTCTGGAGCCCCGGGGCTCTGGGAGCGATCCATTATCGTGGAGGCAGAGTTGAGGAGCTGCTAAGAGCTTGTGAGGAGCCCTGAGCCCCTGGGAGAGGAGAGGAGAGGCTGCCGGATCCAGCCCCAGTTCTCACTGCGGAGGAGGGAACTCCAGCAGGATTTGGGGCGTGGGGAGGCCAGAGGGAGCGTTTGGCAGGAGATGCCATGGCCGGGACAGCGCTGTCCATTCCCGGGATAAATCGGTGTCACTCCATCTCCTGTGCTCGGGAGTAAGTGGGGCAGCTCCTCCTGCTGCAGCATTCCTCAGGGAATCATCCTGAGGGTGGGGGATGCTGGAATTCCTCCTGTGCTGGGACTGTCTCCTCTATTCAGGCCCACGGCTAAGGCTGGAAGGGGCAGGTTTTTGATGTTCCCTGGATTTTGAGCTTGCAAACCCTTCCCGAGGTTGGGGACATTGTGTCCCTTCCCAGCACAGCGTGTTTCAGTGAGTTACAAATGGGTTTATTGTCATGTGTCTGTCCTGCTGTAAAACTGCCCGTGCTCAGGACTGAGGCAAACTCTGGATTCAGCCTTTCCTGAGCTGTTTTTGGGTTCAGACCTTAGGCTTAAACCCTGTCCTAAGCCGTGAAGGTCCAAATGAGGATCAAAAACACCCTCAGGGGGTTCAGAGCCCTCCCCAGGCTCATCAGTCACCCCAAGCCCCACTGCAGTCACTGGGGGACCCTGCTCCTCCATGGGGCTCAGGACCTGAGGCAGAGGGGCACCGTGGGCTCTGCTGGCTTTGGCACCTGTCCCCAGCCACAGGATGTGTCCCAGGAACGCTTCGGGAGGGTCCTGTGTCCCTGTCTCCTGCCCGGGGGGGGGGTTGGAGTGTTAGAAAAGTCCCAAAGGCTCTTCCTCTACTGCACAGGCTGAGGGACACAGGAGGGGACACAGGAGGGGGCAGAGGGGGGACAGGGGAGGGGACAGAGGGGGGACCTGCAGGAGGGACAGGAGGGGAGCTGTGCCCTGGCTGTGAACACAGAGGAGCCGGGGCTGGGGCAGCAGATGGTGGCACAGCCTGGGCTCCTTCCCTGCTGGCAGCTCCCTGCCGGGCCCTGGAGGTAAAATTTAACTGTATTCCAAAGGGTGATGTCAGGAGGGGCTTTTCCTGCTCTTCTCTGACATTCTACATCTGAGCTTTCAGTGAGTGGGTTTGCCTTTATTATTATTTTTTTTTCTCCCCTCTTAACGAACCAGTTCCCATCTCTGGCTGCCTTGGGATTCCTGATCCTCTGCTCTGCTGGAATAAACCCTTGGCAGATCCTCAGGGAGGGGCCCGGGGGTTCCCCACAGCTGGACCAGCCTCGTGGCACCTCCAGGAGGGACTTTGGGGCAGCTCAGCCCGGAGGAGATGCCTGGGGGCATGTGGGAAAGCAAAGGAGAGCTCCAGAAACAGCCGGGAGACCTTCCCGGGCATCTGCAGCCCCCGGGGCAGAGGATGGGGGGAGTTTGGAAGGGAATTCCCCACGAGCCGGGGGTGTTAAGGCAGGCTGCAGCTCTGAGCTCTCCCTCCACACTCGGGTTTCAGTCGATAGCTCAGTCAAGAGCAGCTGGGAAGATGCTTGAAGTGGTTGAGAACAAGGCCACGAGTGACTCCAGCCGAGCACGGGGGCGGCCGGGAGGTGATGTCTGCCCCAAATCCTCGTTAATGCTGATTAGGGTTGTTCAAGTACCCAAACACACACCTCGCTTTCCAAGCATTGCTGGGCACAGCCTGGCCCCCTCTTTCCCTGGGGAACGCTGGTTTCCCTCCGGGGGGTGCTGAGCCAGGCTGGGTGTGGGGCAGTGCCGGCGGAGGGACGGGAAAGGAGTCGAGTTCACCCTCCCCCGAATAAACCTCCCAAATAAAACCTCCCACTGCAGGTTCCCCTTTCCGGAGCTGAGCTGAGGGGAGCTGTGCCCAAAGCCGGGGACAGCCACAGCTCTGCCAGCCCCGCCAGCCCTCCCACTCGGTGCTATTAGAGCTCCGTGGCGTCAGCAGCAGAGACTCTTTGATGTGGCACAGGTATAAATAGCTCCCTACCTGCACCAGAGCCCGCTCCGTCCCCTCCCCACCGCTGCCTCGGCACGAACTGGTCCTGGGAGGGAGGAAAAACAAGTGGAGAGCTCGGGGAACCTTCTGGCTCAGGCAGCCCTGGGAAGGGGTTGGGAGGGGGAGCCCCGATCTGCCAGTTTGGCACTGGGTGACACTGGGTGAGGTCACGGCGGCAGCCAGAGCGTTCCCAGTGTCCTGGGGGTCCCTGCACAGCACTGGGCACCCTCCCCAGCCCCTCCCCGAGCTCCTCACCTTTGTCCCGCTGCACCACTGGGCTCTTGTACTGGTCATGCTGGGGAAGGTGCAGTGACCCCGAGGGGACTTTGGTGTTCAAATCCCCTCCCAGGACAAGGGGAGGGACCCCCTGCAGTGGGGAGTCATTTCTTTTGCTCCTTGGACGGCACCACCCCCGTGTCCAACCTTCTCCCTGCCTCGTTAAAGTGCTTTTAGGATTCAGCCTCCAAACATCGCCAGGCTTTTATAAAACCACGCAGGAATCAGCACTAAACATCTCTCCCTCCTCCCGCCTGTTTTATGGCTCCGTGCTGCAGGACTGACAGCTCTCCAGGCTCTACAATAAATAATCCATGTCATAATTTGGGAGCCAGGCTGCTGGGGGGGGCTGGGTTCAGGATTTATGGGTGGCTCTGGGTGGGAATTCCTCATGTGCTCCCTGAAGTTCTGGGACATCTCCCTCGGCTCATCCTGGTCCCTGTGGGACACGGCATCGTGCCAATGGGGCCAGGGGTGTTTGTCATGGAGGAGGAAACCTTTGGGGTTCAAGGGAAGGGGTTTGGTGTCGCTCAGGAGTGGACTCTGCTCCCTTGTCAGCTCAGAGCTGTTCCTTCAACAGCCCCACGAGAACCCGAAGACACCAAGTGTAGGAAAAGACAGCCCAGCACAGCAGATTTTAATAATGTTTCTTCCCTTCCATCCACGATTTTTGGCTCTTAAAGGGCTCTCCAAGGAAGGGTCTCACCTCTTGCTGCGTGTCTGTGCTTTAACATCTCCCAGAGCCCCTGCCGGGGGTCCCTGCCGGGATGTTTGTCCTGCAGCCCGACCTGCTCTGCTCCCTTTGCCATCAGCCCGTCCCAAAACATTCCTGGGAGTCTTGGCTCCCTCATCCCTGGAAAGCAGAGCTGACAGCGCACGCTGCTGGTTCAGGAAGGATGGGGATGTGCTGAGTAAATCCCCCCGAGACAGAGCAGACCCCGGCCCTGCTCCGAGCAGGGCACAGCCCCGCGCTGCCCGTCCCGGAGCCGGGATTCATCCCTGAGGACGCTGATCCCGGCGCTCTCCACCTCCCCGAGCGGGGAGCCCCGTCTGGGAGGTGTCGGGAGAATCCCTGGAGCTGAGATGTTTGCCGGGTGACTGCGTGGGTTTGTGTCGTGCCCAGCACCTTCAGCTCTCCCGGGCTGGGGGGGTGGCACAGTCAGTGCCAAAATGCTGCAGGAAAACTCGGGGGTTGCTGAGAAACACGGGGAGGTCTCTGCCTCTTTCCATGGACAATTTGAACGGCCTGAACAGCCAGGCCGGGCTCTGGTGTGAGCTCAGCTCCACGTGCATCCCCAGCTCCCCGGACCGGACCCTCCGTGTGCCACGTGCAGGTGGAGCTGGAGTGAGTTTGGGAAATGCCCCCCCAGTGACACCGCTGGGGGGTTCTGCCTTTCATGGTTTGCAGAGAAAATAATAACCCAGGTCACTGAATTCCGCAAATATATCAACTCTGAAATATCCTGAGTGATAGAAGTGGTTGCTCTGCTCGGTGGGAATCTGATCAGAGGATGGAGAAGAGCATCCCTTTGTCTCGATCTTCCTGTGCTGCAGGTGCAGCTGGGCTCAGCGTGACCCTTTTGCTCTGTTTCCTTTAGGTTTGGGTAATTCTCATCCACCCCTTGAAAGTGCAGCTATTTTTCTAGAAAGTCTGGGACCTGCTGCTTCCCTGGATGAGCAAAGCAAGTGGCTTTTGGGGTTGTGCTGCTGTCAGGTGAGTTTGGGATGCAAATCTGCTCCTAAACTGCATCCAAGGGCCTCAGTACCCTCAGAGCTTCCTGTGGACCTGCTTTGGGGTGTCCTGAGAGGAGCAGAGCTGTGCTCTGGGCTGGGATTGCTCCCCCAGCCCTCGGATGCAGCGGCTGCTGCCTCCCATCCTCAAAGCAACCAGTGTTTCCTTGGAGAGATGACAACCTCCTATGAATACTCCCCATTCCAGCCAGAGGAATAATGCCGCGGCTGGTGGGAGTGGAGCCAGCCTGGAGGAGTCAGTGGGTCAGCGTGGGTGGCAGGAGGGAGCTTGGGAAGTTTAAAGACACGGGAAAGGAGCCCCATGAATCACCCCCAGCCTCCCCTGCCAGCAGCTGCTCCCCCGTGCGAGCCTCCATCCCGCTGGGAGGGGAGAGAGCAGGGGCTGCCCTGACTGCCGGGTGCCCCCCCTGCCCACGGCACAGGCCTGGGCTGGGCAAATTATCCACGGCTTTGCTCTGCCTGACCCCCTCTGGCTTCTCCACAGCCCTGAGCCTCCCTGCCCCGGACCCCGAGCAGCCTCGGGCACAGAAATCCCCCCGGAGTGTCCCATCTCTCACCCCTCCCCCGGGATGTGCCCCCGCCCGGGGTGCACGGGAAGGTGGGTTGGGACACCGGAGAGGAAACTCTGAGGCTGCTCCGGAGATGCTGAAGTAGTTTTGTGCGGCACAAGCCCCGTGGACCCCCCCCCCCCCAACCCCTCGCCGACCCCACGGGTGGGCTCTCCAAGTGCCTCGGGCCAGAACGCACCAGGAAAAGCGCAACAGCCGTAAATAACAATAAAACCACAAGCAGACATCCCATAAATGACATTTCAGCCGCCAGCCGCGTCCCCCTCGGCCGCTCAGCCCCTGCCACAAGTGCCACAGCCACGGCCCCCCCTCCCTTCTCCCAACTCCACCCCCGGCTCCTCTCGCCGCTGGAGCATCACCCGCTCGGCATCGCCCTCCCAGAAATGCCCAAACCTCGCCCCGCTCCTCTCGCCATCCCCCTCAGNGTGTGGATGTGTGTGCCCAGAGCCACTGCAGCATCTCTGCATTAGGATGTGCTCCTCCCTCTCCTCCCTCCTTGCGTGCGCGCTCCCTCGCTCGCTGCCAACCACCACGCCGGTCCCTGGAGAGGCTTTATTTATTTATTTATTTATTTCCCCCCCCTCCTGCCTTTACCTCACTTGCCACAGTCCAAGGACCAGCGAGGGAGGCAGAGCGACTTGCAGCATCATGCATAATTCATCCCTCAGCCTCCTGCCTGCTGCTCCCACCAGCCCCCGGCAGAACCCCCATCGCCTGCTCCGGTCGCCGCC
>WEKX01001225.1:0-30544 GCA_013390025.1 Pitta sordida | reverse complement strand
TTTCTTTTTTTTTTTTTTCTTCTTTTTTTCCATTTTTTTTTTTGTTTCATTTAAATTATTTTCATTGTGGTTTTTTTGTCGTCGCTCGCTTTCATCCCCCCGTTTCTCTCACAGGGTGGGAGGGTCGCGTCGAGGCGTTTGTTGAACCTCCCCCCACCCGCTCCAAACCCCTCGGGCTGTTGGTGGTGGTGGTGGTGGTGTCGGTGTTTCCCGGGCACCGGGGCTATGCCAACGAATAAATCGCATTGACCGGGGACGTGGCCTCGGAGCTCTCGTTGCCTTCGGTCTCCTCCTTGTCCTTCTTGACCGTGTACTGGCCGATGAAGGAGCCGTCCTCGTTGAACTGCCCCTCTCCCCCCTCGCCGTAGTCCACCAGGCTGTCGTCGCTCTCCTGCTGCTTTATCGTCCCGTCCAGCGATGTCTGGCTGTTGGGAAGAGGTTTGTTGTCTTCATCGCTGGGGTAGCAGAGGACAGACAGACAGACAGACACAGTGAGGGTTGAGAAAAGGGGGGGGGGCTCAGAACCTTCGCCCAAGGGGGTGGATATTCAAAAAATAAATCCAGTGTGAGGCTGCGGAAAGCACAGCCCGTGAAGGGGGGGGTGCAGGCCAGGGGAAGGTGGGCACAGGTGTCTCTGCACACCCAACCCTCACCCTTTTGCCTTGAAAAAATCAAATTTTCCAACCTCTGTTACTCAGAGTTCTTGGGCTGACCCAACTGGATCTACATTGGGAATATCCTTCCCTTGTCATGGCTTTAATTCCTTCTCCCTCTCGGGTGTTTTAGCCACCTTTAATGTAACTTCGTTTAGTGGTTTCAACCCCCCACCACCCCAAAAATCCAGTTTTAGAGGGTTCCATGCAATGGGAGGCACTCAAAGCACTGCGAGGGGGCACATACAGGATGCCAAGTTCTGTGCAGCTTCCAAAACCCACGGGAATTCACCTTTCCCAGCTTATTTCTGAGCATCTAAGCTTGTTTGCTCAATTCTTTGTGCTTTTCTCTCTCTCTCTCTTTTTTTTATTTTATCCACTAGAAAGATTAAGCCAGGTCACTGGAAAATAAATTGTTTGACCCACAGGAAAAAAAAACTCCACCACTTTAAAGAAACCCTTTTATAACAACAACAACAAAAATAAAGAGGGAAAAGCTGTTTTCTCTCTGCAGGGCAAGGGCTGGGATCTCATAAATGGAGAGGAGATTTCGTGGAGGATGAGAGTGGGTGGTTATTTATATATAAAAAATTAATTTTTGCATCAACCAGTCCTTAGTTGATGTTTGATCTCATGTCCAGCGTGCAAATTCTGTCATATTCCTGAAGATACCACAGACAGACCTTGGATATTTGTCCTCCCACCTCCATCCCTGCCTTTTTATTCTTGTTTTTAGCTTGGGCCTCCTCACGCTCACTTATTCTTTATTTTCCTTTAAACTGATAAATGTATTGGGCTTTTTTTTTTTGAACTGTGCTCGGGCCAGGGAGCGAATTTCAAAGTGCTCCTCAGCTGGGGAAGGCCTTAATCGCCCGTCATTCCATCTCATTGATGGCATCAGCTCTGCAGTGGGAGAGGAATTTGGAGTCCCACGGCCGGACACCAACAGCAACAAGAAAAACCCAGGGCCTGAGACCTCGTGTTAACTTGGCATCACAATAAAAACCGACTTGTTAGCTCTGAAAGCAGCTCGTTTTTTAGTGGGGGGGAGGCAGAGTTCAGCCTGCAGGCAGGAACTGGGGGGTTTAGAAACGCCGAGCAGAGAGCGGCAAAACTCAGATCCTTCAAACCCAACGGTCTTTCCCAACGTTTGGGGGTCGGGCAAAGCTGAATCCGGAGCCGGATTTTCCCTAACGTTGGGTTTTGCAGCCCCAAACACCCCAGCAACGCTTCTCCTGGGGCGTCCCCCCCCTGGTTTTACCTCTCTCCAGGACTATTTCTGCCGTTAGTGCATTAGGAGGGGGACGCAGATTTTCGTCAGCGCCTCGGTGTGACACAACCCTGGGCTTTGCTGGGTGAGAGAAGCAGAGCACCCAGATGAAATCCAGCTGGGAGACGTTGGCCTGAGTGCCAGAGATCAGTGGGAAGAGGAGGGGGAGGTTTGAGCCCCAGGGAGGATTTTTCAGGGCTGAGACAAAGAGATCGATCGGGAGTTTTTGGCTCCCCGTCCCCCGGGGTGCTGAGGGCACCGAGGGCATCACTCCCAGGTCTGGCTCTGCTGCACCAGGAGGGACCAGCAGCTCGGGGTTGGGGCTGGGGGGGGGTCCTGGCTGGTTCCTGGGGGCACCCCCAACCCTCAGAGCTTTTCCAAGCACGATCCAACTCGTTGGATGTGGGGGAACCCCCAAAGCCAGCGGGAATTAGAGGGAGCTCGTTTAGTGTGTTAGGCAGGAACACAGGGAGGGGGAGGGATTGTTTTGGCTATAAAGAAATCAATAAGGTAGAAGGAAGGAGAATTAAAAAAAAAAAACCAAAAAGCTGAATGTGCCGGACTTCTGGCAGCACGTGGTCCTACCTTTCAAGAGACCTTCATGGTCCATGTGGATAGACCAGGTGAAAAGGAGAAGAAAGGATGGGAATAAAACAGAGAGAAGCAGAAAGAGCCTGATCAGAGAGAGGTATGATGAGCTCTGCATTTACAGGGGCAGTGCTAAAACCGAAACAAAAAATAAAAAGGAAAGTCTGCATTCCTCATGGAGCTGATTGCCTCGTTATACCAAATGGAGCCAGGACAGCTGCTGGGAGCTGGATGAGCCTCCTGGGGGTGGCTCGGGCGGGGAGGGGCTGTCCATGAAGGTTGGGGGCCATCAGGGGGTGGCTGCAGGGGACAGTGGTGGCTCTGGGGACCAACATGCAGCGGGACAGGAACCGAGGGAAAGGGTTGCTCGTGTTCCCTCCAACCTGCTGGATTTCCATGCCATGGCCATGCACCTGGAGCGTGTTCCCTACTGACCAACCTACACTGCCCTGGCTGCTCCTGCAGAGCTCTGCTCCCCTCCTGAGGCTGAGAGGACAGCTCTGTGTCCTCCTGCCTCGGTGTCTGCTGCCATGGCCCAGGGTGGCACTGCCACAGGACACTCCCCTGAACCTCAGCTGGAACCCCCGAGCCAAAACCACTCGACTTTCCCTCCCCAGCATCCCAGCTTTCCCGCTGACTCCCCCCACGTGCAGCATTAAACATTTGGTATAATGAGGCACAGGCACTGGCACAGAACATGGTCCAAGGATAATGGTCTCCTGCTTGGAAAATAAGCTGCTCAGCTTAGCCTCTGCTCAGGAAAACCATTATTCTGTTAGTGGAACAGAAAGATGTGACAGTATCTCTTAATTATGGGCTGCAGAGATTTGAAAGTTGCATGCACAGGGCATTAGGGACGTGAGGTGTGATGAGAGCACATCAGACATGCCATGTGGAGGTGGGGGGGGCAGCCAGCGAAGGGCCCACGTCAGCTCCACTCCTGTCCTTGCCTCAAACACTAATTGCTCCCCTCCTTGAGCCCAACGTCACAATCAGTTCCAATCTTAATCAGCCACCAGCATTTCATCTCATCTCAATCCTTCAGCTTCACCTTCCTTTCTGCCTCCTTGAGGGGAAGCCTCCCATGAGTTCTCCCAGGAAACCTGTTGTTCCTGAGGAGGAGGAGGGGAGCAAACTTTGTGGGATTTTGGGCTGGTTTTGTTTGATTTGGGCTTTTTTCCCCTCCTGTTTAGTCCATAGGATGATGTGACTGAAAATGTGGGAGCATCTTGGAGCTGGGATGTTGTCCTGCCACTGACCCCTGCCTTACCTTGCCAACTTTTGGGAACGGGGGTGCCAATAAAAGTTGGAGCCTCAGCAAAGCAGAAGGATGAGGGATTCACCCCATTCCTTCCCCTTGGATGAAGGATTCACCCCATTCCTTCCCCTTGGATGAAGGATTCACCCCATTCCTTCCCCTTGGATGAAGGATTCACCCCATTCCTTCCCCTTGCCTGGAAGTCAGCGTCCCTTGGATGGAGTTGGGGCAGTAAGTTCTGCCAGCCATGCCAAGAGCTTGGATTTCCCTCTGTGCAAGGCAAGAGGTCCCTGGGGATAGATTTGCCTCCAGAGCGATGGATGAGGGGGGGGAGGCCTTGGCTGGGACCCCCTGGGTGGCCTCTTGAGAAGCAGAGCTGAGAAATGGGGCTGCACTGCCAGGAGCTCGGCTGGGGGGGGGTTGTGTGGGGGAACCTCTGGGGGATGAGGGGTTGGAGGATTCCCCTGTGGAATTCACAGCAGCCCACAAATCTGGGAAGGGAGAGGATCCCTCTCCTGGCTGAAGGCACTGAGGGGGTTTGTGGTGGTCCAACAGGAGCTGCGTGTTGTGGTTGGGGCTCATGTCTGTGCCTGAGGAAATCACGCCTGGGAAGGGATGTGTTTGATCCAGGGCAACAGGACCAGGCTGAGCTGTTCCTTCTCTGCTGTTCTCCCACATTCCAGCCAGGAATCTGAAGGGATTCCCCAGAAATTTCCATGTGGGTTCATTGCCCCCCTCCAAGGGCTGCCCAGCTCTCCCAGGATGGGGAGGGAGGTGTTGCCGCTGGGTCTCGTTTGGGACAACAAAGAACTTCAGCCTTTCCCCACAACGTGCAGCTCATTGTGGCTCCTGCTGGGGTGTGTTTGTATTCTGGATCGTGCTCCTGCAAGGCTGGGGAGCTCTGGGCTTAATGACATCCTTTGGAGAGAAAGAGTCTCTGCCGAGATGGAGTTTCTGACAAAACCAACACGATCGTGTCGAGGGCTCTGCTTGTTCTGCTGCCATTTCTGTCTCGTGTGCAGGTTCATTTCATTTCCTCCAAAGCTTCTGGCAGAACACGTGTGCCTCGCTCCATTCCCTTCCTGAATCCCAAATAAACTCCTCCCGCCTTTGCTGCCTCGCTGGGAGCACCGGGAATGACACGGGGAGTAATTAACCCCCGGCTGGAGTTAAGGAGAAAAATTCCTGCTGGACCAACTGGATCCAGCTCAGATGGGAAAGTGGATTTTAGGGCTTTGAGGAAAAGCTTTTGGGCGCTCCCAGGGTGAGCTGGAAAACATCCCTTCACCTGGCAGGGGTGGGGACCACGAGACCTGACACCGAGACCTGCTCCTGGGGCAGTCACGGAGAGCTGGGAATGCTTGGGAGAGTGCCTGTCCCTCTGTGACATCTCCTGAGAGACTTCCTGGGGTGAGAAAGGGCCCTGGTGCCCTTTGAAGGGTGACATTTGCGTGCCAGGAGTGCAGTGGAGCTGGGCAAGGCGGGCAGGTTTCAGCTGAGCCCCTGCTGGGCTGCGCAGGAGCCCTCAGAGGGGGGGGTTGGTGGCGTTACTTGGGGATGTCACAGAAAATTCCGTGTTGGGAATGCAGGCAGAACCCCAGATCAGTCCCTCCGTGTGATTTCAGGGCTGATCCAAACACAACTTTGGACATTTCTCCCCTGGATATTCCCTGAGCTACAAAGATACTCCAGAAATATCCTCGAGGTGCTACAGAATTTGGATTTTTGGGGGTTTTGGGGGGTATTTTAGGAATGTCACTGAGGTGGGTCTGCCCCCGGTGAGAGCTGCTCCAAAACCCCAGCTCTGCCTGGACTGACCCTCCCAGGCTGAGAGAGGAGGAGACCTGAGCGACATTCCCACAGCCTGGACACTCTGGGAAGCGTTTCCTTTGGCAGAGGCCTGGCAGGGGGGAAGGAGGCAGGAGGAGGAAGGTGGGAGGAATCATTTCAGACACCGTGTGACCCCGTGGGGCTGCAGCTCCGGGAGGGAGAGCATGGGGAGGGCAGTGATGGCTGGCACAGGGGCTGATGGTGGGGGGGTTCCACATGCCATGGAAACCTACCTGTAGTCAAAGGATCCATCCTCCACGTTCTTGTCTTCGGGATTGAGATGCTCGTCTTTATTGTCTCGGACTGNGTTAAAATCAGGAGAGAAAATTAAAGCTTTATCAGACACGACCAGCAGCTGCCGGGGGGGGCTCTCTGTGACATCCCTGGGCTGGGGGGGAAGTGCAGCTGCTCATGGGCACATAAAAAACCTGCACCTGGGAGGGTTTACAGAGGGTTTGCAAAGGCTGCTGCTGTGCTGACACCACAAACACCCCAGGTCTAGGGAGAGGGTGCATTAATTGTATAATTTCCTGAGGTCTTCTCTTTGCTTCGCCAAAGTTAAATGGGATTTTTGCCCCAATTTTCCAGCTGAGGACAAGGAGATCTGCAGAGCAGAGGTTGGGTTGTGCCCAGGTTGTGCCCAGCTCTGAACCCGCCCAGCTCAGAGCCCGACTTTAATTAACTGAAACGCTTCCCTACAACACCAGAGGGAGAAAAGCCCTTGGGATCCCAGCTCTTGGAACGTCCAGCAATGAGCCCCTGCCCCTCTCACCTGGGTATTTCCCCCCTCTGCTCCTCTTGATGAAGCAGACGATGAGCAGGATGAGCACCAGGAGGGCGATGGCACACATGAGCCCGATGAACCAGCCCTGCGTGGCAATGTCCACCTGGTTCTTGGTGTAAGCTGGGAGGGACAGGGAGACACAAAAAAACACCCGTAAGGGACAGGGCAGGAGCACGGAGGGAACAGGGGAAGAGTCAGGCGGGTCACTGGGGTGGAAATTCTCTGTACCGCCGAGTCTGGGGGTTCCTGTGGGTGTTGAGGAGGTTACCTGAGGCTGGAGCACAGGTTTGGGGGGTTTAATTTTCCTTTTGGGGTGGTTGCAGCACAGGGATCTGGGAGGTTTGGGGTTTATTTTATCAGGAATTTAATTTAAATCAGGAGCCACGAAGAGCAAAGGGGCACAACACCAAGAGAGACCTGGCACAGCCCAAGGGGGAAAGGGGTGTTGCAAATAACGGCAAAAGCAGCCGGGGAACAGGTTTGATCTTTCGTTTGCTGCCCCTGGAAACTGCCCTGAGAGGGAGAAGGTCTGAGAGAAACGTGACCCAGAGAGTTTGGGCAGCACCACTGCACCAGGGCATTGCTGAGCTCTGCTGGCAGCCTTGAACTGGCATTAACTGGGCACTGAGGGTCTCCAGGGCTCCGAGGGGACTTGTGGGAGCCCCTCCAAGACTTGGCTGATGCAGCAGTGGGAAGAGCTTTGGGGAGTGACCTCTGGGTCCCAGGATGGTTTGATAACACAGCAAAGTGTTTCCTCCTGGGGCAAACTCTTTAAAAACCCCCCTCCCTCCCAAGGCTCTGAACATTAACAGGATTAAAGCCAAGCAAGGAGGTGTTTGGTTCCTCGGGCAGCTCGTCCCCTGACTCCTCCTGCACGGTCACACAGACAAATCCCTGGCCTATAAATAGCAGCACGCTGCCATTTCTGCCTCTCATTGACATGCACTTGGAATTCAGCAAGACAGAGCAGAGGAGAAAATAACCTTCAGCGCAGCAAGGGGGGCTAAATTTAACCGGAGTGCAGGGGAACGGAGAGGGATTCCTGGGGCTGGGAGAGCTGGGATGGAACTGGGAACCGGAACGGGAGAGTGCAGAATTCAGCCTTTCGTCACCTGACAAGAAGCACGATGACCCAAGGAAAGGGGGAAACAGCCCTCCCTGGGTGTTTTCTGAATGAAAGGCTCCTGTGAGAGAGGCAGCACCTGGGAAAATGGGCTGAGTTGGTAAAACTTGGCTGCCCCACAGCATTTCAGGGCTGCCACCATCCTTATCCCACCAGAACTGGGAAGGGAAGAAGGGCTTTGGTGGGGATGAATTCTGAGCCACGCAGGGAATCGCAGACAAACCAGGACAAAGAGAGCCAGGCAAAAGAGGAGAACGACCAGAAGAACCATTTGGTAAAGAAACGGTGTCAAACTCTGAGGGTTTTGTGTCTGTGGGCAGCACCAACCTCCTGGGCTCAGGAGCTGCCTGACGGTGCCCTGGCTCCTTTGGCTGCGTTCCCCTCTAATGCTGCCAAACTCCACATTTACCTTCAGCCCAACCTGAGCCCCGGAGTGCTCGAGGATGTGCTTTTAACTGGAGAGAATGAGATTATAAGAGAGTGGAGCCAAGAATGGGATTCAATTAGCTGAGTGCTCGGGGAGGGAAGGGGAAGGAAGCTTTACTGGAAAGCTTTGAGATGGGAAAAGATTGGATTGACAGGGATGGGGGGGGTGGGGATTCACAGGGAGAACCAAGGGGGTCTCCAAAGTAACAAATGCCAGAGAGGCCTGAGAGGTGGGGCTGGGGGTTGGAGGGAGGATTTTGGAGCTCCAGGTGCCCAGGAGATCCTGCAGCAGGATGGTGGCACTGCCTGTCACCAGGGTAAGGGGGATAGTTGCCATCCTTCCCAAAAAAGCAACACGTGACGACCAAATCATTGCCACAGCGATTTGGAATAAACGAGTGACTGTCATTGCAGCATTGGGAAAGAGAAGATTCAGCCCCGTCAGAGGGGATGGGGTTGTGATTGGCTTTAATGTGAGGCCAAAGTCAAGGGGAAACAGGGGAAAGCAGCTCTGCCATCCCGCAGCTCCTGGTTGGAAATGCAACTGCGGTGCCTTTATAAGAAAAAATAAATTAATTATAATGTTGTGGCAGCAAACACGTTCCCTGACAGTCACCATTGCTGTGCCAGGGGCAGAGCTGTGCTCCACCGGCAGAACAGCAGCACAAGGTTTGTCTTGAACTGCAAAGGAGACCGTGGGGAAGGGGAAGTCCCATCTCCAGCCTTGGGGGATCCTCTCCAAAGACCACAGAAGGATTTAGGTTGGAAAAGACCTCTGAGATCATTGAATCTGACCAATAACCACCTTGTCCCCCAGCTCAGAGCACGTCCAGTCCTTCCCTGGACACCTCCAGGGCTGGGCACTCCAAACCTCCCCTGGCAGCCCCTGCCAAGGCCTCCCCACCCTTTCCATGAGGAAATTCCTCCTGATGTCCAACCTGAGCCTCCCTTGGCACAGCCTGAGGCCGTTCCCTCTCCTCCTGTCCCTTGTTCCCTGGGAGAAGAGCCCGACCCAGCTCCAGCTCCCTCAGCTGCTCCTCACAGGACTCTCCACACCCTTCACCAGCTCCATTCCCCTCTCTGGACACTCCAGTGGTTGTACAGCCTGAAGAACGTACTTTAAATTTAGACAACCTCCTTATATTATTTTCATCCTTTCAAAGTGTCCCTTCCTTCCTGGGAAAGGGCTCTGTGGGGTTTTTGAGCTCCCACTTACCCAGGGACAGTCCGAGGGCCGTGCCCTGCAGCCCCAGTGCAGGTGTGTGGGGGGGGGATTCCTTCCTTATCTACCCTCAGAAACTGCAGGAACCTTTAGAACAGCTGATTACAAAATATAACAACGCCCCCCCCCCAAAAGGAACAGTGCTTTTTTGTCCACAGCATTCCTGATGGCACATGGCTGTCAGCGGGGGCCGAGCACTGGTGTCAGCAGCATCCAGCCAGCAGAGAAATGGATGTGCATTTATTCATGCAGGGGGATGAGAGCTCCGAGCATCCCACAGTGCCAGGGCTCAGGTCACCACCAGCCTCTCTCACAGGGATAAGGGTGCCCCCCCCGCCCCCCCCCAATCCTTTAGTCTCCAGGAAAAAAAAAATATCAGTAGGAACCTGACAATTATGGAAAATATATGCAGAGCCTCCCAGCATGAACCAGCCAAGGATATTGCTTTTTTGTCCTCCCCTCTCCTTTTTAATGATTCCCAGCCCCTCGCTGGCCCCTCGCTGATGCCCAAGTGGGTGAAAAGCAGGTGAGGAAAGAAAAGAGACGGGTCCAGGTTGGGAAGAGTTACCCCGAGGGATAACTCACATGGCAGGGTGTCGAGTCCATGGAGATTTCGGGGTCAGAGGAGGGGCCAGGAAGAAGAAACGAAAGTGGGGATGTAACAGAGCAGCTGGAGCTGTGCTGGGGAGAGCCCTAGTGCAAGGCTCAGCTCCAGTGTCTGGGATCAGAACGTTCCAGGGGTTTGATCCCATCCCAGGGCCATGGAGCAGTTTGGGGAGGCACAGCAGAGCTGGGAGTGGGGCAGAGCCCAGGTCAGCCCTCGCTGGCTGTTTCTGTGTTGGGCAGCATCTGACGTGGAAAAAACACATCGAGGTGGCGCTTGGGGACAAGGGTTAATGGTGGCCTTGGCAGTGCTGGGTTAAGGGTTGGACTCAATGATCTTAGAGGTCTTTTCCAACCTGAGTGACTCCATGAAACACCAGCAGCTGCCACCTGTCCCTGTGCCATCTTGGCACGTCAGGGAATTACTCAGAGGACTCAAGGATTGCCAAATTTCTGGACACCAAACAGGATGTGCTTGGAGGGGTGTTGGGAGCTGCTCCCCCTCCTCACAGCTCTGCCTTGCTGGGAATCACGTTTTCCTTTAGCCCTTCTCAGCAGAGCCCAGTTAGTGATGGAGTTTTCCGCCACTCGGCTGGATCTGGGCAAAATCCTTTCAGCTCCTGGGAAATCAGCCCCTCCACCACTACCCCTGGCAGGGACCTGAGCTGCTCCAGTGCTCCCAGCTCCGTGGGTTTTCAGGGAGTGTTTGGAGCTGTGCACAGATCCCCACGGAAACCCTGCGTGGACACAGAGGGAGTCACGGCGGGTTTGAGAGACACAAACTCACCCAGGTGAGGTTTTGTAAAGGCATAAAACCCNAAGCCCAAAACTGGGGAGATGCAGAAACCACTCGGGTGCAAACCCTGGAAAATTGCTCATCCCAGAGGAAACATACCTGGAGGCTGGGAAGCCCTGGGGAGACGCCACCCACGCAAACACCCCGTTCCCACTGCCAGTCCTGCGTCCCATCACGGGTATCTCCCCTCCAGCCCCTCTGGCACAGCCTGGGGCCGGACACGTGCAACCCCCCTCACCACGAGCACCACCAAGCAGAGCCGGGACAACACGAGCAGCTTCTCCACCCTCCTTACATCCCCTTTCCTCCACAGGGCCCCCCCCTCCATCCATCCATCCATCCATCCATCCATCCATCCATCCATCCATCCATCCCTTCTCGAGGCTTCTCCTCCGTGCAACGCGGAGCGGCCTCGCGCCGGCGCTGGGAGTGGTGGCTCCTTAAGTCAAGGCCCATCTTGGATGAGGGTTTTCCATGCATCCACGGTCCAACCACCTCCCGCCGGGGATGGATGACATGGTGACATGCCTGGGACACGCGCCCCGCGCCGGGGTGAAGCCCCTCTCACCTGAGCTGGTGGTAAAGGTTATGTACGAGTGCTCGCTGGGGTTTGACCATATGGGGAACACCCACAGCTTGTACATCATCCCCGGCGTCAGATCCGCCAGCTGCACAGAGGAAGGGGTCTGAGCTTTAACAGGGATAGATTTCTCTGTCTTGTTACCTGAGAAACAGAAACCGCACATCAAACCCAGCCGCGGGAGGCTGCGACATCCCCGCGCTGCCCCTGCGGGCAGAGCTCTGCGCTGCCGAGCACAAATAACCCTCCAGGAGCCGCCGAGGGGCTGCGGGATGGCTGGCTGAGGACACGGGGAAAGCGGGGATGCGGGAATGTGGTGGGGCTGGTGCTGCAGCCCCGCCTGCCACGCTGGGGAAAACATCCTGGCAGCTACTCAGATCAATCCCTGCTTTTAAACCCTCCAAGGTTCTTTATCTGCCCAGCCTCAGGGATGGGGATTTGGGGGATTGCCACAAAATAAAAAAGCTGAGATTTGCCTGGTCATGCTCAGCTGGGGGAAGGTGCTGCAGGACTGGGAGCGGCCCCTGTGCACCAGTGTGCAGGTTCAGGAGGCTCTGGATGAGCTGGATGATGATGATGTGTGGATCTGCTCATCCCAACTGGCACAAGAGGAGTTCAGCCCCTTTGACGCAAGGATGGTCGTGGGCTGGCTGCTCCCAGGTCCCCTGCATTGTGCTGGGAATCATTTCCTGATGAGTTTAGTTATGGGCATTATCCATGGAATTCCAGCCCCAGCAGCGGGGCTTGGATTTGTGGTTCTGGAGCTGAGCACCTCCCGGCTTCCTGCGGGGAAGGAGAAATGTGGCTTTGAGGACTTCACTGCTTCAAATGCCACCAAAAATTGGGAAGCTGCAATTGTTCAGGAAGGGCAGAAATCTCCAAGATTTCCTCCCTTAGTGAGATCCTGGTGAGGGCATCCCATTGTTGCTGCTGCTGCTGCAGCTCATCCCCAGCACTGGAAGGGCATCGCCTGGGCTTTGTGTTCCCAGTGATGGGGAAAAAATTGGGCTGGCAAAGGGTGCTGTGGGAGCTGGGATATCCAGCACTGAGGGCCTGGCCAGCTCCTGTGTGTCCTGAATTATGGACACGATGGGCTGGAGTCCTGGGGGCTGCACAGCCAGACCAGGCACTGGCTCTGAAGGGGGGATTGTTCCAAGGACAACTCAAGGTCATCCTTAAGACATGTTTTAGATGCCAGAAGTGGCTCCCTGGGGATGATTACACCCAACTGGTGTGTTTCAAATGCCTGTTTCAGCTGCAACGGCTGGGAAGCAAAGCCAGAGATAAGCAGCCAGCACTGGCTACCTGTAAAAACCCCAAACAACCAGCAACACATAAACAACCTTCTAAACAAGAGCTGAGACCAGAGATACCGAATTTCCAGACTAAATTCGCAGCCTTACAATGTCTATTAACAAGGATATATTGACAGGAGGTTTGGGATCATAGAGGATTCTGCCAACTCCAGGTTCAAGGAGCCCACCTTCAAAGGCATTCAGAGCTGCTCTCCAATTGACACAGATTTCACGGCCACAGATATTTTTAAGACTCTTGGTACTGACCACACACAGCCCAGCTCACAGTTCCCAAAGGAACAGCCCTGCTCATCCACCTCATGAACCATCTCACAGCATTCAGTGCAAGGAGTGGGGGGGGGAAATCCCTTGGGAATCACCGGGATGGCCAGAACCTCCTCCTCTCCCATCCTCCACCCGTGCAGAGCATCACTCCACACGCAGCAATTAAGAGGCATCAATTAAGGGGGAGCTGGCAGGATCTCTAATGGCACCACCACCCTGTAGAGTCCCCACGCGATCTGATGCTTACTGGTGATATACTTAACCACAAAGTCAGTTCCTGCCGAGTAATTGTGGCTCCAGGTGATGTTTGCCCAGTTACTATTAGCCATAGCTCTTATGTCCCATATGGACGATCCATTGGTGGCTGGTGGACAGGTCAGAACAGGAGTCGTTAGTATTTTTGGATTAGAAGGAGACCTCACCCAGCAGCTGCTGCTGGTCAAACCTCACAGAGCAATTCCTCGAGTTAAAGCTTTGATCTAAACCTACGAGGGAGTTGTTGGGTCAAGATTCTCAGCTTTTTTTTGGGGGGGAAGTGGGTTAGATTTTGTTAGCAGGAGCTCACTGTGAGTTGTTATTTAACTCCAGCTGCACTCAGCTTCTCTTTGGAGTCTGGAGACTTGTGTGGCACATCCCTGGGGACCTCGGGGAGAGGGGGAATCTGACTAAACTGGTGCCCAGGTGGATGTGGGTGACACGTGCGTGAGTGCACACAGCTCAGTGCCAGCCAGGGGCAAGGGCCGGGAGGGGATGTTGGCACCTCCCTGGGTCTGAGAGCCAGTGGGGCAATGAAGTCACTCGTTTGTGATTTTGAAGTTAAGGATTGTCGACGTTGCTTTGGAGAGCGGATGAACCTCGTTCCCAGTGAGGCAGAGCTAATCCTCTGCTTCAGTGTGTGTTTAGGTCATGGGGGGGGGGAAGTTACACCTGGGGGAGGGTGTTAAATTCTCATTACTGGGGGGGTAGCTCAGGTTTTGGGTTGACAAAACACAGATCAACACCCACAGTCCCTGGGACGAGGCCAAGTGTGTGACCTTTCGGGCACTGCAAGGACCTGGAGCTGGGGGGGGACACCTGGAATCCCTCCCACAAACACGACCTGTGCTGCCACCCCACATCAGGGCTTGGCCTCGTGTCCCCAGGGGTGGCTGGGGACACACAAGGTTCCTCTTTCACTCCCACCTCTCTGTGCCTCACCACTTAATTACCTGTTTTCAATTAGCAATGCTTTCCCACAGCCACTTAATAACGACTGGGTAGTGATGGTGATCTCGCTTTGTTGCTGAGATTGGGGGGTCAGGTGGAGGCAGGTCCTCCCAGCACAAGGTTTGGGGGGGGTTTAAGCATTTTGACCTAATCTTAAACAAAAAAAAGAGGGGGCTTTGAACTGAATCATAGAATAGTTTGGGTTGGAAGGGACCTTAAAGCCCATCCAGTGCCACCAGGGACACCTTCCACTGTCCCAGGTTGCTCCAAGCCTCATCCAACCTTTTAATTCTCATTGCATCCCCTTCCACTACCAGCTTCATTTTTAACAGCCTGAATATAACTACCCATAACTATTTATTAGCTGCAGGTACCGTTACAGCAGTGGTTTAAAAACAAGGCTCAGGGAGACAAATCTCTCTAGAACCGCCACTAAAACACATTCCCCAGGAGGGAATATCCCTCCACCAAAACAGAGTTTGCTCGTCCTGTTCCAGCTGATTGCACGGGAAGTTTCTCTTGACCTGGTAAATACCTGGTTCACGCCCCTGTGCTGGAACTCCCCCACTCCCCAGCTCTGCTGTGGGCACTGCAGAGTCCAACAGACTCCTATCAATGCTGACAGGTCTCCTGGCTGAGAGCTGCTGTGCTAAATTTGAAGCGACATCTTCTACAGCACGACCACAAACCCTTTTGGGTGGCGTTAAGATACAAGAGAACACTTTGGAGAGCATTTGTGGGGTTTCCCACCTCCTTCCCAAACGCCGGCGCTCATCCAGCATCACAACCCACCCCCAGGGAGGGCTGTGTTAACCCCGAGCCCAGGAGGGTGGCACAGACACCTCCAAATAACCAGGAGCACCCGGATTCCTGAGCCTGGGCCACCTCCAGCTCCTCACAAAGCCTCTCCCAGAGCCTGGAATGCCCCCTGTGCCCACACTGCCCCTGGCTCTGAGCGGGGCGTGGGGTGGCTCCCAGGAGGGTCAGAGGGGGGGTGAGAGGAAAAGGAAAGCTCAGTACCCAACTCCTGCTTTGTGGTGGCCGCCGGTGCCCTCTCTGCAGCTGCCGTGGTGCCGACGGCGGTGGCGGCGGCCGCGGTGGTACTTGTGGTGGTACTTGTGGTGGTGGTTGTGGTTGTTGTGGTTGTTGTGGTGGTGACAGTTGTGGTGTCGGTGGTAGTTGGGGCAGTAGTGGTGTCGGTGGTAGTTGGGGTGGTTGCAGTACTGGTTTGCTCCACTGGAGTTGGAGGCGTCCCAGTCGCGGCTGGGAGAGGGAAACACCGGCTTTTGATGTCACCTGGGGTTGGCACCTGCCCCCTGCCCCCCAGCACTGCCCAGGCGGGCACAGGGAGCGGCACAGCACGGATGGGAATGGCAGATCCCACTGGGAACACGAGGCCTGTCCCATCCCAGTTCCCAGGCAGGAAAGGCCATGGCCCAGGGGCTGGCAGTGGTGCTGGGGGAGAGGAGGGGGCAGCAAGAGGGGGGGGTACCCCCCGAAAACCACTCCTGTGCCCCCAGTTCAATCCCTCTGCCAGGGCTGAACGAGCTGCTCCTGCTCTGCCTTTGCTCTTCCCACCATCCCGGGTTCAAGCTCATGGAAGGAGGAACGTGGGGGATGTCTGGGGACACACAGACCGTCCCCATCCCATCATGCCCCCGCACAGACCCGCGCTGGGAGCGCTCAGGGCTCCCTGAAAAATGAAATGGGATTTAGCTCTTAAGAAAACGCACTAATCCCATTTGTCGTGGGCCAGGCAAAGCCACAATTACATTAATTCAGCTGCCCCTGGACTACACCTCCAGCATTTCTGAGCTGCCAATTCAGCCTGCAGCCTCTCAGCTCCTTCCACCCTGGCTCGGGGCTCTGCAAATGCTGCAGGTGATGGAGCAGCTTTAGCATTAACGTGGATTTCAGCTCGTGGGCGAGTGATGGATGGCGCTTTGCCCCTCAAAAATTTACATTTAAATGAAGACACAGGGGTTGTTACACCCCCGTGCCCACCCAGGGGAAAGTCTGAGCAATTTGTTTTCTAAACAGCCCCCCATCCACAGCTCACCTGGGCTGTGTTTCCAAGCAAAAGGGGAAATGTGCCCTTCACACCCCCACCCCACAGAGAGGGTGAGGGTCCCACCGAAGGGGAGGGCATTGCCTGAAAACCTGCCACCAGAAAATGCAGCTGAAATGCTGCTTCAAATGCCAAAGGTAACGGGGAGAAGGTTTGCCCTGGGATGCTCACATTAAATTATATTTACTTTACTCACATTAAATTATATTTACTAACTCTGCCTGTGGATCGGGGGAGTACAAATCCCTCCGGTTGGGCGGATGAAACCAGCCATTAAAAATATCACCCACAAACACCAGCAGCTCCAGGAAAAGCGCTTTAAAAGGACTCCCAGAACCAAGGCAGGGCTTGATTTCTCACCCAGCCCATTCCCCAGGGAGACCCCAGCCCTGAACCCTCAGCCCTGCCAGGGATCCGAGCGCAGAGAAGAGCAGGAGGTCGCTCAGTTCATGTCCCTGCTGCCCACGGCTGCAACAGAACCACAGTCACAGCACGGCCCAAAACCCCAGCCCAGAGCCAGGTGCACCCCCAGAGCAGCCACAAGGACCCCTCCAAAACCCCGACCCAAAGCCAGGTGCACCCCAGAGCAGCCACAAGGACCCCTCCAAAATCCCAACCCAGAGCCAGGTGCACCCAGAGCAGCCACAAGGACCCCTCCAAAACCCCGACCCAAAGCCAGGTGCACCCCCAGAGCAGCCACAAGGACCCCCAAGCCCCCAGCCCAGCATCCTCTCCATGGCGGTACCCCCACAGCATCCCCCCAGCCTCATGCAGCCCCCCAAAACAAAGCCCCCTCCCCTCCGTGCACAGCCCGTCACTGTCCCAGGCCAGGCGAGGTGGTGTGACAGGGAGGGGACACAGCCTGGGGTGGGGGACAGGACTCAGCTTTGTCCTCGGGTGTTTCGGGTGGGGAGGGGCTGTTCCTGCTCTGGGTTTGTTTCCCCTCGGTCGCCGCTGAAGGACTTGGCCGCGTTCCTCACAAACCCTTTCTGGGGCTGAGAAGTGTCACCATCCATCTCCGCTGACTCACGGAGGGTTTTTGGAAGGTTACGAGATTGGTGTCACTGGGTTAATGTCGCCATTAACATGATTGAGCTGCACCCCCTTGCTGGGCTGCCCGTGTCCACCATCAAACAGCTCCTGACACGGTTATCAGCTAATGCAGGCCCTGCATCCCCCCGGGAACCCCTGGCTCCCCTCGGAGGACAAGAAGACCCCCAAAAAAGCACAAAGTAGCTTTTCTGAAAGGCAGGAGTTGGTGGAAAACCATCCTTCCGGCTCCCTGCCTCTCCCACACAGCCCTGTCTGCTCTGCCCAGCACCGCTGGAACGCGGAGAGATTCAGCGTTAAAGCTCCTCCAGACCTTAGATGGGAAGGGATTCTCTGGGATAAATCCAAGCCCCGCTCTCCTGGGGAGGGGGATCATCTGAATCCCACCCAGCCCCACACACACGCAGGAAACTGCAGCACCGGGACCCTCCTGGATGCCCCGACTGAAGGGATTCGGGATGATTCCAGGGCAGGATTTGGCTCACCCTGCTCCAGCCCCGCGAGCAGAGTTATCACATCGCATCAGGGTAACGGGAGCTCGCTCCCGGAGCGACACCGGGGATTAAAATCATCTTGGCAGCACTAGGAACAGGTAGAAAGAGGCACCGGGTGAGCTGGGAAGGAGCAGTTGAGAGAGGGGAGGATGGGAAGGCAGCGCTGCGGCTCCCCCAGCTCGAGGTGGGGGGGGGTGGGATTTAGTCCTAAGCTGCCCCGAGATGCAAAACTAGGGTCTCATTAGTGTTTCAGTATGAAATGACTGCGGGAGAAAAGCTCAGCTGGGAGATTTGGGGCAGGGAAGATAAGGGGCATTTGCTGGGCTTTGAAATCCATCCCCTAATGAGGTGGGGTTGGGACGGGGCGGGGGGAGATCAAGGCGGGCTGTGACAGCGACCAGAGCGATCCCGTGTCCCCCGGAGGAAAAGCCACCTCAGCACGGGACAGACCCTTCCCTGGGCCACCGAGGGGTCCCCAACCCCCTGTCCCCCCCTCCTCGGGGCTGCCTGAGGAGTGACAGACCCTGCTCCAGGGGGGATGGAGAGCCAGGCTGCTGTTCCCAGCACGGCTCCTTGGGAAAGCCTAAAAAAACCAATCACCCTCCTGAAAGCGGGGTGGAAAGCCTAAAAAAACCAATCACCCTCCTGAAAGCGGGGTGGAAAGCCTAAAAAAACAATCACCCTCCTGAAAGCGGGGTGGAAAGGCTCCGGCAGCCAGAGCTGAGGTTTGCAGGGGAGCCGGAATTCCCTTCCTGCATTCCCAGGGCTCCGGCAGCAGCTGCCTCAAGTTTAGGAACAGGGCTGAGCATCTGGAATTTGATGAGGGGCAAAGAAAGGAAAAGCGGGAATGTTGCAGGGGAGGGGCGGCCTCTCTCCCCACGCCAGGGCAGAGCAGCTCCCTGAAAACCAGCGCTCCCAGTATACCCAGTACACCCAGAGCGAAGGCAGCAATTCCCAGCCTCCTGCTCTCACCGTCTTCCCGGAACAGCTAAAGGACCACTCAGCTCATTAATTGCCCCTCTTTGCAAAGGCAGAGATGGTTTCGCTGTCTGCAAGATGCATTATTGCCTTTCAGGGGTTGCAGAGCGAGGGCAGGATGGGGGGAGACGGACTCCGAGGAGGGACTGGGGAGGCAGCAATTAACGGTTCCGGTAATGAGGGATGCTGAGCTCTTTGCTCCTGTGACTGGACGAGTAAAAACGAGCTCAAACTTTACACCAAAAACTGTTTGAAGCTCAGGTGAGTAAAAAAAAAAAACTAAATCACAAACCAGGGAGGAAGAATCAAAGGGGATATTTAAAGAGGGGGGTTCTAAAGAGAGGACACAAGTCCTGCTCTGAGCTGTGAGAGTTCAGCGAGTATTTGCATTTCTCTCTGCAAAACACAGGAAACAATCCGCGGCGATGCTGCTCTTGAATTATTTAAAGTGCTTTTAATGTGTCGTTGGGCTGTAGTAGCAGCTTTCCCCCGGGTGTGTCTACAAAATAATTAGGCTTGGAGAAATTGGATGAATTTTTCATGATTTTTGATGATTGGCCAAATAACTCGCAGAGGTTTTAGTTCTCGTCCCCCCCCGGTTTTTAACAACAGGAGGAAATTGTGAAGTCTTTACCCATAAAAAGTGTTGCAAATGTGATGTGCGAAGATAAGAGATTCAAGAATAGAAAGGGGTGATTGAGCAGCCTCAGAAGAGAGGGGTCAGCAGTTCTCTTAGGAACAATAGGATCTTTCTCCTCCAATTCCTAATTATTCTAACAACACGACAAGAACAGAGAAAAGTCGGGTTTTTGTCCCCTTAGTGTCTAAACCCAACACTTTCTGTGGCCCTGATGATGTTTTTACACACACACAGGTGGTAGAGGAGCCAGTTTCGAGGTTGAGGATAAATAAGAGCCCTTTTAGGATGTTTTCTCTTCCCTATATCAGCTCTCCCTCTGCCCAGGCCTGGCTTAGGAAAGGTAAAGCCTTTCCTAAGGGAAAATTCCTGCACTTCACTTTGATTTCATCAGACTGGGGCAGTTTCTCATCCCCACACAGCCCAGCTCTGACCCTCAAAAAAAAAAAGACCTTTTCATTCTCCTTCAGTGCCAGCAGCCCCTGGCAAAGAGCGTTTTACTGCCACTTAAAACAACTTTCAGCAGGAATCCATAAAAATCTGCCCAATCCAGGTCAGTGAGCCGAGATGGGAAAGGTCAAGCACCAGGACTAAGAGAAGGAGCCAAACACCCCTCGAGTTGTGCAGCAGCTCCTGTGCTGGGGCCTGAGGAGAAACGAGACGCAGCAAAAGAGCAGGACAGGGACACGAGGTGGATCTTTCCAGGGCTCATCCTGGTTCCTCTCGCTGGATGGAGGATGCTGAGGGAGCTGAGGCAGCACTCAGTGACCTGCTGCTCCACTGCCCGAGCTTGGGATTCTCTCAGCCCTGGCCTGTCTTTGTTCTTTACTTATTTCTCCCACTGGAAGGTGAAAAATCCAGGGATGAGCCCTGTTCTTGGAGAATTATCCCTTCAGTAACACCGGCTTTTAGTGGGGCAAGAAATGAAGCCTGGAATGAAATGGTGCTGGAAGGGATAAAGAGATCGTCTTCCCAAAGTGCAGCAACATCCACTGCGAGTAGAAAAGCACTTCAGAAGGTGCTCCTGATCCACAAAGAAAATGGGGAATCTTGTGGATGAGCTAAACCCTGGATGAAGGAGGAGCTGCAGCAGCAGAACAGCCCTGCAGGACTTGGGAGGATGGAGATCCCCCAAGCCAAAAGGTTGTTTATGTCCCTTTTCAGGTTCCCAGCACCCAAAGCAGACCAATCTCTTATCCCCTTTGCTTTTTTTGGAGGGGGGGGAAGAGAAAAAAGACAGAAGAGGAAAAAGAGGATTGGCCTCTATCCAGGAAGGGGGTGGGGAGAAGCAAAATAACATTGGGCAGAGACATCACTGCAACATAACCAAAGGAGGAGAAACATCTCCAAGGCAGGAAAGCAAAACCTGCATGTGCAGGGAGCAGGTCCTGCACTTGTCTCCCTCGGGAAAAGCCTCCCCTAGGAAGCTGTTCCTTCCCTAGGAAGCTGTTCCTCCCTGGGCTGTGTCCAGCAAAGGCAAGGCAGGAAATCTTGGAGAGCCCTGGGGGCAGGGACACGAGTTCTGCTGCCCCAGAGACCCCCAAAGCTTTTCCCCAGCATTTAGGGGGAGTTTTGGGGTGGCTGCACCCCCTGGCTCTGCTGCTCCCCCCGTTCCGAGCTCGGAACAGCCTTTCCCAGTGCTGGCCCATGGCTCAGGGGGTGTGTTGTGTGTGGGAATCACGTCTGCAGCCCTTGGGAATGCTGAGGATCCTCCTCTGGGCACCTCTGGGCCTCGCAGGGTGGCACTGGGGGGTTGTTTTCCCAGGGAAGCTGCCTCTGTTCCTGGCAGAGGTTTCTCTGGCTGCTGTGGGGAGAGCAATGAGGGCAAAGCCAGCAGTAGCTCCATGCAGACATGCACAGCTGTGGCCCAACCATCCTCCTGAACCCTTTCAATGGGCACCTGGCAGCACAGGGACGCTCCTGGCACAGCCCTGGAACCCCTGGCAGAGGCACAGGGAGGTGAGGGGCTGGTGGTGCCCGTGCAGCAGAGCCCAGCCCTGTGTGGCCAAGGCTGCTCCAGCACCGGCACTGCCCCTTCCCGGGTGCAAAAATCCAGCTGAAATCCCCTCAGGGCAGAGCAAAGGTGCTGGGTGGGCACCACCCAGTTAGGGCTGGCTGTCAATATTCCGCATTTTGCAGGGTGGGGATGTCGAGGCTTAAAAAGGGAGAGGGCTTTGTGCAGAGCTGGGATTAAACCCCTCTTCAATAGGGGAAAAAAAGCCCTTTTTAATGGAGAAAAGCCCCTCTTTAATAGAGCAAAGCCCATCTTTAATAGGGCAAAAAAACCCTCTTTAATGGGCAACTTGCCTCTCGTGCAGTCCGTGGCCACTGCAGTGCCCGGTGGCTTTGGCCATCATTAGGCAGCTGGAGGCTTTTAAGCCAGATTTAGAGACATTTTAATCTTTGCAGCCCCCCCTGCAGAGCCTGCCCTTGGTCCCTTCTGCCTTGGGAGCCAGCTTTGTTTTCACCTGCCACCATTTCACGTGCCCAGTTTGGCCTCCCGAGGCTCCCCCCCTGCCATTGAAAGGGTTAATGGAGTTCATGCTTCCTTGGCAGCCCAGCAAGCACGTTGCCCCCATGCCAGTTACCTCCGGAGTTACCTGGGGTTGGTGTGGCTTCAGAGGGCAGCGCCAGGGACAGAGAGAGGGGGGGGATGGAGAGAAGGGAAGAGAAAACACAGGAACAGATCAACCAACCAGGACACACCAACAGGACACTGGGGGCCACTTGCACACAGTCACCAGAGAGCTGAGAGTGATGGAAGAAAGGAATTAACCACGACCCCAGCACACCCCCAGCACGGGGCAGGGAATGTCCCCTCGGAGATGGAGAGCAGGGACAAACACCAGTGACACATTTTGGGTGAAACACCCACAGCTGGGAATGTCCCTTTGGAGGTGGAGCTCAGGGACAAACAACACCCGTGACACACCCTCAGGTGAAACACCCACACAGGGAACGTCCCCTCAGAGATGATGATAAAGGACAACCCACCCCAGTGACACACTTCGGGTGAAACACCCACACAGGGAATGTCCCGTCGGAGATGGAGCTCAGGGACAACCCACCCCAGTGAAACACCCACCAGCTCCGCAGTGGAGGCGCCCTCAGTGTCACTAAGCCAAGTATTTAAACAGGTGCTTAGATCTGATCCCAGCCAGGACCGGTTTTGACAGTGAATTTCACCCTGATTTTTCCCGGTGTAACTCCAACATCGCTCCTTGTCCTGCCTCGTGCGGGTGTTTCACTGGTAATTCCCTGGGGAAGGAAGGCTGGCAAGCAGAGAACGACCTCTGAACATATTCAGGGGCTTCGCTTCCTTAAGCTGCTCATTTTCTTTAAATCCCAACCTCATCTTCGGTGTGGCTTCACAGAGGTGCCTCCCCACCGAGGTGGGCACTGGGAGCAAAACTCACCTGTGCCATGTTGTACCTCGAGTTTTGAGGGCAAACTTTGCCATATTCCTGGAACTTGGCTGCAAACGACTTTGAATTTTTCTTAAAGCTGCTTTGTCGTTTTTGGCAGGGGCAGCGTCAGGTGCCACATCCGCACCCCAGACCCCGCACGGAGGGCACCTACCTTACCTTGGCACACAGTGATACCAATCAATTAATACCATTTCACACACCAGGAGCTGTTATTTCACTGACAGCAGTGAACAGAAACAAACCCAGAATGGCAAATACACATAAAACCACTCCAAATACTCTCACCTTCAATCCAACCCCTGTGCTCCAACAGTTCAGCAAAGCTCCTCTTTAAAGCCCCTCTCAGGTTTGCCAGGGTGGAACTTGGCTGGTTTCCACCCCCCCACCAGCCCCATCTCCCACCCTGCCACGTCAATTAGTTCCGCTGGAACCCACCTAAGAGGTGTCGGGAAGCGTTTGATTTCCACTGGGTCACAGTAGGAATTACTTTTCCTACTCAGAGCCATTAGGTGGGGAGGGGGAGATGGAGGCAAGCAGACAAAGCCCCCATTAAGTGGGAGCAATAACCAAATCACGGCCTCTTAGCCAAGGCTGGAGAGGGGAAAGAGCCGCCTTTTGTCTCCCCACGTTCCCTCAGGGCTCCTGAACTTTCACTTAGTTTGATGAATGGTCCACAATGGGCATTTCATCCGATTATGGATCTGAGAGCTGGGGATTGGCTTTGGTTGGGTCAGCTGGTGCCCATGGGGTGACAGGGGGGTGGCATCTGCTTTACCCCCTCTGAGCCACTACACCCCACCCACAGCTGCTCCTTCTAGGATGGCAGAGGGGCAAATTAAATCACCTCCAGCACCAGGAGGGCAAGAACATGGATTCCCAGAATGGGTTGGATCGTAAAGCTCAGAATCCGACAGTCACAGAATCACAGGATTAGTCAGGTTGGAAAAGACCATCAAGGTCATCGAGTCCAACCCATCACCTGTTACCCAACCTACTGCTCACCCAGTGCCACCCCTGCCATGGGCAGGGACACCTCCCACTGACCCAGGCTGCTCCAACCTGGCCTTGGACACTTCCAGGGATGGAGCAGCCACAGCTTCTCAGGGCACCCTGTGCCAGCGCTTCAAAACCCTCTGGGGTAAAGAATTCCTTCCCAGTATCCCGGTTAACCCCGCCAGTATAACCCCATGATGCCCTCTTGCTCCAGGGCACACGAGGAACACCCACCGCTTGGGAAGGAGCACCAGGGGGTTCCCTGGAGCACAGGACAGCCCCCAGCCCCCTCTGCAGGATTTGGTGCTGAGCAGTGACTGCACCCCTGCAGCAGAGCAGCAGCGCCTGGTCCCACACCCCACTGCCCCCCCAGGCCCTGGGCACGGCCAGAGGCGGCTGGTCCGGCACGTACCTTCGTTCAGCAAGGCCGGGGACTCCTCCACCAAGGCCTTTCCCTCTCCCACCTGGGTGCGGGCGCGCAGGTCGAAGCGATAGCGGGAGATGGGGTCTGTCCTCTGCAGGGTGAACCTGGTCTGGTTGGGGGACAGGTTCTCCACCACCGCCCGGCTCGTTTTGGTTCCGTTAACTGGGGGAGGAAAGTCAGGTCGTGGTGGCTTGAGCCTGGGTTCAGGGATGCTCTGTGCCCTCCACCTCATCAGCCCCTGGTGCTCAGAGATATCACTGCTGGTAAACCTTGGGCGGGGGCAGTTGGGGACATACTGGACCTGCTGGTGGGGGACATCCAGGGTGACACAGGTGGGCAGAGAAGGCTCTCCTGCCCTGTCCTCTCCTGCCCTGGGCATTGGGTGGGTTCTGAGCAGCGTCTTATCCAGCAGGAGCTTGTGTTTGAGCGAGCACAGCAACTACTGAGACTGAGCTTAAGGGTCTTGCTAAATCAGAGATCAAACTTATTTCCCTTTGATAACTAGTCTGGAGAACTCCTGAGCACCCCCCACCCTCCCTGCTTAACTCCAGGTGTCCAGGAATGTGCCAGGACCCCTGGCAAACACCAGTTTGTCTCCTCATGGAAGTCTCCAGTTGCTATTGGGGAGAGACCTCCCTGTGCTGGGCAAGGAGGGAATTAGCAGCAAGGGAAACACTGAATGGCCAAGTTATCATCCCTGAGGAGAGAAGGTGGAACGTACAGGCTTGGTATCTAAGGGTGTATCCTGTGATGATTCCGTTGGGATGCTCGGGGTGATCCCACTCCAGATTGATGATTTCCAGATTTGGCTGCCGGATCCTTAAATACCTGGGGGAGCTGGGCACTTGGGAGGAGGATGGGAGCAGGGAGGAGAGGGAAAGAAGAAAGAGAACACACAAGATAACACCCCTTACACTGCTGTGACAGTCACAGGAGACACCCCCAAATACCCCCAGACACAGACGGGGGGTCAGGGATGGACTGGACAAGGAGCTGTGCCAGAAACCAAGAGCCAGCCCAGCTTTGCAGCAGAGTTTGTGTGCAGGAGCAGCACCCAGAGCAGCTCTTCATGCAAACCCGTCCCCACAGCCCCCTGCCCGTGCTGGGAACCCCCCAGTGAGGCCACACCAGGTGCTGCAGCTGAAGCAGAGCTGGGGCACAACTTCACGCCCCACCTGTGGATGTTGTACACAGAAATTCTACATCCCCCACCCAGCCCAGCGTTCCCACTTTCCTCCATTTCTGCCTTGAAGCCACAAAAAGCAGCTCAGCATCTTCTCTGGTGCCAGAGCATCGTGTGCTCTCGGTGCCCAGGGAGCTGCTGCCCGTCCCCTGCCCTCCTTACCCCGAGGAGTGGCTGGGTTAGCTCTGCTTGTTCAAAGCTACTCAATGAAGGAAAGAACCACAGAGTCTGGAATTAAATTACTCTCCTGGTTGACTCATAACTGCGGTGTCTTAATTGGGGCAGGAGCTTGCCCTGCCAGTCTGAGCCATTAGGGGGGTATTTATTTATAACCAGCAGTTGTACAGCCTCATTCAGTCCCCGAAACGTCAATATATAGTCAATGAAATCGCTTCGTGGGGGAGGAAAAGCAAAAATCAACATTCTCCTGGTGACAAGAGTATCATCTGCTGTAACTCTTTCACTTAATTCCACCGTCATATCCTCTGGCCAGCCCGAATGGCCACAGCCACCCCAAACCCTCCAGCGCACAGAGAGTCTCCCAGGGCACCCAACTGCAAAACCTGCAGGAACCGAGTCCTTCCTTCCCAAACAAGCTCAGAGATCCACAGAGAATCCTCAGCAAATGGTGACGGCAGCCAAGGAAACATTCGGGAAGAGACAGGGCTGAGAGGTGCTGCTCTTGTGCAGCAGGGAAGGGACGATCAGGGGGATAAAAGGGGAAGATCCCACAAGAGTTTGAGTTCCAGCAGATCTCCCCTGGTGCTTTTGGAACACCCTGTGCCAGAGGAGGAGCCGCTGCCAGGCACTGGAAGTGCAGCTCCAGCACAGAAATATTGGCCTGTCTATAAATAACTCCCGGGACAGAGGAAATTAAACCCTCAAGTTCATCCTTGACACGAGCCCTTCCAACAGCGCAAGGAGGTTCTGCTGCCTCCCAGGCCTGGCAGGGGTGTCAGTGATGTGCCACACAAGATTTTGGGGATGTATTTGGGGATGACTTTTGCAGAGGATGGATCCAGTGGCACGTCCCTGACCAGCAGCACGGGGACACTGGCAGGTCAGGCAGCACATCAAGGGCTCGGTGCTGCAGAGGATTTGCAGGGATTTCTCGTGTTCAGCCTCAAATCTCGGTGCTGATGCATTTAAAGGGATTTTTTTTTTGGCTGCTGAGAGCTCCGGGTGGCGCTCAGAGGTGTCACCTCCCCTGCAGTGACACTGCCCAGAGGATGCTCAGGGCTGGTGCTGAGCAAGTTGTGTTTCCTTAAAAAGGAGCCTGGGCAGCAGGGAGGGGAAATATTGGGATTTCACCAACCCAAGGAGAGATTTCATCTCTGGAACAGCTCGGGGTGATGTCCTGGTGTTAGAAAAACAAATTAAATTTCAGGGCTTGACGTGTTTTGGTGCTCTCAGACTTGGCGGGGGGGGAGGTTAAAGGAGAGGGAAATATTCCTGAGGGCTGGGCACCAGGAATGCAGAATTTAGACCACCAGGGTATTTTGCAGAACCCAGAGATAAAGGAGAAAATAACCAAGGCAATTCAGCGTTTGTGCTGAAACTCTGCCTGTCTGGGGTAATAAAAACGAGCGAAAATGTGGAATAATTACAAGGAGAAGCGAGAAATCATTAACCAACAGCAGAAAGAACACTAATTAAAAAGAGAACTATGTAACTTCCTGGCAATGAGCATTAATTGCTGTCTGCTACGCTGTGCAAATGGTTAATTGCTGGGATAATTGGAGCACATGGGGTTACCCCGTGGATAAACTTCACCTGGACTTTCTCACTGAGGAGAGTTTATTGCTGGTTTTTTGGGGACAGGCTGAGCTCCAGCTGGTCCCTAAAGTGGGATCCCAGGGGAACGTACCTCCTTCAGGAGTGGGGAACTCCTTGACTTCACTGCGTGGCCCATCTCCTCTGCCGTTGGTCACAACCATCTCAAGCTTGTAGTTGCTGTAAGGGAACAGCCGGGACACTGTGCCCCGGTTTCGGTCTCCAGGAAAACTCACAAACTGCCGTTTTTTGGAGACCCACAGGTTCTTCAGCAAACTACTCTCTCTCCAGAAATAGGCCTTCAAGAAACATGCACGGCAAGTGAAGCTTTGCCCATTTAAATGCAATTATTTTTTTTCAAAATACTTTAAAAAATATAGTTGTTTTTTTTTTTTAAATGCAGTTAAGGAAGCAGAGCAGAATTTTGCTTTTCCCAAAGAGCAGCTCGGGGCTGCAGAAGCTTTTTGGAGTGATTAGTGAGGCAGGTCCGGGGTGTTACCCAGGGGAGAGGCTGAGCAGGGGGGTTAAAATGCTTAACAGGGGGCAGAGAGCAAAGCACTGAGCTCAGACTAAAAGCTGCCTCTGGTTCCCAAGGGTTTGACACCAAGGGATTCTCCCTTTCTGCTCAGAGCACGAGGAGAGGTGGGGCACACGTCCAGGCACAAAGGGAAGTCTGGATTTGGAAAGTCTCCCACTCAAAGGCCTGACTGCAAATCTCATTTCATGCAGGAATAAGATTCATTCAGAGAACAGAGCAGAGGCAGAAAAATGAGAGCAGCACCCAGCGGATTATTGGATTGGAAGTGCTGGAACTTGTCTGCAGGACACGTGGGTTTGGCAACACCTTAAACGCCCCTAGAAAGGGCCTGGCCAGACTTGGCTGGCTCTGAACTGGGTCCACCCTCTGCACTGAACACAAGGATTTCACCTCAGCAGCAAATATTGAACACGAGCAGAAGAGCCCAAAGGATCCAGGCTGTCTTTAGTGGCCAGTTAGTGCAAACCACTGGGTTTAGGCTTTGCAGGAGTTGGAGTTCACCAAAGGATGATGTAGAACTTTGGGGATGACACAAAACCAAACCTGTTTGAGGTGATTCCTCCCAGAGCCACCTTCCTGCAGGGGCAGGACCACCCCAGCCCCCCTCTGCCTGCCCTGAGCATCCCAGATCCTGCAGGGAAGGGCCAGCCCAGCCCTGGGGGACATCCCCAATAAAATCCAAGCCCCACAAAGAGCAAAACAACCCTTCCCTGCTGCTGCTGCCCCTGTGCTCTGCACCCAGAGCTGCCACAGGAGGAGAGTTTTCTGTCATCCCCATCTCCGGCAGCTCCGTCACCCGGAGCCGCCCGGGAATTTTAGGAGGTTAGAGGTGTTAATGGTCAGTGCCCAGGAGGCCTGGGGTTGCTCACTCTGTACTCCTTGAGCTGTCCCTGGATGGTGTCCAGGTGCACCCGTGTCCAGCTCAGAGCGATGGCTGTGCTGTTTATCACTCTGATCCGAACGTCCGTAGGGGCGGCTTTGGGATCTGGGCGGGCAGGGACAGAGCACAGGGGGATTGAGGAGCCAGCAGGGCCCTGGAGGTCGGACAGATGGACAGACACCCCCTCTGCTGTGTTCCCATCACAGCGTTGCTGCAGACTGGGAGCAGCAGCCCCACGACAGCTCTGCCTCCTTCCTTGGGAAGGAAATAAATCATGGTTCCCTCATCCAGCCATTCAGGAGGCAGGTAATAGTGGGGATTCAGCTCCAGGGAAGGCTCTGGCTCCTCTCCCTCTCCAGGTGAAGGGTCCAGCACATCCAGCCCCCTCCTGCCTCACTTGGCCGCTGTCAGACCCCAAAGTTCCCAATTTCCACATTTCCACGGCCATTAATCTCAATTTGGCCAGAACCTGCTGTTGATCCAGTTGGGGTTTTACCTCCTGTATCCAGCTCACCTGCTGTGTGTAGAAATCTGCAGTTATTTGTGAAGCAACTCAGACATATCAGACTATTTTGGGGGGGGTTGATGTTTTTTTAACCTGCCCCACCCCTCAGAACAGGCAGAACTCATTTGTGTCCGGGCTGTGACACAGAAGATTTGGCCCTGTTTGCCTCCATAACACACACACATGTGGAGGGTTATTCAGCGTCTCCCAAACCTCAGAATTATTGCACAGATTTTCAAGAGAAACAAGGAGAATAATCCCTGATAGCGCACAGAGACAATGCTGCAGTCAGGAGCCTGTGGAGTTTTCCCAGTAACAACCTCCCAGCACGGTCCAGCTTTGCTCCCAGTGCCCACCTCTTACCAGTTCCCACCTTTTCTACCCATTTTCCTGTTTCCCCCAGGAGATGCCCAGCTGGGGGATGTCTTGTCTCTGCCATCTCAGCCCCAAAACTGCAGCTTCACTTCAAATTCCTCTGCCCCTCCCAAACCTGGAGTTGTGTGTTCTCACCTGGTTTATCCACCTTCCCTCCTGGCAATCCCAAAGTCCCACAGCCAGGCACCCCAAAGCACAAACTGACACGTATTCCTTGAGAAATAAAGCAGCTGGCAGCAAACCACATCATCCCAAGAGGATGAGGGTAATTGTAGTTGAGAGTCTTGGATGCTACAAGCACAGGAGGTGATACCAGCAGCCCAGAAGGCGAAAAGAGAATCAAACAAGCTGGTGGCTGTTCTGTGTGTGTGACCAGGGGAGAAGTTTAAAGCAAGATAAGCTGAGCCTGTATGTTGCAAACAGCAGCCCAAGCTGGGGCTTAGCTGAGGCTTTATCAGAGAGGCACAAGAATCCAGCGCAGGATGAACTGAGGACCTTTGGGGTCATTCCCAAAATCTCTCATCTGGGAGGAACTCGGGGCTCTGCAGATGTTATTTTAATGCCACTCTCTGCATTGAGTCCAGCTCAAGTGCAATCCTGCAGTTTCCCACACTGGGTCACACAGGCAAGAGCCCGGAACAGGCTCCAGTGGCCAAAACCTTTCTTCCACTCCCACCATCCCAGAGTGGGTTGGGTTAGGAGGGACCTTAAATCGCACCCATCCCCATCCAGACGCCTTCCACTGCCCCGGGCTCCTCCGAGCCCCGTCCAACCCACAGCTGGATGTTTGTGCCACGCCGAGGTGCCGGGCACAGGTACTCACAGTCCTCCCCGGAGTAGCCGATGTAGGTTTCGGGCTCCGGGGCTCTGCCAAAGTCGTTCTCTGCCTGCACCTTGATCTCGTAGGGGACGTAGATGGGGGTGTTCCACACCACGTGCCGGGGGCTCGTCACGGTCTCATTGTACCAGCTGCCCCGGGGGTCCCGGCGCCGCCACCTCACGATGTACTTCAGGTTGGGCCCGTAGGCCTGAGTGGCGTTCAGGGGCTTGAATGGACCAAAACCGAGAGGGACAGTGAGAAGGAGCCAAAGAAACCGGTGTTTCTGTGCCACAGAGCTGCAGAAAGTCCTGCCCAGCAGCTGGGTTTTGTTTCGTGCTCTGTCAGCAAACCTCCGAGGAGGCGGGTGCTGCCCTTCCCAGGGATGGACACACCAGGATTTTGCGCCCCGGAGCCAAGGCAGGAGCAAGAACCTGAGATTCACAGGAGTGTAAAATCCCGGGATGGTTTGGGTTGGAAGG
>WEKX01001223.1:145385-242315 GCA_013390025.1 Pitta sordida | reverse complement strand
ACACTAGAGCTCCGCTCCTCAACTCTTGTGTTTGCCCTTCCAGAAAAACTCCTTGGAAAACTCCTTGGCAGAAGCTGAGAATCGCTACGGCTGCCTGCTGCAACAGATCCAGGGGCAGATCAATGCTGTGGAGGAGGAGCTGGCCAACATCCGCTGTGAGATGGAGGGGCAGAACCAGGAGTACAAGATGCTCCTGGGCATCAAGACCCGCCTGGAGCAGGAGATCCAGCAGTACCGGGCACTGCTGCAGGAGGGACAGCAGGACATTGTGTATGTATTCTGTTTGCAAATAAGGGCACAAAGTCCCTCACAGGCTTGTCTCTCTGGGCACTCACAGAAGACAGAGCAGTATTTTCCACTTGTCTGTAGCTGAAATCTAATTTCAGCAGCTCTTTTCCACAGCGTGTGCATTGAAATGTATCTCTCAGAACCTTCACAAGAGCATCAAACACTGAGCAGATTGTTAGTGACAGGTTTCGAGTTAATCAGCTCCCCTTGACCTGTTTGTGGGGACTGAATTCCATGAGAGGAATCACTGCCAAAGCAAACCCTAGTGAAATTCCTGCTGCCAGCAGATGAGTGAGCACAGCTGGACTGTGAGAGGACAAGAATGACACTGCAACAGTGTTTTGCTGTTTCTGCTTTCACAGCTCAGGGAATGAGATAAAAAGATACATATAAAGAATTATTTGCGAGGTCCAGGAAAAGACAAGCTGTTACATGCTTTGCACATGATGCCAGTGTGTATTTATTGTTCCCTTCCTTAAAACTCATTTCCTTTCACAGATCATCTCAAGGATCTGTCCAAGGAGGGGGAATGTCCTCTCACTCTTATTCTTCTACTTCCTACTCTCATGGTCAATCTACTGAGAAGGCAGGTAAGAAACACCTTCCAAAGAGGATTCAAACTTACAGCTTTCAGAGTTTGTGTTTCATCCCTTTTCCCTTAACACCAACCCTTTTCCTATGACTTCCACATCTGCGATTGCAGCCGGGACCAAACCATTTACAATCCAAGCTCTTCATTTCAATGTGGTTTGGCTCCAGTTCCAGACACAGGCTAAACTCCTTTCCCATGCTTTTGCTAACAAATGCACGTTTAAATAGTGCATAAATAGGAATGTCACTGCTGCAAGAGCAATGGTTTCTCCTTTCTTTCCCCAGGGCAGTCAAGGGTGTGTTAAGATACCACAAGGCGCTGGTCTTCCCTGATCCACTCACTGCCATGGAGCAGCCCAGCCCACAAGGATTTCCAGGCTTCTCCTGACTTGATCTCCTCTTTTCCCCTGCTGTCCATCTCTGCAATCACTGTACCTGCACACACGGCCCTGCAGTGCACGACAATAAAGCCTTAATAAAGCTTCACCTTTCTGCAATGCAAAGAGAACTCTGTGTCCAACAGTCTGTTTGGTGTGTTGACGCTGTATTTACATTCAGGTGGGACAAGTGAGATAAACCTTCATAGAGAAATTCAGGTTGGGTGAATGATGCAATATGGCCCTAAAGAAATGTGTAAATCCTCAATCAGATGATGTCTGGATAAAATCCTGGAGATGAATGAACACGTCCACACGAAACTCAAGAGTGACACCTATGGGGAAGAGAAAGGGGTGGGGGAACCCCTTTTTCACAGTACGTGTTCCAAGGAGTGTGTGAGTAGCGCAGCAGCTCAACTGAGAAATCAGGATTCATTAATTAATCCCAAAATTTCATGAAAATTTCATCAAAACCACTTTCCTTTGAGCACAAGAAATCAGTCCTATCCAGGCAGCCCTCTCCCCACTGCTCTGTCCAATCTTGTTTGATTAAAGAAAGGATTAGATCAGGAAATGAGTGAGAAGTAGGAATGGAGCTCTAAAAACAACAACATTCAGTTGTTTGGGTTGTTGCTCCTGCCATGCTGGACAATCAGGTCTTTCATCTGCTATTTCCAAATGAAGGAGGATGTTCCCTTATTCCAGGAGACCATTCCCAGCTCCGGGCTGGGCAGTTCTGGGTGAAGGTTGGCAGAGACCAGGCAGGCTTCAAACTTTCTCTGCTGAAACCACACTCACATTATTGGGGCTCAACAGAGGAAGAAGAATTGGTGAAACATCTCAGTCATGTCAGATTCACAAATATGCCTTTCAGTGTTTGGTTTGCAGGGCTGAGGAAGCTGCTGAACAGGGTCGGCCACATAGCAGGGGAGTGACTCCCCTGCCGGACCCGGGTGGGTCTCACAAAGCTCCTTGTTCCCGGAACTGCTCCTAAATCACCGACATTTCTTATCCTGTCACAAGTTTCGCGCTGACACTTCGGGTTTGCAAAGAGGTTCGGATCAGGTAAAATATCGTAATTTTGGATAACAGGGTATTAGTTAAAAAGGCATCAAACTGTTCCATGTCACGATCCAAAGCCAAGTTCTCAGCACAGCAGAAAAGAGATGAGTCAGAGAAACGGTTTCTCTGGGGAACAAAAGAGGTTTGCAAAGATAAAGCAGAAATGATTCTCCCTGGAGTCACCACAGGACTGTCACAGAGCCTGTCCTGCTACTCCTCTCTCTTATCAGCCACTGCTGACCACCCTAAACCCCTCAGCAATAGCCAGCTATTAAAGCCTTCGGGATCAAATACCTTCTTTGGCCACAGTTTAACCAGGAGGAATGTCTGTGATCCCAGAAAGGGGCCAACTGCATTCCAGGCTGTTTCGAACCCTCTCGAGTCCCCTGGTTCCCTTCCCTTCTCTTTTAGGTGGGACAGGTTTGTGTCGGTACAGGGAGTGCTGTGGTTGAGCCCAGGTCTGCTGCTCTGTTGTGTCCCAGAAATCACACCAGTAGGTCCCACAGCTCAGTGCCAGGGACAGGATTTATCTGTAGGTGACAGACATCGTGTCCATCCCCCGGTGCCACTTCAGGAAATACGCAGCAGAATTTGTGACAGCAACTCTGCTAAACAGTCTCAGAATAAAATTCCGGCCTCAGAGCTGGGACGCGGTTTAGGCAAGGAGAGAAGAAAGCTGGCAGGTTTGTATTTGCGCCTCTTTCGGGAGCCGAACCCAGCGGCTGCTCGGCGGCCGGACCTGCAGGGCGCGCTCTGTGCCGCTCCCCGAGCCCCGCGAATGGGAATGCGGGACGGGCTCGGCTCTGGAAATTCGTCCTCTCCAGCTGGAGAATGTAACATTCTCCGGAGGTCTGCTGAAAGTGAGGCGGGGAAATGTCTGGATAGAGAGGAATCCAAGACAAGAACCAGAAATCAGTGGGCTGAGTTCTCGGGGGACTCTGGATCAGGATCCTCACGTACCTGCAGGATTTAGACCCGCAGCAAACGCCCTCTGCTACTCCCGGTGCCTGTGTGCACACTCCTGCCAGGCCACAAGGAAAGGGACCATGGAGGTGGCAGATTTCCCTCTCTGTCCACCAGAACCCAAGGAATGAGAAAACAAACTCTGACTCACTATGCCTGTGATAAAGAGCTGTGAGAGGAAGCTGCTCCTGTGACACTTCTCACATTTACCAGCCCACCATAATCATGGAGAATAACAGCAGCCAAGTTGGGCAAGTACAAGAGTTTCTAGCTGCATTCCAATTAAAAATCGTTTTGTGTCATACTTAGGGGTGCTAATCCCAACAAACCTCAGAATTTCTTCAAGTATTTCCACACTGTTGTGGCTGCCCCATCCCTGGAAGTGTCCAAGGCAGGTTGGAGCAACCTGGGATAGTGGGAGGTGTCCTTGCCCATGGCAGGGGGTGGCACTGGATGGGCTTTGAAATCCCCCCCAAGCCAAACCATTCCACCATTCCATGACTAAGGACAGGCACACTCGGGGCTGACTCTCAGAGGTGTTTTAGTCCCAGAAGAGATTCCTGCAGGCTGCAATTACTCCTAATAGCTCAGTTTGGGAGCCCACGCTCCGCGGCTCCGCCAAGCCTGGCTCCAGGGAACACCTTTCCCTGGCACAGCCCTGTGCTCCCAGCCCTGGCAGCCTCTGTGGGACTGGGATCAAAGGCACCCACAGCCTCAGCAATCACCATTTTCTTACAACATCCCCAGTGTTGTTCAGTTCGTTCCCAGAACCCAATGTCAGACTGGCAGAAATTATGGCAGTACTCAGAAGTTCACGGTGATCACACACACACACAAAGATTTTAAAGAAATGCCAACGGGTCCTGTCTGTTGTTAGGGATCATGTCACCGGTTTTTATTAGTTATTAAAGCCTAATGCGTTTGGAAGGAGTTAAAAGACAGATTTCAGCCACTTGTTCTGGTGGCAGTGGGCTGCCCAAAATACGGACAGCTGGCACAGACCTCAGTTTTCAATGAAAAGAAGATTTAAAGCTGAATTTGGGTGTCAGAGGCTGGTGGAAAACCACAGCTCTAAGTTGAGGTAACAGCCAGGACTGCCTGGGGAGGGACCTGCCTGGTACACACAAACACGGGGAAAACACTCCCTTTTGGAGGTGGCACAAACTGTTAAGAGTGTCAGAAATCCCCTCCTCTTCCCCGAAGGTGTGGGCAGCCAGGGCAGCCGCAGCCAGGAGTCCAAAGGTCTTTCTGTGGGCTGAGAGTTGCCATGAGAACCAGGGGTTTAAAATGCCTCTCTGGCCACAGCTCCCAAAGCAGAGGCTCCAGGACTGGCCCTTGTAATGCAATAGTTGGATTTTCTCACTGAACCCAACAGAAATCTCCAGACTCTGAGAATTCCTCTCAAGCAAAACTGAGCATGAACCTGCCCGTAGGATCAGGAAAGCCCAAATCCAAGGATCCGTCAGCAGGGTACTGAGAGAGCTCCTTGTTTTCTAATTCAGTTCAGAACACATGTGTAAGGCTTGCACAGGAAAATCTCAGCCCTTGCTGGGAGCTGTGGCTTATCACTACAATCAGGATGTATTCTTATTATATTATCAAGAGAAATACTAATCTGTAAGTCTATAAATACAAATACGCACATACAAAAATAAACTCCATCTCCTCTGTGTTTCTCCCAAGTCTGGGATTTCCTGTGTAGTAGGAATTTTCCATGTGGCCTGTGGGAAGATCCCTGGGAATGCAGCTGACGTGGCCAGTGTCCAACACCCCGGGACAGGTTCAGTCCGTCGGGGGTTGGCAGAGGCCTCGGCACTGCCTTTGCTGCTGCCTGCACAAACCTGACTTTTGGAACTCAGCCTCCCGTCACTTGGGTGTTGGACTCTTAAATAATAGTTTCCAGCCCCATCATCCCTTGCTGAGATTTACCAGCCAGATAACAGGTTAAAGGAAGTGTAAAAGTCTTTCACTCCTCTGGGCTTGGTGCCCCAACTGAGCCTTCCCTCCCACACAATCTTTAATCCCACCAGAAGAAAATCTGGGTTATTTTCCTGTCTTGGGTACTTTACTCCTTTATGTGTTTTATCTTGAGAGTTCTGGATTGACAGAGGAGTCAAGAGTTTAAGGCTATGTATTTATGTTTCTAGGGAAACAGGGACAATAATGAGGCATTTCCACACCACAGCCAGTTTCAAGGATTTGCCAAGTATTTACGCTGCTCCCAGGTACTGAAGTGCTTGAGCTCTTCAGGATCTTTTATGTATTTTCCTCATACTAATCTATTCAAATGTTCTATAAATGGCAATCACTGAGAAATTAAATTCTATGCCCCAGTAGCTGCAGGAACCTGGGCAGGAATCATTCCAGCTGAGCTCAGCTCAGTGATCTGTCATTTCTCTTCTGCCGTGAATGAACCTGAGCCCTGGACAGAAATGGCTTGTCCTGTGTCTTACTCTCTAATTTCTGTTAACACAGAACTCTTATTTCTCATCTATTTCAATTGCAGGAATTGTGCATTCCCACATCAATTTCCCATCATCACATTCCCTCTACTTTGCAAAAATAGTAATTTTGAGCAAGTTCCCAGTGCTGCTCTGCTCTTCCCTCCCTTCCTCTCCAACCGCTCCCAGCCAAGGGTGCATGTGTTGGGACCTGCCCCTTGTCTCTGAATCTCTTGGCACATTCAGGGTGTTTATGGCAATGTGAGACTTGTAAGGATTAAAGGAAAAAGATTTATGATGGGCTACAAAAGCCAGACAATCAAGAATTGTATCCTAGGCAGATGTTAATCACATTGACCTTGGTACCAGCTGCAGATCAGAGCTTGTTGTCATTGGGTCTTCCCATAAGGAAGTTGAAAGGAAAAATAGAAAAATTTGTGTTTGAATTAAAGAGCTGCAAATGTTTCATGCCTGTGGTCTTCAAAAGTGGGGGAAAAACACCCCAAACTGGGATCTTCAGAGGGCCTGTGACATGACTGGTTGGGAAGGGTGGCTCCAGTTTGGATGAGCAAGAGAAGAGATGGAGATGAAAAATGTGCATGTGAAAAAGCAGCACATTTTCACTGATAGAAGTAGAGGAAGAATTGCCAGAAGGGACAGACACTTGAAAATGTAAAAGATAAATTCAGAATAATAAGTTTACTCATTCATCCATAGAAGCATCGTTGGAATTGCAGATACCAACAAAGTTGGTTAAAATGCTCAATGAATTAATTTAATTGTAATTGCATTATCAACCCCTGGAGGAAGATTCAGTAGGGTGTGAGAAGAGGGAAGGATGTAATAGTGTCACTGAAGGGCAAGAAAAAAGGGTTTGCAGAACAGTTAATAAAACTGCCCTGAAACATTATGAACGATTTGATAAAGCAGCCGTGGCTGGCAAGGCAGAGCACACAGAGGTAGAGCAGGACTCGGTCTCAGCCAGGAGCTTGGGTGTGCCTGGATGACTTCACTCGAAAAAATGTGTCTCCCTTCCCCTCTGATAAGGCCCAGATAAAGGAAATTCCATGTGCTGACCGTTCCTTACTGGGGAAAAGCTGACCCTACAATAAATCAGGTTTATTGTACAGGGAGAAAACCAGACCAGCTCTGAACGTGAGCAGCACCTCGTGTCACTCGCCACACTAAGGCCTTTCCCAAGCATTTAAGCACATGTTCCTCTCCCAGAAGGAGCACCAAGGGGGAAGGACATTCCTCTCTCCTTGCAGCAGGAGACAAATCTCAGAAAGAACACACTGGGATTTATTCTCCTTTCAGCTGCCTGCATTTCTGTTCAGTGAAGAAAAGCACGTGGATTGGTGTTGTTTATGCTCTGACTGTGGACTTCCACAATAAATAACTGTTCTTCTGCAGGTCTCTCCCTGTCTGCAGACAGACTGCAGCTTCCTGACACCACCACTTCACCCGTTCTCAGCTCTTGGAACAGTTTCTGGCTGGGCAGGTTTGTCCCACCCAGGGCCAAACAGGACTTTCAGGTCTCCAGGGTGTCCCAGGGTCTGTGAGGAAAAGGCTGCACAGCTTTACTGTGCGAGCTGGGGAAGGCACTCGACTCTCCAGAGACAAAAGAACTCAGCTTTGATGTCCAGGGCTAAAATGTGCTCTATATCCTGTGTGTATCCAGTGGTCTATTCCACACCTGAGTCACTGCAGAATTCCTCCTGATGTGGCCTCCTCGTTGCCGGGTGGTGCAGGTGGCTTGGCTGGCCTCCCGTATGCTGTTTGTTCTTTCCCTCCCTGAATTTGCCCCGCAGTTTGACACCTCTGTACACAGCTCTATTGTGTGGCCTGAAATACCTGCAACATTTTTCACTGCTCCTGAGAGCTGCAAAGGCTGCCAGGTCAGAAACCTGCTCCTTCTCCAAAGCGCTTCTGGGGAGCCCCAGGGGCCTGGAGGGACAAAGCAGGAGAATGGAGGGAACGCTGTGAGTATCCCTTCAGTTTTTAGGGATGCTCAGGAGAGGAGTTTGCAGTAACAAAAGCTTTTGAAAATCCATCTTGCATAGCACAGGGCTTGAAAATTTTAGAAATAACATTTTCATGACTCTTAGAGACCAGAAGACAAACTGATTCTGTTACTTATCTTCACATCTCTCATTGAGTAACAACTAAAGGACTCAGTGTATAATCAGGCAAGGTTTCACTCACTCCTCACGTCCTCAGGGGTGTTGATGCTTCTCTTTGCTACAAATGCAGCTGTGGCTGCTTCAGGATTCTTGTGTCTAGAGAAAACCAGACTCTCAGACAGAGCACGTTCTCTGTCAGCCCAAACAGAACCGAGAGCAAAGAAAGACACAGAGAAACTCACTGAGAGAAGAACTTTTCTGAAGGGACATGGAACAGAGGAGTGGGGATGGGTTTTGTAGAGGCCCTCACACACTGTTGACCATTTGGGTTCCTTTCAAGCTCTGTTATCAGGCTGAATCACTCTGTTTATTCACAAACTCTCTCATGAGATTACAAGAAACTCTTTGTGTGACTCGGTGTTGGCGCAGTGGGGCTGTGCCCTCCCAGCCCCTTTGTTTCATGCAGGTAAACTCTGACCAAGCTTAGGAATGGTCCCCTCGGCCGGGAGACGCCTCCTCCAAATCCCACCTTTTGCTCCAAGAGGCAGCGGTCAGGGAGGAAGGCATTTGGGAAGGAAACAGCCCACTCCACAGCCACTGACCAATAAGGGGAATTGCCATGTTGGCAGGAGGCTTAGGGCTGATAAATTCCACGGGTCTCAGATAACACATTCTGGAGACAACTCCCATTGTCACCGGCATAAAAGCGGTAGGCTGGGGGAGCAGGACACACTCCTGCCTCGGGATCGGGAACCTTTGAGTGCAGCTTAGGTCGGGTCCTTGCATTTCCTCGCCATGGCCAGTTACAGCTTCAGGCAAACCAGCTCTTCTGTGGCGGGGGGGGCCCTGGGCTCCCCTCTCCGGTTCGGTGGCAGCTTCAGGGCCCCCAGCATCCACGGGGGATCGGGGGGCAGGGGAGTGTCGGTGTCCTCTGCCAGGTTTGTCTCTTCTGGCCTGGGAGGAGGCCTGGGTGGGGGCTACGGAGGCAGCTTTAGCAGCAGCTTCAGCTATGGGGGGGGCCTGGGGGGCGATGGGCTCCTCTCTGGAAACGAAAAGGCGACCATGCAAAGCCTGAACGATCGCCTGGCGTCCTACCTGGAGAAAGTGCGGGCGCTGGAGGACGCAAACGCCGACCTCGAAACTAAAATCCGAAACTGGTACCAGAAGCAAGGACCGAGCCCAGCTCGAGACTACAGTTCTTATTTCAAGACTATTGAGGATCTTCGAGACAAGGTAGGTGTTGGTAGTTATTAAAAAATCATCTTAGATTTGCACTTAGGAAGGAAGAAGAAAAACCCAAAGTGAAAACCGGCCCCAGGGAGGGCCCAGGAGGCACTGCAGGTTGTGAGGAGGAGATGCAGGCTGTGAGAGGAAGAAGTATGTGCAAGGAAGGGGTGGAGGATAAAATACTCAGTTGGGAATTATCCACTTTTTTAAATGTTAGCCAAGAGAAGGTCAATGTGGGATGACCGAATACTTAAGTCTCTCATGTTTGCTTTTATATACACACACACATATATACACATGCTGGTCATGTGCACACATATTTAAACGAATAAATATACAGAGAGCCAGGCAGTGACAGCAACCTGCCTGTGTCTGTACCCTCTCACCTCTGCTGGAGCTTGAAAATGCCAGAGGCCCAGACACACTGCTTAAACAATGAAAATAAAAACAGGTTAAGGACAATTTATCTTTCCTGTTTCCCAATTCTTCACCTTGGAATTGAGATAAGAGCACTGAAACTTTTGGCGTAGGGAAAAAGGAAGCAGCAGACATGAAGAGATCAATGCCATATATAAATGTAGGATTTGCCCCAGGACCCCCTGGGTACTTGATAACGGATTGCTGAGCTGATACACACCCTGAAAACACAGGCAGTAGTTGATTAAACTATGTAAATAAATGAAAGAAAACTTGAGGTTTAGTTTTCCGAGTTCAGCCTGGAGTTCATCACCACTCCCACGCAGGTTCCTTTCCTTGCTGCAACCCATCCACATTCACACCTGGTTTAATGTCTGAGCTCTGCTGAAGGCAGAACTGGCAATGGGATTTTCTCCTTTTAATATTCCTTTCTCTCCTTTCTTTCACTCCCCTTTGTCAAGGGAGGGACAATGTTGTTCCAGCTGGTTTTGTGGCTGACCTTTTGAGTTTCAGAAGTGGCAAGTAAAGACATTCTTTCCAGGTAAAACTGAACAGGGATTCCTCCTAAATAAACATTTCCTTTGGAGGCTTTCATGATGCACTGAAAGAACCAATAAGCACTATCCTGGGTGTCCCAGGAAATAAAAATGTGTTCAAAGGTGGTACCTCAAACTCTCTCCTCCTGCCACTTCACACACCAGACACAAGGACGTGTCCAAAGCTGACAGTCCTGGCAGAAGTCGATGGTAAATCTCTGCATTTGCTGCAGGTCACTGATTCCTCCCTGCACCTCTATTTGCTGTAGTTACAGATGAAACAGAGTCTTCACTCTCATCTGCAGAGCAGGGGAGCAGATAACGGTTGTTCAGCCTCACTAATGAGCTCTCATTGTTTGCAGATCCTTGATGCCACCATTGACAATGCCAGGATTGTGCTGCAGATCGACAATGCCAGGCTGGCTGCTGATGACTTCAAAACCAAGTGAGTCATTTCCGAGTCTCGTGAGTAGGCAAAAAAATCCTGGTTGAGGATCAAAACCCCTGTTGAGCCAAAGGGCAGTGAAACAAGAACAGAATGCCCATAAAATCCCCATATGAACTCTGGTTTCATCCTGTCCTTGCAGTTCAGCCCTTCGTGTGTTTACTGGAAACGCCATTTGCACCACGAGAAATTTTATAGCATATGAAATATGTGGAGAGAGGCTTAATGACCAACAACATTTGCTACACCATAAATCCTACAAACCCAGACACACTCACAGGAAATAATGTGTTTAATGTGGGCTGGTTAATCAGCGAACCTGAATGGGCTTGTTTTGCCTTCTGAAGGTTTGAAACCGAGCAAAGCCTTCGCCTGAGCGTGGAGGCCGATATCAACGGCCTGCGCCGCGTCCTGGACGAGCTGACCCTGGCCAGAGCCGACCTGGAGATGCAGATCGAGAACCTGAAGGAGGAACTGGCTTATCTGAAGAAGAACCACGAGGAGGTAAAAAACGGGGCGAGTGTTTGAAAGTGGCTGTAGAAAACAGCCTGTGGAGACATGGAGTCCCCCTCCAGCAGTGAGGAAAAGATTTCTGTGTAGACTGGGATCCCCCCATGCCAGCATTTCAGGGGAGTCAGTCAGCCTTAGCCCTTGAGGACAGAACATGAGGTTCCCAAGGTTTCCAGTTTATGATTGTCGCCTCTTTTGTTTCCTCTGCCATCCCACAGGAGATGAGTGCCCTGAGAGGACAAGTAGCCGGCCAGGTCAGTGTTGAACTGGACTCTGCTCCAGGCATTGACCTGTCCAAGATCCTGGCGGATATGAGAGACCAGTATGAACAAATGGCTGAGAAGAACAGGAAGGATGCTGAGGCCTGGTTCCACAGCAAGGTAAAACCCCTCCCTACCGTACAAATATGAACCAAAAAAATCCATGAAAGGCAATTATTAAAATAACTGTGACAGCCCTGCGTCCCCCATATTTCTCACATCGTGTTCCCTGTCTCAGACCGAGGAGCTGAACCGGGAGGTGGCCGTTAACACCGAACAACTGCAGAGCAGCAAGTCCGAGGTCACCGACCTGAGGCGCAGCCTGCAAGGGCTGGAGATCGAGCTGCAGTCCCAGCTCAGCATGGTACGTCCACATTGGCACTGCCTGACCACCCCCCTCCCCTGAAATGGGCCCGTATTCCCCTCCCTACACGGGGTCCTGCACCTGCACTGACCCTTCCGTGGTTCCCCCTGGGGTCCTGCACTGACCCTTCCGTGGTTCCCCCGGCAGAAAGCGGCGCTGGAAAGCACCTTGGCCGACACGGAAGCGCGTTACGGGGCACAGCTGGCGCAGATTCAGGGGCTGGTTGGCAGCATCGAGGTGCAGCTGGCAGACATCCGAGGTGATATGGAGCGCCAGAACACCGAATACAAGATCCTCATGGATATCAAGACTCGGCTGGAGCAGGAGATCGCGACGTACCGGCGGCTCCTGGAAGGCGAGGAGTCCCAGTAAGAACCTCTTGCTGGGCCTCACAAAGTCTGGCTGTGCTCGTTTTCTGCATCCTCAGTTTACATCAGTAAACACGATTGCAAACACTCCTGGGGCTCTATGGTTTTTAGTAAATTAATGTTTCTGGACCAGGGTGGAACTGGAAATGTTACAGTTCCCATTTCCATGAAGTTCCTAAAGAGGCAGGAGAGCTGACAGGGAGCACATGAGATTATGTGCAGCTCACAGTTAAAGTGATCAGCTGCTTCACAGTCAGGAAATGTGCAGTTTATAATGTTTTACAGAATATAAGGATTAATACCGAATTCCCATAAACTTCCTGTTCCCAGGTAGAGAGATTTCACCCCCCAGGAATGGAAGGAAACACTGTCTTTTCCCAGTACAGTGGTTTAAAATGTATTTCCTGCAACTCTCCCTCCCTCACTGAGAAGTATCTGATTGACAGGGAATTTGCTTTCATCCATCCTGACCTCACACAGAATTTGATGTATTAACTCTCCTTTCAACCGTTCTCTCTTTGTTCCACAGGACATTTGGCTCCCGTTCAGGAACTGCTGGTAAGAATCTTTGCTCTTTTAGGAGAAGTTTTATTTTCTAAAAGGAAATGCACATGATTCTGGAAGTTGTGTCCATTCTAACCACTGTGGCATTGATTTGCCACAGGAAAAAAAATGTAATAAGTAACAAATGATGTCTCTGGTGAGAACTGAACAAATTTTAGCCATTAAAAAATGTCAGACATGAGAAAAAAATCCCAGATTCTGCTATTGAAAAGGCCAAATAAAGCACAAGGTGGTTCACCATTTCTCCAGATGAAAGGACACGAGAGGTCAGCAGTGTTGTAAAAGGGATGAGTCAAATCCAAGCAATGGAGAGGAAAAGTTCTGAGAGAGGGGGATGAGAGATGAGGCACAAGTCAAGCTCAGTGCCCGTCACAGGGTGGGCTCGTGTGAGCTGGGCTTTAATAATTGCTGTTCCCTCTCTCCGTGTTATTGCAGACAAAAGAGACAAGGTGGGAGATGGGAAACAGCACTGAAGGTCCTCCAAAGATCATCTGCAAAGTGAGGAAAAGCAGACACCACACAGGGATTGAGGCACAGACGAATCACTCTGAGCTGCTGCCAATGGCTGTTCAAGCAGAGAAAGTTCTTGACCACACAAAGTTTAGGCAGATTCAGTCAATTAGTGGTGGTTAAGTTGTGAATTGGGTCAGCTTTGCAATTATTTCTAGTCTTGCATGTACTGAATTGCGGTATCTACTCGAATAAAGATGATCTTCTTGCAATCTCTGCCTCTCTGGAGTTATCGTGATCTTTCACTGCAGTTTGGCTTTGCAGGGTGAGCTGCAGCTGGGAGAATCCTTCACTCCCTCTCCCAGTTCACCCAGAGGTTACAAACCTTTAGAACCAATTTCAGCCCCGTTCCCTTTGTGTGCCACTGAAAAGATTTTATCCTAGCTAAAATTCCAAATGGAATCACTGGAAATCAGTGGTTCCATTTCCCACCATCCCTCTCCCAGCTGGCAGCCAAGGAAATTTTCTCGGGCTTGTGCTAAAAGCAAACCATGGCTCCAGCCCAAGCAGCACCTTCCCAGCTCTCGCTGTCACCAGAAGGACAGTTTGCTCCTCAGCTGAGGGGGAATGGAAACAGGGAGATGCCCAGACTGGAAGGATCCCAGCACTGCTCTCCCCGTGTGTTTCAGGGAGGCATCACCAGATCCTTCAGCACCTCTCCCTGGCCTTGGCAAATGTTCACGATCCCCTGTTCACACCGAGTTAATGGAGTGTTCACAGGGCTCCGAGCACCCCAAAGCTCTGGACGTCCTCCCTTGACGTGGCACAACCCCCCCTGAGCCCAGAGGTGCTGGGGTTTGGCTCAGCAGTGACTCAGGGGACCTGTCAGCACCAGCTGGGACTCCTGACACTGGCAATCCCAGCTCAGCCTCTGGAATGAGGGTTGGTGGCATTAGGCAGAGGCTTCACTGTGACAGGAGAGGAAAATGGTCACAAGAAGTAATAATCAGCAAAGAGACACAAAGGAAGGGATAAGGTGGGGAGAACAGGGGGGAGCACAGGCAGAATCGAAGGGTGCAGTGGCCTGAAAGGCACCCGAGGTGCAGGTGGTGCTTCAGGAGTTCACCCACTCCAGGGGAAGCAGCTTTCATGTACCAAATGCTTCAGCACAGGCAGTTCCTGAGTGCTGACACACTCCCTAATACACACTGTGTACCAGACTTACTCCCTACAACAATCAGACCTGGAAACCCACACAGATGAAACAACAAACTACTCCCAATCCCTCAAAGCAAGTTCTTGTGAGAAAACCAGTCAGGGTGTGAAGGCACTGGTGCAGATTCCTGGTGTTGTCCAGCTGCAAATGTGAATCTCTAACAGGAAATTCTCGTGCTTCTAAAATGAAAACTACAAGAATCCTGAACCTTGGTTTTATAGCCTAATTTTAATTTTATTTTATAATTTTGATTCTTTTTTCCCAGTATCTGTAGGGCAATGAAGAATTTCTGATGAAACATTTAATATAAATCACTCAGACACTGTAATTTTAGAGTCTGGTTCAGGGGAAAAAAAAGAGTTTTCTAAAGGTATGTCAAGTCTCCTCTGACTGATGGCTCCATCACTCACGGAGGGATCACTGAGATGACAAATAAGCTGCTGCTTGATGGAACTCGCTGTCCCGAGAGGAGGGGCCGGAGTGTGTCAGCTCCGTTAATCCCCCAGCAGAGGGAACAAAGGAGTTGGTGCAGCACAGGCATGTCAGGGAATGTCTTTCAGGAAAGCTCTGTGGAGGATGACAAGCTCGAGGAGTTCATGCGCCGGGGGTACCACGCTGAGACTGTGCAAAGGACGAGTCCGTGTGGGGACATTGGAGAGGGAATGTCAGAGCAGAGGGAGCGAGAGCTGAGCAAAGGCTGTAGAAATGTTGACTGGGTTATGATACAGGACGTGATCCGTGTTGGCTGCTTGATTTATTTTTAGTTTCCCAATAGTAAATATTAAGAAACAGCTTTTATCTGCTATTTCTTTGGTAAATGTTCTCTGATCCCAATCCAGAGCGATGCCCAGGGCACTTAAAACGTGTGTTTCACCAGCAGCCTCCCGGAGGAGTCATCAAGCCTGAGTGAAAGGAGACGGAATGAAAATTTCCCAAAGTTTCCTGCTAAATTTCGTGGTGTTTTCCAGAAGTGCTCTTGCTAGATTGTTGCTTGGAGGTTTTTTTCATGGAATTTGGTTTGCTTACTGTGGGCTCACTCAGTGGAACAGCCCCTGGCAGTGCACACCCCTCGGGGCACTGACATTACAGGGGTCTCAAAGGGAATTTTTTTATCTTTGGGAGGGTTTGTCTGAACTTGTTCCCTGAGCCACCAGCCCTCGGAGACACACGGATCTGGCAAGGTGTGCAGAGACATTAATCTGCCCAGCAGCAAAACTGAAGGGCTGTGGCAAAGGGCCAGGTTCAGTTTGAAACACGTTTCCAGAGCGGTGAACACCCCGTGTGTGTGAAGGGCCGTGCCCAGGGCCAGCCTGGAAGGGACACCACAGCTGGACTGGGCCAGTTCTCTTCTCCCCAGTGCACGTCCCTGCACCTGCAGCAACATCTCCACTGGAACAGTCAGGAACATCCTCGGTTTATTCCAACCTCTTGTTATCCCAGATCCCCTCCCGGAGTTCTAAACTCGGTTTCTGTACCATCAAGGGCTGTGCCAAAACAAAACTCTCCTTCTGGTGGTGTTAGAAAATGTGGCAGTTTTCTTCCTGAAGTTTTATTTCAGGTCACCGCGTGGTGCAGAGAACGGGGCCCCCCCGCACACCCCCCATCCCAGCAGGGCACACACGCAGCTCAGCTTCCTCCCAAACCTCCCAAATCTCCTTTGTACAATTTATTAGCTCTGCAATGTCCTGGTGTTTCACACTCCCAATTTCAAGGAAGGATTAAAGTGACTCTTGTAAGTGCTTCTCAAACCTTATTTTCAGTGCTGCTCCACTTTGCTGCATGTTTCCATTAAACATGTTTGTTGCCATCAGAACACTTTCATCTTAGACTCATTTTCTTCACAGTTTCCAAAGCAGTAGGATCTTAGTCCTCTCACATTTGCTTTCTTAATTATTTCAGTTTTGTGTTACCCTTCTGGACTATTCCACAACCATTAATAAATTAACTGTGCCCACTCCCCCTTGCACACTCAGGGACGCTGATTGTTACTCAAACAATGCCATCAGTAGATGCTTTTTGTGCTAAAAATTCGGGCTCCAAGATCTAAATACTAGTTCCAAGCAAAAATCAAGAATAAGAACATTTCAACTTCAATTCCAGAATTTTAAAGGGAAAAAATATGGGCAGAAAAGAAGGAGTAACGGTAAGATGAAGTGATGATTGTACATTTTTCAACGAAAGGGGAATTTTGCTTTAACTTAGCTTTTAGATAAAGTTAATTTTCCAAATGTAGCCATGGTGAGTGTTGCAAACGGGCAAGTGGGTGGGGCTGAACTCACCTTGTTTTTCCATTCTTAACTGTCAGAGAAGTAAACTCCAAGTTTCAGAACCATAGCCTGAAGAAAAACACTGTGATTCATGCCTTTTGTTTAATTAAAATAGAAACCCCAAAGCCCCTGCGATGTGCTGCCAGCGCTGTCTGTCAGGAATGTCATCAAAATCGGCCTCTCCTCCAGGGAGGAGGAATTTTGGAGGGAGGGCTGCAGAGGGCTTTGTCTCCCAACACCCTCTCTGAGGGTATAAAAGAGGCACCAGGGGCAGTGAAGCCACAGCTCCTCCTGTCTCCTCACACTGCACCGCTGCCCTTCGCTCCTTCTCGTGCCGCCACCATGGCCATGGCCACCACCGTCGTGAGGTCTTCCTCCACCCATGGGGGTGGCCTGGGGGGCAGCTCCCGCCTGTCCTCGGTGCGCACCGGCAGCACCTTCAGGGCCCCGAGCATCCACGGCGGCTCCGGCGGCCGCGGCGTCTCCGTGTCCTCCGCCCGCTACGTCTGTTCCTCAGGAGGCGGCTACGGCGGCGGCCTGGGCTCCGGCTTTGGGGGCGGCTATGGAGGGGGCTTTGGTGGGGGGGCAGCCTGTGGTTTCGGAGGGGGCTCTGGTTTTGGAGGGGGCTCTGGCTTTGGAGGGGGTTCGTGCTTTGGAGGCGGCTCTGGCTTTGGCGGGGGCTTTGACTTTGGCAGTGGTTTTGGTGGCGGTGACGGCCTCCTGTCCGGCAATGAGAAGATAACCATGCAGAACCTGAACGACCGGCTGGCCTCGTACCTGATGAAGGTGCGAGCCCTGGAAGAGGCCAACTCAGATTTAGAAGTGAAGATCCGGGACTGGTACCAGAAACAAGCCCCCACCAGCCCCACCCGGGACTACAGCCATCATTACAAGACAATTGATGATCTCCGAGACAAGGTAAGACATTCATGTGTAGAGGAGTTATTAGACTGCGAGGGAATTATGGGACTGCATATTCTATGTCATTTAAATGAGCTCGAATAATTACAAAAGAAACACAGAATTCCCCAACCCCAGATAAACTGAGGTCATGAGTGTTCCAGCACAAAGGAGTAGCTTGTTCTTGCTTTGAACACCAAATCTCTTCTCCTGACAATGTGACGCTTGTTGAAATGCAAATGCTCACATTAAAAGTTAGCAAAACATGGTAAAACGTGTTTAGAATTATCAATATCTTTATTCAGGAATCAAATACTAAAGAACGTGAGAGGTAGGCCTCAAAGGCTGGAAAGGTCATTCTCCTGGCTGCAGATAAGATCAGGGGTTGTACAAATGTGTGTCCTAATTATGCCTCTAATCCGTGTTGAGATACAGAGGATCTCAGCTCGAGTTTGCTCATAGAATGTGGATCTGATCTTTCTCTGTGTTTGCTCATTGCCAGATCCTTGCTGCTACCATCAGCAATTCCCAGGTCATTCTGGAGATCGACAACGCCAGGCTGGCTGCCGATGACTTCAGACTGAAGTAAGTTCACCTGGAGCACATTTGTCTTCACTCCATCTCTCTCTCTCAGAACAGCTTTCTGAAGTTTGGTATTACTTTTTATGTAGAAAATAAAGTTCTCCAGTCGCTGAAGGGAACGTTTTGAAATCTCGGACAGGTGTTTTGTTTGGCAACTTCTGATGAAAAAACCCTGACAAACAGAATTAAGTGATGAAGGACCAGTTCAGAATATAAACCTGAGAGAACACGGCATCCAGAATCACTGAGCTGTTTGCATAATGAATCAGAGCCCGTGTCTTCATATTTCTGTGATGCTCTTAATTATCTGTACTGGCCTGAGTCACAGGGGAAGAAAGGCAGGAATACCAGAGTGGCAGAAAGAGATCCCTGTGGGGTTGCAGCAGTTCCCTGACAAAGAGTCTGAAATTTAGAAAAGAAAGACCAAGAGTAACGTGGGGCTTTCCCAAATCCCGGGCTCAGCAGCACATTCAGTCAATGCCAAAGGTTCCTGCTCAGCTGCTTTCCCCTGCAGTGATGCCCCCAAAGGTTTGGATTTTCCCTCTCGTGTCCCAGGCAGCCCCAGGTCACCTGTTCTTTCCTCCACTCCAAATCCCAGCGGACACTATGAACGGACTGTCCTGTGTGACAACATTTCTGTTGATGCTGATAACCATTATTAGGTTCTGCAAGGTGAAATGTCACATCTTCCTCAGGAACAAAATCAGATGGCAATGCCTGTCCCTCTCTTCAGATATGCCATAGCTGGGTGTGGAAAAAAAAAATCCTTTATTCCTTTTACACTTCTCAATCTGTGTGTTTTCATTTACAGCCCACTGTTCCTCCTGTATTCTGTATAAAATGTGATAATTTTCCAGCTCTACTGAACACAAACTTGGACATGTTGCAGTGCTTGTTTCTTCTCTGAACTGCAGGTATGAGAATGAGCTGTTCCTGCGCCAGGGTGTGGAGGCCGATATCAACGGCCTGCGCCGCGTCCTGGACGACCTGACCCTGTCCAGAGCCGACCTGGAGATGCAGATTGAGGGCCTGAAGGAGGACCTGGCTTTCCTGAAGAAGAACCACGAGGAGGTGAGGCCTGACAGTGCAGAGGGGAGATCTCTTCCCTTTGGAATTCATGTCTCTCGCAAATGAAACATTTTATTTCGATGTGTGTGTGCAAGGGGAGAAAAATGTCATAAATGTTTCATGTGTGTTCCACCTGTGATACTCGATAGCACAGGGGTTGCTGTGGGCAGGGAAGCTGTGAGAGGAGGGAGACTGATCTTTCTTTGTTTCGTGCAGGAAATGAAGGAGTACTCGAACCAGCTGAGTGGCACAGTCAACGTGGAAATGGATGCGGCTCCTGGCATCGACCTGACCAGGATTCTCGCCGAGATGAGGGAACAGTACGAAGCTCTGGCTGAGAAGAACAGGAAGGATGCTGAGGCCTGGTTCTTCACTCAGGTACAGTCACAGCCATGAACAGCAGAGCGTTCCTGCCCCGGCAGGTGCCTCCCTCCCATCTCAAAACAATAGGAGGGTATGTTTGTGGTTCCAGAGTTGTTTTATCCTTTCAGACTGATGAGCTGAACCGTGAAGTTGCCACCCACACCCAGCAGATCCAGACGGGCAAATCGGAGATCACGGAGCTGCGCCGCACCGTGCAGGGCCTGGAGATCGAGCTCCAGTCGCAGCTCAGCATGGTAGGGACCCAACTCGAGCACATCTCCAGGCTCTGCCTCACGCTGTCCTGCCTCTCCTTGTCCCCCTTCCGCGGCACATTGTAACCTGTTTCTGCCGTGATTCTGCCGCAGAAAGCCGGGCTGGAGGCCAACCTGCGGGACACCGAGGGCCGGTACTGTGCCCAGCTGGCTCAGATCCAGTCCCTCATCTCCGGCGTGGAGGAGCAGCTGAGCGAGCTGCGCTGCAACATGGAGCAGCAGAACCAGGAGTACAGGATGCTCATGGACATCAAAAGCCGCCTGGAGCAGGAGATCGCTCAGTACCGGCACCTGCTGGAGGGCCCGGACGCGCAGTACGTGATCCTGCAAGCCCTGAGGAGCAGATAAGGGCAGGCAGAGATAGATAAGGGCAGGCAGAGATAGATAAGGGCAGGCAAAGATAAGGGGAGACAGAGATAAGGGCAGGCAGAGCGCTGGTGCAGACAGAGCCCCTGCACACACCCCCCGGGGGCACCGCAAGAACAGGACCCCCCTAAAATCCCTGGGCTAAGTCTGCTCAGTCAGTGGTGCTGAGGGATTGAAAATAGAAATGCCAGCAGTTTGATGGCAATAAATGACAGAAGGCGCCAGGCTCCGTATGTTTGCCTCACATAACCCTCTGGTTGCGCTCCCTTCAGCCTGAGACAACCTATAAACAGCTGCTCCTGGTATTTCTTTGGCTCTTGGTTTTCTACATTTGTGCACAGGGGTAGAAATATCCACCCTCACACAGCAGTACCCGGAGCTGGAAAGGAGCCTGGTAGATAGCCCAGCTTATTTCAGGAGAATCGACGTTTTCATGCCCATTTCTCATCTCTGATCCATACATGGAATTATTTTAAATTTCTGAGGAGGAATCAGCTCCTTGTGTTGACCCTGTCCGAGGCACTCTGAGGAGAGGAGCAATATATGGAGACACATCAGCACAAAGAACAGGTCTGACCACTGTTCCCGTTCCCTCTCTAGTTCATAGGGGTGGATTTCAAAGCAATTTCAACAACACCTCTAGTAACAGCACACCTGAGAAACCTGAGAGCAGCCATGTGAAATCCTGGCTGCTCACACAAATTCCAAAATTGATCAATGGTTTCTCAGACAAGGTCAGGGCCTCATTAATCAAATATTTTTTCTTTTCTCCAGGTTGTCAGGAGTGAACCCCAAGGACGGTAAGAAACATTTTTAATTAATGAGGGGTTGAAATGAACAGGCGAAATAGGATTAAATAAACCTTTTTGCCTTGGATTTTTTCTGGGCACAACAGATTTAATTCTCCCCACAATGACCACGTTGTGTATCATGTAGAGAAAAAACCCAAACCCATTTTATTTTATGTGCCCTTTTGAAAGCTGTGGTTGCATGAACTGCTCATGGGATTCTAAACCACCAAAATCTCCCAAAGATTCCAAAGTTCCTCTGCTGATTCAGACAACATACAAAATACCTCCAAATCCGATGTGATATGCACTCACCAAGTTTTACTGGATGAGGGCCAGGCGGGAAAGTCGATAAGATGAAAAGGCAGTTCTGCCTTTGATATGTAAAAGATTTTGTGAGGAAACAAACAACCACAACCTCACTGCTCAGCTCCTCAGGGTCTTGGCAGGAGGGTGTTCATTTTTCTTGCCTATTTAATTCTTTTATTCCTCCTACAGCATCGTTTGGGAGCAGTGGAAGAGGTCGTGCTGGCACAGAAGACGATGGAAAATCTGTCTCCACCCGTGACAGGAGATTCCCGTAAAGAAATAGTGAATCCCCTTTGGCGTGTGATGCCACGTGGAACCAGAGCAGCCTCCACACTGGCCAACGCTGAGAGAAAGCCTTTCATTTCCCCAGATCATGAGAATGTAACCCCAGAATGTCTTGCCTTAGATTAGCTCTGTGCTTGTCCATGAGCACTGATCGGGTCAGAGGTGCCAGGCCTGGCTGTCAGTGCTCTGTCATTTCCTACACAATAAAGTTTCTGTTCTGCTTGTGCAAATACATCCTGTCCAGTGGTGGTTTTTGGAGTCAGTCACACACAGCCCACATGGAGCTGCTGGAGCCCAACCAGGGGATGCTCCAGGGGTAACAACAGCAATAACAATTGTTTTACAGAATCACAGAATCACAGAATCAGTAAGGTTGGAAAAGATCATAGAGATCATCAAGTCCAACCTAATACTTTAATAATAATAACAGTAATAACAGACATGTGATGAATGCACAGATATCAAGTGCCATTAGATTCTCCCAGGAATCTGGAGCTGGTATCAGTAAAAAATGGAGAAGATAATGCAAAGAATCCTTAAGCTGTGTGTCCTCAATTCCAGGTGCACAATGAGTCTGCAATTCATGTGCAAATAAAATCCACTTCTGAAAAAGAATTGTGTTTTTCCATATGAGTATCTGTGCTCCTGCACTGCCTTCAGCAGCCAAATCCCTTCAGCTCCTGCAGAAGCACCAGGCACAGTCCAGGGAAACAAACTGCTCAGGGTTTCCTGTGGCTGTTTTGGTTTTCACTCCGCAGGCAGAACCTTCCCAGCCCAGGTCAGTGCTGTGGCTGCTGGTTTGGCCACACTAATTTCTCCCAGCTGCAAGTCCACACCAGTGGAGCTGAGGAAGTGTTGATAAAGGTTGAAGAGCCCAGTGAATCCCAGCCTGGGGAGCGCACGAAGCACTCACCTAAATGCTGCACTTCGCTCACATAACCTATTTGGAAGAGGTGTCCCTAGCCCCACCAATGGCTATTTCAATCCATACAATACTGTCTGCAAAAATGATGTAATGTCTGGAATTATCTGTTTTATTTTCCTTCCAACCTCCTTAGAGTCACTGTTCTTCTGTCTTCTACTTTTTGACATTTAAAGAAAGGAAATCTGTGCTGCTGGCGCTACCAGTTTGGCCATGAGTGAGGCTGTGGGGTCACTGGTGACGCTGGCAAGAAATGCACACCCTGCTGGGTGTTCCCACTGGAAGGAATTTTGTTTGTTTATTTGTATCACTCAAACAGCCAGAGGGGGGATTCCTCCAGCCATGGGCAGCTCTCCATCCACGTGTGTTCTGGATGGAGGAGTTGGATCAACGAGTGATGGCCTCAGGACAATGACCTGGACAACACAGGTGTCAAAATATTCTCCTGTACTTAAACTGCAGCCCAGAAATTCGGCTCAATTTGCTTTCCACGTTTCAATTCAGTACAACAAACACAATTCCCAAGTGAAGCCGTGCCTTGCTCCGTTCAGCCCTGGAGCAGCTCCCAGAGAGCATCCAAGGGTTCCATCTGCTGGCAAGGGTTTACTCCACAGTGCTCCCATCTCTACTTTGGATTAAAGAGGAGACTAAACCCCAGTCGCTGTGCAGCCTGACAAAGAGCTGTGTTGGGTTTTGAGATCATTCTTTTGTTCTTTTTCATGGATCCTCATTTTTCATGGATCAAGGCTGAGCTTCAGAGGAAGCACTTCCCGTGTCCCACATCACCCGTGCTCTGCGTTACTCGCAAGAGAAAATACAATTCTGGTTTTCGTGATCTGGTAACTCCCTGGAAGTCTCAGGGAGTAGGACAGAGGCTCTCCAGTCCCACATGCTGCCAGGCAGGTTGGGAATGTCCCGGAGTAATTTCACGTGAAACAGAGGATTCCTTTTATTTCCACATACTATTATATACATACATGTGCATTTCCATTTCAGTGTAAGAGTTCATTGGCTATGAAAATTCAGTCTGAAATTGGAACTGAACAGCGGGATGTCTTTATTTCTATCACAATTTGGGAGGGTTTTTTCCAAGTTAGGCCCTCAGTTTTTGTGTGATGCCTCAGGCTCACCCCTCTCTCCAGCAGCTCTGGAGCTGCAGCTTTTACCAGAGTTTCTGGAGAGAGCCAAGCTTCGTACTCACTGGAAATCCCTATTTTCAGTGGGTAATTGCCCCAGACGGATACAGGTGGCAGCATCTCTACATCCCGAAGTGCCTGAGGAAGGAGGAGGAGGATGTGGAAAGGGAATTGTTGGGAAGGAAAGGAGCAGGAGCTGAGCGGAGCCACAAGGAGGAGCCCAACACCTGCTCGGGCAGGAAAGAGGCCGCGAGGTACCGGGGAAGGTGGGGAGCGGCAGCTCCGTCCTGCTGCAGCATTCCAAAGGAGACAAACACACCCCTTGGGGTTTCTCCCGGGATCCCACCGCTCAGGATGAGCAGCAGGGCCGAGGCAGAGCCTGGGGAAGGGCTGAGCTTTCACCTGGGTGAGGAAACCAGCCTCTTCCCAAATCTTCCTCCTCTATCCCATCCCTCAGTCGTGGACTAGAACTACCCCTAAAGACAAGATAATCCACTAATCGCAGCAGGTGCCACGGGAACACTCCCGTTTGCCCTCCCCTTATTATGTGAGGAGCAGCTGTGGCAGCTGGACTCGCCCGTTCCGGGTTTGGTGGAAGCAGTTTGACAGAGGTATGAGATTTTGGAAAAAGGCTCCTCCTGCATAATTGCCAGGTCAGTTTTTAGGCAGCTTGAAATTGTCACTCTAAATCTTTTGAGGGTGGTTACAAACTCACGTTGTAAATGTAATTTTCTATAAATATAATTTTCTATAGCTAAAGATCTTAATAGTGTTAAACCTGGGAAAAAGAAATCCCTGCATTGCTTCCTGTTGCAGCAAGACTATTGAAACTGCACTGCACTTCTAACTGTGAGGAAATCAGTAGAAAATATAAAGTAGAAAATATAAAGTAGAAAATATAAAGTATCTCATTCACATGTATTTCCCCAGGGAACGGGCAGCTGAAGGGAGCAGCTGGGCAGTCCTGACTGTGGACTGGAGCTTTTTTAGTTTAGAAGCTGAATCACTTCATTAAAGCCTCGTGTCTCACACAGGCTGAAGCTGTTTGGCTGTTCTGTGCTCGAGGATCCACAGGATGCTGCAGTTGTACCGCCAGAGAATTACAACAGAAAGTATTTGCAGAGTCCCACCTGTGCCCCAGCTCCCCATGATCACAAAAACATAACATCATAACCATAGGCTTGGAGAGAAGTCTGAGGCAGAGCTGATCCTGCTCCACACCTACGGATTTTGGCCACACCTCACCATTATCATATGAAAAGAAAAAGGAAAAAAAAAACCAACAACCAAACAAGCGAAAGGAAAGCAATCCGGTGTGTGGCTAATTCCAAACAACAACAACAGTGTGCAGGCTCATAAATGCTTCAGAATTGACCAAGAGGAAGCACGTTTCGTGATGACACAATCTTGTTGCTGTAGTCATTCATCGAAGGGAAACTCCCACAGGAAAAGGCATAAAGCAGCTCAGGGAAGGCGAAGAGGCTGCTCAGTGCTAGGCAGCCAAACCCGGGGTTCGATTCACACAGAGCTAAGCATGAGCACCAGCCAAGGCCCTCTCCAGTTTTTTTCTGGGTCCCTCAGGGGTAGTTCAGGGTGTGGTTTGGCCCAGCAAGGAACTTCTTACAGAGCATCAAGTGCAGATGGCGGTGCCAGCAGCACACATCCCTCCTTCTCCTCCGCCAGACCCCTGTGGCTGCCTGCAGGAGGGGCACCCTGGGCAGCCTTCGGCGAGCACCATGGGCAGAGCATCTTCCTGGGTGGGAATGAGAAACAGACTATGCAGAACCTGAATGAGCGCTTGGCTGCCTACCTGGACAAGGTCCGTGCCTTGGAAGCAGCCAACGCTCAGCTGGAGAGCTGCATCCTAGAGTGGCACAGGACAAAGTCTCATGGAAAGAGGCATGACTTCAACCAGTACGAGCAAAACGTCACTGACATGCAAAGACAGGTAAGTCAGAGCTGGGACTGTGTCATTCTGTGCTCTTCTAAGGAATCTGGGCTCTCCTCTGTGCTGGGGGCTTTCCTTTAAAGAAGCTAAATAAAGCCTTTGAAGTCTTAGAAGTCCTCAGGAAGGTGGTTCCAGGAGCTGGTCATGAACAGTCTTTGTGCTCAGGCGGAGGAGGTTGGGCACGAGAAAGGCTGGAAGGGTGCGAGGGGGATTCTGCAGGGACCGTGTGCTGCCAAGTGCTCCTTTCTGCACTGAAACTGGGCTTGGAGTAACTGCATCTGGCAGGATTTTGGCTTTTTGACGAGCAAATTACAAAGCAGGAGGAGAGCAGAGCCAGCCCCTCTCCTGCCGCTGTCTCCAGACAGACTGGGGCATTCCAGCTCTTTGATTCCTGCGGTAGCAGACAATGAAACTACAGGAGTTTGGGGACCAATGGGCTTATGTAATCAGATGGAAAAATACTTCATTGTAATTAAGAAAATAGCAGTGACAAATTCCTTGTGGATGTTTTCACTATAATTAAAAGGAGAATTTCTGGTTCCTGCCAGTAGTTAATATTAATGTTCAACAGTAACTCTTTCAATCTCCCGAACTCACGTGCCTTCAAATTTAAGCCTAATATTAATCTGTATTCATAATGAACATCCACTGTAAGCAGCTGTGTGACTAATCAGTGTAATTAACTTTACATACCCATATGGGGCAAAACCCAGAGCTCTTCCAAATGCGGTGCTGTCCTTTTCCCTCCACTTTTTACAGACTGATTGCTTGGCATTCTCGAGACCATGAGAAACGCTTTTCAAAAGGGCTTGGAAATGGTGTTAATCTGCATCTTTGCTGACTGGGGTGAGGGACTTAATCAAACTGGGCGCTCACTGTTAAAAGTGTTGCCTGCAGGCAGATGAGGTGCTCCGACCACAGCCTGTGTAGGGGAGCCAGAACTGTCATCACCCCTTTCTGTTTTAGGCGTAAAGAAAGGTCACCATCCCCAGCCCTGGCACTGGGGCACTTTCTTTTTTTCAACGGAACTAGAAATAAAAACTTGTTCTTCAAGGATATAAATGGGTTCAGAGTGGTTTGGAATTGGTAAATCAGGAGTGGTGGTGGCTGGGGCAAAGCCCTCACTTTTCAATAGGCTGAACCCAAAGCGCTGATTTTTAACTGTCACCCCTTGAACAGCTGCCCCTGGCCACAGGGACCTGCAGTCCAGTGGCTGTGCTGGAGGAGGCAGGAAGGGACAGAAGAGGATCATTTACAGGCAACAATTCAGTGCTTGAACCCAGAATTTTAACTTTCCTTTATTTTTTTTAAATTATTTCAATTATCACCCCATCTGCCAGTGAAACGAGTAAAAATACAGCATCTAATTATTAACCATAATTAAATTAATTAAACATTAATTTTAAAGTGAAACCAATTTAGCACCTAAAATAAAATTTAAACTCAAATTTTGGAACCTGTATCAAATAACCCACAAAGTCTATGATGCCTGAGTTCAGGATGAACATGTCAGGTGGAATGACAAGTTGCCTGGCTCCAAACTGGCTCCACTGTAACCCAGTTACACAGGGACACAGCACCTGCTCCTCAGGTAACTGTCTCCTTCAAACACCTGGGATGGTTAAACAGGCAAAGTGACTTCCAGAGCATTCCAGGAGATGGGACAGAGGACACAACTCATGTGAGGAAGAAGTCAGTGCAGGGAAAATCGCTGTTTTGAGGAGTTTATTTCCTTTAGAATAACCTGTGACCTCTTCATGAAGTTACCTGGAAGTCTGCAGAGTGTTACTGGTGATGCAGCCACGGCCATGAGGAATTCCCATGTGGGATTCCCTGGTGGCTGCAGAGCAGTGGGCACAGCACAGAGAGAGTCACACACCAGTTCTGTGGTTGTGAAACGGCACAAAGATGAAGAACTCGTGTTGTTTTCTCATCCCCCTGTAGATCCCCCAGCAGGATTTACTGTTCTCCAAGGCTGGATTCAAGAACTGCCTCTCCTCTGACCCCAAATTCCAGGCAGCCACACATTCAGGGTATTGTTGTAGCTCTTGGTGGTGTCCCAGGGCAGGATCGAGGTGTGCTGCTAATTGCTCAGAAATGCACAGTCTGTAACAGATTAGTTGAACATTCCACCTTCTTATTTACTACGAGAGGTGAACCTTTGACACTTGAGGAGAATTTTGTCATTTCCTCGTTTCTTTGTGATTCATTGAGGTGTGGGAAGTTTTGCTTGGAGGTGCTGAGGGCTCTGTAAATGATTTCTGTACAGCCACGATGCCCCTTGTTTTGCTGAGAGGAGGCAGCTTCTCTTTCCTCTCTGTTAGAAAAGGACACAATGCTCTACATTTATGACTTCCCAAGAATATTTAGGAGATCCTGCTGGAATTCTTTCAAGGATTTTGCATGGAACACTGAGCTTTGTGCATTCAGATCTATAGCTAATGTTATCAGGGACTCACAAACCTTTCTAGTCCATGCTAAGCACATTGAAGGAGTGAGGAGGTTCTGCTTCCTCCTGCATGTTTTTCAGTGTCCAAATCATAAAGATGAACATGAACTAATCCCTCTGTGCTGCTGGAGTTAGAGGTGAATAAGTGAATGGAGCACAACAGCTCGATGCCAGTGGGGGAGTGAGGGCCACCATACCCACACGGTGCCTCTGCAGCACAGCACTGACTCAAGCAGCTCTTCATGCACCTGACGCTCTTCGGTGTATCATTCATTCCAGCACTTGCTTGTGCCCAGGCACAGCTTAATGGTTCTGACTGAAATTTGCCCTGAAGATGCCGCAGGCAGCTCTGTCAGCAGTGCTGAACAGGACACACACACAGAGGAAGGCAGTGACTGTTACTCTGTAATAGACCACAAAGTTTGTGTCATATGGTTCATGTCCTCTGCCTGGCCAGGAATAAGATGATGACTCCTGGCTTGTAGCAAAAAGAAAAATAAGACAAAGAGTAAAGTAAGATTATGGACAGAAGTTGTAAAATATCAAAGTGAATCAGGAAACTGAGCTGCTTTTATTCCTGTGCTGTCCTTAACAATTTGACTATTCACATGCTCCCTACAAGCAGCAGGGAGGCTAAACCAGCCCAAATTGTTTCCTGTCACCCCGTGGCAACACTGAGTCTCCTGTTGGATTCTCTGTTTTCCAGATTGAGGATGGCAAGATCACCACTGCCAGTATCCTTTTACAAATCGATAACGCCAGCATGGCATCTGAAGACTTCAGGCTCAAGTAAGCTCTTCTTTGGTTTCCTGATCAAGTTTGAAAGAGGAGTAAGCAAAATACCCTTTTTTTTTTCTTGCTAATCCAATAGGGAAGTGACTTTACTGAGGTTTTCTGGTGATACCGAATGAATAAAAACAATGTAGAGAGGGGGAAAAAAATGAACCCAAAGGATGTAAACCCCACAAATGATTGCTGAAGAACCTTGACTCACCCTGTTTATGATACTTAGTGCAGGTCCTGGCAAGCAGGTTTGACAGCAGACACTTGATACTTGTGACAAAAGGCACTTAAAACTGTCATCTGGGATTACAAATTATCCCCTCTGTGCACCGCACTTCCCAGTCCAGCCCAAATTGTTTCCTGCATTTATCACCTGTCCTGTCCAGCTCCTCAGGGAATCTCTGTCCTTCCGTAGCTCCAGAGTCCCGCGGTTCTGCCACAGCCCCTTGGCCTGGTGCCTCCCTGGCTCCCAGTACAGGCTGATTCTTCAGGACATTGAAAGGCAGTTCTCAAACCAACTGAAAAGCCAAAATGTTTGGACAGAAAACTTCCAGGCAGGTCTCTGCAAAAGCAAGGAGCTGATACTTCTGCAAGTGAGGCTTCTTAGGAATCAGGAAGGTTTCTCTTATTTCCAACAGCTGATGATCAGCTATGAAAAAATCTCACAGCTTGAGGTAATATTGTGACAAACTCTGAGACCCTGAGCGCTGCTGACCTTCCCCTAGCAGTCAGTAGTGTCCCAAAATGGAACCAGTGGAAATGCTTTGAGGGATGGGACCCCCAGACTGGGTTTGTTGGGGTGAATGTAGAACCTGCAGAGGATGGAGTGAAGGCAGAGATGCTGAGAAGCAAAAGTGCTTCCCATGCCCAAGGGAAGAGCCAGCAGCATCTCCCTGCCTTTGGCTCACCAGAGGCACTGCAGGAGGTTAGAGAGGAATGGGAATAACTGGCCTCCTGTTTTCTGAAGGACTGAAAAGTTACCACTTTGGAAAAGCTACAGCAAGCACTGACTGCTGATATTGTTTTCAGAGAATTGTATCCCCAAAGCTTTCACAGGCTGGTAACTGTTAAAATGCCAAAAGGGAAGTGAAAGAAAGAGTGATTTTATTTCTTACCCTACAGATGGAGTTGTGAGGGAGAAAGGAAAACGAAACACAAAAATAGTGAAATGGATCTTATTGTTAAGACTATTCAAAAACATTCAAACAACGTATTTTAGAAAGAGAATGTGTTCTCCTGGCTGTTTGTTCTCTCTACTTCCCCACACAGAGGACTTTAGCAAGTCTAACTTCTCTTTGATGTTCCGTATGCAAGAGCCTGAGCTGGGCAGCTCTCAACACGCCCCTTGTGTCTCCTCTTTCCTCACAAAGATACGAAGCAGAGAAGTGTCGCAGGCAGGGGGTGCAGCTGGATGTGGAGAACCTGCGGAAGGAGCTCGACGGGCTGACCATTATTAACACAGACCTGGAAATGGAAATTGAAGGCTTGAGAGAAGAGCACATCCTCAGGAGGAAAGACCACGAGGAGGTAGAAAAAAGTTCCACTTGGTAAAACCCTATCGCACGAATCTTCGCTCCTGTGTAATTAACTGAGTAAGACCCACAATCTATAAGTGGGATTGATGATTCAGGACCTAATCCTGTGTCTGAGGCAGCCAGTGAGAGGCAGGTGAGGCACAGAGTCTGTGTCTGCGTTACCAGTTACCCCGGGCTCTCAGAGGGAACAGGTTGCTGTGGTGTCTCCCACCCCTCTGTCACACACAGCTCATAATAACTGAAGTGTTCCCAGACTTGGATGTAAATACACAGAGATTTCAAGGACAGAGCAAATCTTACTGGGTGCTCTTGGGTTTTGCTCATCACAGTCCTGGATATATCAATATATCACTTCTCAGACTCACAGAAGCACAGAGGGGTTGAGGGTTGGAAGGGACCTTTTGGGGTCTCCTGGTCCACCCCCCTCACTCGATCAGGGTCCCTTAGACCAGACCTGAGCTAAACACGCCTCACGTCCTTCAAGGATCCAAATTAGAAAGAATGGTTAGTGAAGTCAAGCAAAATTACTCCTTCTTGCAAAATCCTAAGCACAATAATTAGATAATAATTCCCAAAAGCCACGCTGCTCTGAATACTTCCAGAGCTACACCCAGTTCTCTCTGTTATTCCACATTTATAACGCCACTGCTCCAAACGTGCTGGTTTCGTTTCCCTTGGTCTGGAGTGGTTTGCAGTGGTTACCCAGCACAGAACCCAAGGTCCTGCTCAGTGTCTGTGGGTCACTGGAGCACAGGGTGAGGCTGCTGATCCCCTCAGAGCCAAGGACAGTTCCTAAACCCTCACCCTGTGTCCAGCTGATCCACACTCAGTGATGTCATACCCCGAAAACCTCCTCTGCCTGGGCACTTTGAAAATGGTACCAGGCACAGAAGGTTGTGCTACACCAAAAGGAATGTTACCCTACCTGCCCGACTGGTCCCGTAATTATGTTGTTTACACAGTAATTATATGCTTTAATCCAATTATTCCTTTAACAATTACATAGAACTTTTACATTACTCTCCTGTAAACTTAGTTATAGTTCCATAAATATTAACATAAAGAGTAAGAAGGATGAAATTACTGTTAGATTTTCATCAAAGGTTTTGGGTTCCTAATAGGTAAATAAATAAAAAATGCCAGTGCTTCTTCATTAAGTCCATTTCTTCCAGAAACATTCTATGTTTTTTTCATGGAGTTCTGCCACAGAAGCAAATAGAAGTCACTGGTTTAAGTCACACCGGAGTATTTCCAATATATAAATTTTCCAAATTATGTTAACTTAATATATATGTAATAATTCACCCCAAACCACTCTGGGATTCTGTTCCCCATGAAAACTTTCCCCTTTTCTCAATGAGTTTTTGTTCCCTCTGCCAACACGTGGACAGGACATGGAAGCAAATCGCTCCTCAAAGGAGTTCAAAGTCAACGTGAAAGTGAACACGGCCCCTCCTGAGGACCTGGGCAAGATTCTGGCTGAAATAAGAGAAGATTACGAGGCCATAATTGAAAAGAATCGTCAGAGCCTGGACAACTGGTACAAAGAACAGGTGACAGCTCTTCCCTGCCTCTTTCCAAGACCCCTGTGGCTGTTCCTGCCTGAGCAGAGTCAGTGAAGGTTTTCTCTTGCCTCTGCTCCACAGAGCTCTGCCCTGTCCCTGGCAGCAACCCCAAATCCTGAGCAGATCCAGCGCAATGAGAACGAGATCAAGGACCTCACACGGACCCTGCAGGCCCTGGACATCGAGCTGCAGGCACAGATAAGTAAGGTATCTGCTGCAGGCATTGTGGGCTGCCCTCTCTTACCCCAGCTCAGGAGCTTCCAGGGATCAATTCTCCACTTAAATCCACAGTCTAGAACAGCTTTATTGCATTTGCTAACGTAGGAGGGAAATTGGAATTCAGATCATGCTCGATGCTGCCAGAATATGCAAAAAAGATTCAGCAACCATCCCCAAGAAGTGAAGAATTCATGTCTCTCCTCAGAACAAAATACGGGGAGAAGAGGAAGAAAAGGGATGGCTGAATCTAAGGAAACAAGTCCAGAATATAGATAAGAATGCAAAGTTCATATTTGTGACTCCTACTTAATGCATGAAGCACACGAGCTGTTAAGGATGTTGGTGGGGAATTTTCCCAAACATTATTCAGCTCCTGTACAGGTTAAAGCTCACATGCCAGTGACCTGGAGACTTTGGAGCAATTGTGGCCAGTCCCTGCAGGACGGACAGGAGAGGCAGCAGTTCCAGGGGCAGAACGGATACTGCAGGGAGAAATGACTCAGCTCTGCCTCTCCTGCACACACGACACAGCCCCGTGGCTCTGCTGCCTTCACAGGAATAGTTATGCAAATGCACAAGTGTTTAAATTACCACAGCCTTAATTTTGCAATCTTCTAGCTAGAGCCCAAATTCCCTGACATTTCTGCGTTATATCTACCACATAAACAATAATCATGGTCTCGGTATTATCTGCTCTTCCAGAAACACATGCTGGAAGACACCTTGGCCGACACTCGGAGTTACTACGCAGCTGCCCTTCGAAACATGCAGCAGATCATCTCCAAGCGTGAGCAAGAGCTCAGCCAGGTTCGCCACGACATGAAGCAGCAAAGTAACCAATACAAGGTTCTCCTTGGGATCAAAACCCGCCTGGAGAAGGAAATTTCCACGTACCGCCTGCTGCTGGAAGGGAATGCTGACGGGTAAGGCAGAGCTGCCCCGACTGGAACAGACGAGAGGAGAGTCCTCATATTTGGGTTATTTATTTGTTTGTTTGTTTATGTTTAATCAAAGCTTGTGAGTTCCGCGCTACTACATCAAGGGTTGGTATTTTAATGTGATGGATCATCATAAAAAGCCGGAGCCACTTGAAGAACAGAGACACTTGTATCCATGTAATTTGGATTACCTAAATTAATACCAGTTTTTATAAAAAAAAAAAAATAAAAAAATCCTCCACTCCCACAGCAGGGCCAAGGAAAATGCTGTCCTCATCTTTGTTCTCTCGTCTGGTTTGTGAAACTCAGAAAAGGGAGATCAGCGGCCTTTAGAACCAAAGCTCTTGGGCAGGCAGGACAGGGTGGCCCCAAGGGTGGGGGGATTTGTCAGAAGCCAAATTGGGATCAACCTGAGCCACTCAGAATACACAAGAACCAGAGCACCTTTGGCAGGAGCAGCAGTGAATGTGCACAGGGACAGTTTCAGGTGAGAGTATCCACCAAAGGGAAAGTTCATGTGGTCTAAAAACATCAGTCTTTTCCTGTTGTTTTCATATTTTCTCTCATAGTGGGATGAGGTCTCATTAGAATCGGTGAGAACAGGATGAGTAACTACTTGAAATTAGTATAATCATTATTTTCTCTCTATGTTATTATCTTTACAGGGCAACGAGAAAATCTGAAGCTAAAGGTAAACTTAGTTTGTTCTTTGTAGTTACTCTTAATTCCTGTCATTTCCCATCAGATTTTGCTCGGTGTGGGTTTAACCTGCCCTGCCCAAGCAGTGGAAGGTGTGTGGCAGGCGAGGCTCAGGCTGGGTGTATTTGGGAACCAGAGCAGTGCAAGGGGCGCTGTCTCAGCCCAGCTCCGTCAGTCACACACGTGGCCAAGCCTGGGCTCCAGACCAAAGGGATATCCATCCCTGGGGTATGAGGAGCCACGGAGACTCATTGGGTGACTAAAGCAGCATTAGGCCTTGAGAGCAAACCAAAAATCTGCATGTCTGGTATGAGCATGACCTGCAGACATCCCGGATAATCTGCTGGATTTGCATTGGCTGGGCTGTTGCTGCGTTATTCATTTGCCCTGACCTGGACCAGACCCACGGTGACTTTGTGGCAGCACAAAGAGCAATCACAAATATTGACTTAAAGGGAAACATGCAAAGATAACTCAGCTGAGAGGCAGGTAAATGACTGCAAATGAAGCTCCTCCTGTATGGCCTCGTCTCAGCATCGCTAATTAAACTTCCCTTTCTTTCAGAACATGCTGGGCTGAGCAAAGGGAAGCTCAGAGCGATTGTCCACGACAGCGTCAACGGGGAGGTGGTGTCCTCCACCATCAACGAGATCCCCCCACAAGCCTGAAGGAAGGTTGTGCCAACCAGTGGCTTTGCTGGTGGCAGCTCCCCTGGGAACAGCTCCCCGTTTGTGGAAACAGGGAGGCTGTGGTGAACTCGCTCCTGAAATGACCTGCAGCCTGCCACTGAAAAGTGCCACCCAGAGCTGGGCATAGCTGGCATTGGTAGTTTAAAGAGCTTTTAGTCACCAAAGCGCTGAAGAAAAGCTGATCAGTGACTGGCTGAGCTGGTGACAGATGTATCAAGCACATTTCCCCAGGGCAGGAATCTCCGTCTGGGATTCAGTTATCACTCTGCAAATTAACTGTAATTTAAAGGGAATGATCTCTCAACTTTTCTTCTGGTCTTATGCCTCTCATCATATACCTCACTGCAGCCAATAAATTTTTATCCATTACTCGTTCTGGGCCTTGGAATTTCTGCTTTTTGTTTTCCTCACATATGTCCCAGCCCACCACAGACATGGACTGCCAAGACCTTGTTGTTTCAGGAGGGACAAAACAGGAAGGACATGGAAAAGAGGGGACACAAGTTAGAGGTGACATTCACATGAATAAAATTGTTCCATTTCCCTACAGACAACTTCTCAATGTCACTGCCAAAACCACCACTATTAGTAGGAGTGTTGCAAAGTCACTTTACTGGAATAATCACCCAGAAGCATTTGTTTAATCTTCATCTTGGGAGAAATTTTCTTGCACTGTCTTTACGCACTTTCCTTCAGAGCCTCTGAGTACGTTTCCAGACACTCTCATTCTGTCTTGGTGACCCAGGTAGTTCAAAAAACACCTCAGTTATTTGGTCTGATCTTAATGTTCACTGTTGCTGTGAATGGTGTTTGCAGAGCCCATGGGCTTTGGCCAAATCCAAGCTTCCCCCTCCTTTCCCACCTCAGATCCTGACAGCAATAGTCCTGTGCAAAATCTGGGCAAAGAGAAATATCATTGGGATGTTTAGATGAGGAAGACTGTGAGGCAGAAGGAAGAGAGACAAAATGGAGCATAATGACTGTGTTAAGGATCTGCACTCCAAAGTCACCGTCTGTGTGTCCAGGGCAGGATCACATTCGTGGGTGACATTGTCATCCTGCCCTTTCATCCCCACTCACAACAAAGGGCTCCTGTTGGCAGCCTTGCTTTGAAACAGGGCTCACAAAGGAAAGGAAAGGTTTCAAAGAAAATGCAGATTAAACTGAACAAGTCCATCTGTGATAGAGTGTTCTGCTTCTGACGTGTTCGGACCAGTTCCTGTCCCCCCTTGGCCCCCCAACTCTCCACCCTTGTTGCACAAAGAGATCCCCAAAGCATTGGATGGATTACCTAAAGGTTTCTTTAAACTGGGTAAAACTTGTAATACAGGATTAGTAACTCCTGCCTAATTAACAGTGTCCTTCCTTATGGCTTACCAGATCCAACGAGCCAGACTTGGTATTTGCAGCATCTGGACAAAATGTGCCGAGGTCTTCTTGAACAATTTGCTGTGGCATTTAAAGACATGCTCACTTACCAGATTTACACAGCACAACCTCGTTGCTGTGACGCAAATAACTCTAAAAACTCCTCAGTAGCCCCTTATTTCGACATCAAAGGAAAGTATCTGCTTTGTACTGGGTTATTGTGCTGAACTACAAGGAAAGAAGGAAAAGTGAACCCTTGAAGCACCTCATGCAACGAGCCTGTCCTTGTTTCACACTCCTGTGGCTTCGCTGTGCCCTGTGAGGGTGCCCCCTGTGCCCCCCATGGCCCTGCATTGTGCTGGGTAAGAGGCAACAGAATTCCCCTTCTCCTCTGCTAAGGAGCAGCACAATTCCCATTCCACTCCACTGCTCTGATGAGTTTAACCTTCTCTTCCCCCCGTGCCGTGGGGCTCTGTACTGGTCAGACCAGTCAAGCCCAGGGCAGCTCAGAGCACCGACCTCACCAGCCTCTCCATCGCTGACACTGCCGTGTGCCCACAGCTCCAACAGCCACTTCACTGTCTTTTAGTAAGCCAGTTAGTCTTTAAACATACAAATATTTGCTACACCACATTCTGTTTTCAAAATGAAAGTAAGTATTTCAGATTCCTGGAGAATCTTCCACAACTCCAGAACACTCTGTCCAAGTGCAGATTTCCCTGAGCTGGACAGCTCGTGACTCGGTGCCACCGGCCGTGTGTGCCCTGTGTGTGGTGGTTACTCATTGCCTTTGAATTTGGGCTCTGGTAGATAAGTTATGCATTTCTAAATGTACTTAGGGTGGGTCTGCATGTTAAATAATAAATAATGATGCTGATATTTACCACTTGCATGCACTGTTAACATCATATTCTCACACCACGCTGAGAGATGAAGTCAGGGAGATAATGAACGGGGGCAGTGTTATCCTTCCCATTTTATTGCTTGAGAAATTGGAAAAAGAGATGACACAACTTGCTCAAGGCTGCAAAGAAATTCACTGATAGCCACTAAATTAGAGTTCATCACTTCACAGCTTCTACTTAGCCCAGCTATTAGATAATAGTACAACTTCCTGAAGAGCCCATTCACAACTCCCAGCAATCCTGTCTGTGTCTGATCACCCGGCAGAGATAATTCCATGGATTCATTCCAAGTGTTTACAGCCGGTCAGGACCCTGCACAGACTCTGATGATGTTCCCCAATGTACCTGGAATGAGCCCTGCACAGAGCACTGTGCTGGTGTCTGTCCTGGGTTCGTGGTATTTGGGATACTTTAAGAGCCAACACAAGTGGTGCTTCTTCTCATCTCGGAGCAGTGGCTTGAAGGGAAGGAAATCTTCAGTGTAAGGCTTGAAAAATTACTTTATTAATTCACTGTATTGAAACTGATGGAACTCTGCCAGCTGGTATTTGTTGTCCTTCAGTATTGAATACTCACCAAAGTGCTGTTTTGACACTGAGGAAATGACAGACCCAGCACCAAAGAAAGTGCAATTTGAAAAATTTGAAGTATATCATAGAAAAATAACCCCCTTCAAATGAATTAATCCTATTTCCCATAAATGGACAACAAAGAAATAGCAGGAAAGAGCAGCATTTCTCAGTCGAAGTGAATGATGCAACAACACTTCTGCAAACCAACAAGGCACAGGAACTCGGTCTATAAAAGGAGGCTGAAACCATCAGCGCTCACCAGCAGCTCCTTGCAGTTTCACCTGCCATTTAAGGCAGTCCTGCACAGAATAATCCTCAGAGTGATTTCCAAGAGCCTTGACTGCACTCCAGCCTGGGCATGAGTCATGGCTCATTTCACTTGTAGAAATGTTAAAAGTTATTAAGGTGTATTACAATAGGCATCTCTGGTAAGTGAAGTGTTGATCCCCTGGAAGAGGTGTGCGATGAGGTAATGCAGCCAGGTTTGTGCTGTTAATCACACATTCCTCTGGGGAGCTGGCCCCACACCGCCAGGGTTTGGCCTTATTTATCAACAGTCACTGCTGCAGAATGCCAGAGTTTTGCTTTCTGCCTTCCTTGTTAACGCGGGTGCAAAATGAACAAAGTCATTTCAGAGGGGGAAGAGAAGGAATCTCGCCTTTGGAGCACTGTTAAACCCCCTGCTGCCATGAATTATTGAAGAGAGAGGACAGGTAGAAGAGCTGGTAAAACATTTCACAATGCCCACACCCTGACCTATAAAGGCTTCTACAGTTTTGCTGGGAGATGCCTGTTCCTGTGCATGAATCATTTAGAAAAAGGAAGGATCTATAAACAGGGAAGCAAGGAAAGAATAATGCTGGAGAGGCTGTACCCCTCGTCCCTCCGTGTCCTGCATTACAGGCAAAAACCTCTTAATTATTGACTCTACAGAGACCTTTGTCTTTGAGAAATCACAACTAATGGTTTACTGTGTGTCGCTTCCTCGTCGTTCCTCCCTCTGTAAAATCTTTGGGTTTTTTTTTTTCAAGCTGTATTTTTATATATTTTTAATTGTCTGACTCTACTGAAATGACCCACACTGTGCCATGAACAGAAGCATCGACGTCTGCCAGTTTGGAGTGTCCCTGTGGCAGCAGCTCCCAGGGTGAGACATGACCTCATGGGGAGGCAGGTGCAGCTCTGCTTCTCCTGGACACCTTAATTTGCCTCTTGAATGTCTGAATATGCATCAGAAGCTTAAAGGCATAAAATCATGACACCAGCTGTGGTGAAGGCACTTTCAGTAACTATCGAGACTTCGGGGGTGAATTTTTTGGCTTTCCAGTGTCCTTAGGACAAGTCCGAAGGAGTTGATGTGACAGGCTGTTATTAGGCTCTACAGAAAGCAACAGAAATGAGGAATATAATTTGAGAAAAATATATTTCAATTAAGACAAATAATTAGTTGGAGCAGACAGGAGAAAAGAGAAACAAAAAGGCTGAAGTAGCTATGAACTGCAGTTCCTCAGCTCCGTACCCCCAAACCATTCCTGTGAGAAAATGAAACACACCAAATGCATCAAACAAATACACTGGGAGTGACTCCTGCCAGAGCAATTTCAAAGCAGGAAATCTGCAATGTTGCTGTAAGCAAACAGGAGTTGTGATTGTAAAGGGCAGGGGGAAACCAAACACTTTTTCCTGCCCTGTGAGTGAGACAAACAACCACTTTTTGGAGGCTGTTTTGGCACCCAGGCTCTGCTCCCAGGTTCACTTTGCCAGAGACGGTCTCGAGCCAGTCACAGGGACACTCTGGGAATGGATCCACTGGAAACAACAGCGCTACTGTGCAGAGCAAAAACCCAAAACCACAACCAAAGAAACCTTGTCTTTAATGGCTAGAGTTTGTCAGTGCCTAAAAAAATGAGATCCTCCAACATCGTGGGGTGTAATTCGAAGGGACAATGAACATTCCGGTCCTCCAAGGTTCAGCTGTCAGGATTTAGAAGGACAGCTCTCACTCCTTGCTGTTGCCATTCCCTCGCCGTGTCCCGCGGGGGTTGTCCCGCCGTGCTGAGCTCGGGGAGGCTCCAGAGCTCCGTTCCGAAGGTCGGTGGTGGCCTCTAGTGACAACCAGGTAGATCCGCACAGAGCCGGGGCTCCTCCGGGGCTGCCACAGCTCCTGAGCGGGAATTGCAGCCGCAGCGTCTGTGCCACGGACATTCCTCACCGCGCCGGGCTTCCTCCGAGGGAGTACGGAGATGGATTTTCGGCCCGTTTGATTTATTCTGATTTTTTTTAATGCTTGTTGCCTGAGGCAGATCTGACGCTGAGATGGCATTTCGGGTTCCAAGCAGCCCCATAGTTTGCTCCTGGTTGTTACAAACCCCGGGAGTCGATGATTTGCCAATGGTTGCAAGTGAGAAGCTGCAGCCACGTCTCTGCCCAGCCACCTCCCGGCATTTACGAGTGCAATTATACCCTGGGGGGAAATTGAGTTTTTCCTCTGATCTGGAACACAGGTCAGGTCCCTCAAGGGATTTTATTTTTTTTAAAGCTAGCAAAAGTATCCACACAGGTGTGAACACATGCAGTGTGTTTGTACCTGTCTTTTACAGTGTATGATCAGTGTGTGCATGGCACAAGGCCACGAAAATTGTGTTTGGGTCCTGAATCATATAAATGTGTAACATTTTCTCTGGATACGGAGCTACTCCAGCATTATGGAACTGAGAAAACCACTGAGCTGAAATCCTCTCCAGTTCACTGGTCTCCTCCCTCCCCGGACACCTCGGCAGCGCAGGAGTTTTACAAGGTAGAGAGATCTGTGTTGGAGTTGATCTTAATGCCACTTTCAGGGGAGAGAAAAGACAAGGTTCGTTTGTGTGGCCTGGAGCTGTTTTTGTTGGCACTGAGATCTGATTCTGCTGGAGGAGAGCAGCTGAGACAGGAAAGGCAGCTCCTGACTTTCATTTTCCACCTGTGGCTGGGAAGGGATGGGACCCACACGCTGCCTCGTGCACCACTCCAAGAGCTGGAACACTTCTCTAAGTGCCCTGAATATTTAAAGTATTGGTTTGACTTACCCCTCTGGTCAAAGCTCCGGGCACAAAGAAATAAGGTGCAGTGGTTTGATAACTGAGGTGTTTTCATTGGACAGAAGATAAAAAGGAGAGGGAAATGAGGGAAAAAAATACGTGAGGCAGGCAGTGTAAGATCTTGGCTGTGCCTGTTCAAGGCTCAAGTGACTGTAGGTGAGTTGGTGACATCACCTGGGCCTTTCTCTTGTCTGATCTCATTCAGCAAAGCACAAAACACCTTCCTTTGCTCTGGGGAGGGAGGGGGCTTCCGGAGTGCATCAACAAAGTGCAATGGTAGTTCAGAGGAGAAGGAATTTCTCGGACCCAGAAATATCGAACACTGGAATATATCTGGGATATTGAACCAGAAATGCCTCTCCCTTGAATGTCCTTTGTGCAGCAGAAGTAGATCTGTCAGTACCATAGATCTTTCAGATTCAAACTCTTATGACACCAAACCCAAGCACAGTTCCAGAGACCAACGAAGGGGTGTTGGGTTCCACTCCTGGAACGGATCATCACTACAGACTGGACTAAAAGACTTGGTTTTATTAAAATCTGAAAGTCATCCAGAAGAGAAGCATCTGTTGTACCTGAAGGCAGCAGAAACACAGACCCAAAGCTGGGTGTGTCTTTTTTCCTTGAACTCTCCAGACTGGTTGCCTGTGGCTGATTAGCTCAGGTGAGTCAGCTCCAACGGCATCTGCGTTATCAGAGCCCTGCAGGACTTATCTCCGTGGCTCTCTTAACGCCACTAAACTTTTGCCACGCAGGTGTCATTTCTTCGTGAAATCAAACCATTTATTGGTGTTGCAATAAACGTTTAATTGTGTCTGCAGACAATTTCCTCTGACCGAGCACATCACTGGAGGAAATGTTACCCAGGACCCCAGAGCTGAGTCTGCAGCTGGAAACATTTCTTCCACACTGCAGATATCATGCCGTGCATTTTTAGACTGCTCAATGTCTGTGTAGACAACTTACAGATATAGTGCTGCCCCTTCCATACACCTCAGATGCTTCTGCTTAACAGTCCAGTGTTCTGGAAGGAGGATAATGGCTGGAGGTTCAGCTCGAAGTAAAGCTGCAGAGCCATAACACAAGGCAAATGTGTCATCTAAGCCTGACACCCACTTTCATTCAGATTACTGAATGCTTTGACATTTGCTGACTAAAAGAAAATGTAGAACTTCCCAGTGATGTTTAGAGAAAGCACCAGCAAAGTTACATGAAAACTAATTTTAAAATACTGAGAAGACAAAGCAGAATGTTTCCTCTTAAATAGACTGTCACAAAATCCTGCAGAGATCCAAGAGTGAGATGTGGAGCCAAGAGATGCAAGTGCAGCAGGATTTCTACTCCTCTTACAGCCCAAAAAATATAAGCTCTGTCCTGCTGAGATGATCAACTCTTACTCAGCCTGAATAATTTTAATGAACAGAAGATGACCCACCTTGAGTCTCTATAATGACAGACCAAATGTCATGGCCAGTGTACTTTGGTTTCACATCCCATAAATGTTTTTTATTGTCAGTTACACCCAAAGAAGTCCAAGGTCCAAAGACAATCCAAAGACAATCCACAGCATTCTACTGGAAAAAAGTCCTGTCCTGGACACTGATCACTTTGGTTTGGAGTCTGTGTGTTTCCAGAACAGCCCAAAAGGACAGTTTAACTCTCTGCCTTGAGCCAATTCTAGTTGGGCTAATCCCAGTTCTGATTCCCTGATATCCTGGGTTTGGTGTTCTCAGAAAATGTTCTGCTGGAAGCTGGAGTTCAACACCTCCTGCCACTCTGTGGACCTCGGCGTCTCGTGTGAGAAACACAGTGAAGGTTCCCAACATGCTCATTCCTCTTGCTTCATCTAGAGACAAAGAAATACTCTTCCTGCTTCATTTCAACTGTACTGAGAGCTTGAGTTCCACTTCAAGGCTTTTCTAATGCCAAACAAATGACAGCAGCAGCCTCCCCTCTCCACTGGCAGCGTGGATGTGTTGGTTTGTGTTCACATGGTAGCACAGCTGCCTCCTTTCCAGCCCTTTATACCCTGTCCTAGACTATCCTGAGGCCCAAATTATTTCTTAGTCAACAGAAATACATACTTGACTGCGAATATAAATATTTTAAGTCTTTTGTCACATACAGGCAACTCTCATTCTAAATTCATGAACTGCACAGGGAGGGGTAAGAACAAACTCATCTGTTCCAAAGGGCTACAGAGAAGATGGCTGGAGGTACATGGTTATAAATGATTCAACAGATCATTTGTGCTTTATCTTTTATTCAAAACATTAACAAAGCAAGCCCAAACTCCCTGGGGAGTGTTCCTCAAACAGAGACGAACAGATGAGGATCCCTTTACATTACGGGGAGGAGGGGGGCAATATCCTGTGTGCTCTTTGTGCTGATAGCAGTGACACTGTGTGTCAACAGAGGTGGGGTTTCCAGCCGCTCTGCTTCCTCCTGCTCCCGATATAAAGGTGCCCGGCACACGCTGGGCTCCTCACTGCCCGTCTCTCTCCCTGCTGCTTCACCTGCCTCAGTCCAGCACACCAAGAGCACCCATGGCATTTTCCACCCGCAGCATCCAGTGGGGCACCAGCACCCGGCTCCAGCCCTCTGCTTCCAGCATCAGCAGTGTGACCTCCAAGAAATTATCTGTCCAGAAGCTCCAGGCTCCCAGTGTCTACGGCGGGGCTGGGGGCTACGGCACCCGCATCTCCGCCAGCACCGGCTATGGCCAAGGCTTTGGGGGGAGCCTCCAGCTCAGCCTCACTGGCAGCAGCAACGTGCTGCTCGCTGGCAACGAGAAAATGACAATGCAGAACCTCAACGACCGCCTGGCCTCGTACCTGGAGAGGGTGCGCTCGCTGGAGAAAGCAAACTCCCTGATCGAGCAGCAGATCACGGAATGGTACCAGAAAAACACCGTCAGTGTCGGGCAGGACTACAGCTCCTACTTCAAAACCATCGAGGAGCTCCGGAGCAAGGTAAGGGATCAGGGAGCCTTCTGTCGTTACAGGGATGGCAGAGAATAATCTGTTGTACAAAGTGTACTTTTCCAAATTGCAACTGGCTCAGCTGAGAAAAAGGAAGGCTTCGTCTTGATCAGCGACAAATTAGTGACAAATTTTACATAATTTATAACACCAGATATGTGTATGCCTGCAGATGTGAGTAATCTCAGACATGACAAATCTTTGACTCAAAATTAACTAATTCTATAGTATTTGCCTGAGGTGGTTTTAATTAGAGAAAGTACTGATGGTAATCTACATATTTAAATATACTTTAGTAACTGTCTACTCCAAAGTGTTTTTTCAGAAAAGAAGGGCAAATGCTCAGAAAAAACATAATAGATCACTACTTAAACTAGTAAATTAACACTGAAAACAATTAAATGCTGCCAGCAATCAGCTGAGAGGTTTGCCAAATCATGAACTTCCTTCAATCTTTCCAAGTATTTGATACGTTTATTTTATGACGGGCCAGTTTGCCTTTTAGAGACCTCTAATTCCTTCAGAAGGAACTTAGCTTAAACCCAACTGAGCAACAGCCAGGTAAAGTGAAGAGGGAAGAAGTCCACCTGCAGTATTCACTCCCAGGAAAAGGCTCAGGTGTCCATTTCTGTGCAAGGTTTAATCACTCGTCCACCATTCCCTTTAGATTTCTGCTGCCCAGCTGGAAAATGCCAGGCTTGTCCTGCAGATCGACAACGCCAAGCTGGCTGCTGATGACTTTAGACTGAAGTAAGTTCCATGATCTTATACTAATTCCCTTTCATGCTCCTCTTATTTAGGAAAGTTCTTCCAGTTATTGGTATCAGTGCCGAGAAATGAACATTTTGCAACTTAAAGCTTAATGAAAATTTCAGAACAACTTTGGTATTTACCGATTCCAACTCTTAGGCCAAACTTAGTTGCATTCCAGTGATGACCAAGGACACCTTATTGCACAGGTTTGAGAACGAGCACTTGATCAAGCAGAGTGTGGAGAGCGACATCGCGGGGCTGCTCCGCGTCCGTGACGACCTGACCTTGACCGTGAGTGACCTGGAGGCTCAGATCGAGGGTGTCAATGAGGAACTCATTTTCCTGAAGAAGAGCCACGAGGAGGTGAGAGCAGCTGAGCACTGCCAGACAGGGGTGGGGGGTGTACGTGGCAAACATGAACAGCCTTACTAGGAAGGATTTCCATCCTCCCTGGAAGCAGCACAGCCATCTGTGGCACCAAGGGACTGAACATTCCTCCATCCCAGGAGTGAAAGGGTGAAGGTTTTCTCTAAGAATAATTTGTGGTTTAGAAGTTGTTACCCCAAAAAGAACACAAATGGGAGCCACGACTTGTAACTTCACTCCATGGATCTGGTCCTGAGGAAATAATCTTTTTATAATGCATTTATCTATGATACAGAATTCATTGCTACAAATTAAGTAAACCGTTCTAACTTGAGGTTCACTAAGAGTATTTACAAGACAATTAGCCCGTGTTGCCCCGAGGTGCTGTTTAAGGCTGGCTCCTGTGTGTGCAGTTTTTGAGTCTGGTTGCACTGCTGAGGAGGGAGAGGAGCACTGCAGGTTCCCTGCAGCTGGTGCTGACACAGTCCCCACTGCTGTAGGACCGGGAGCGGCTGCGCAAGGAGGTGAGCGGCTCTGTGAACGTCGCCGTGGATGCTGCTCCCAGCGTTGACCTGGCAGCTGTGATGGAAAAAATGAGGAAGGAATATGAAGAAATGGCAGAAAAGTACCGCCAAGAAGCCAAAGAACATTATGACGGCCAGGTAAGGTCAGGTTGTTAAACATGAGCGGGAATCTTGGTCGTTCCTGGCTGCAGGTCACAGTCCCTCCATTCCTCATTCCAGATAACACAACTGAACCAGCAAGTTGCCATCAACGTTGAGCAGCTGCAGGTCCAAAAGAAAGAGGTCACGGAACGGAGACACGTCTACCAGAGCCTGGAGCTGGAATTACAGTCCCAGCTGAACATGGTAAGCAACAAAGAACATTGAGATAAGGACTGTGGACAGCAGACACGGACAAATACAACCATGAGGGGCTTTACAATCAGAATGTTATTTGAACACAAAAATGTATCCTCTGAGTGAACCATCTCTGTTTTTCCCATCGGCTGCAGAATCAGACCCTGGAAGGTTCGGTGGCTGAAACGGAGGCGCGGTACAGCCACCAGCTGGCCCAGATCCAGGGAGCCATCACCAGCATAGAGGCGCAGCTGAGGCAGCTCCGCACAGACATGGAGGCTCAGAACCACGAGTACAGCATCCTGCTGGACATCAAGACTCACCTGGAGATGGAGATCGCCACGTACCGCAGGCTGCTGGAGGGAGAGGACATCGGGTGAGCGCACACAGGCCTTTGTGTATCCCTTGGGGTTTCGTGTAGAATCTGCCCCTCTCCAACTGGTTTGGGGTGAGGGGAGGGTCCATTGCCCAGTCCTCAGCCACAGAAGCAGAGCAGGCTGCAGTTCGGGCTGGGTTTTTGAAGGTGCTGTGGAATTTTGAGGTGGGCACTCTCTCCCTACTGACTGTCATTCTGTGAGCTAGAGAGCTGGGTAGATGTTCACACTCCAGGATCACGAATAATTCACTTTTATGTTGACTAGTCTGTCAAAGCAGGGCAAGCAGACAGCGGAACTTCCCCCCACCCCAGATTGTGCCTGCTCAGCTATTCTGGCTCAGGGACCCCATCAGGTGTATCTGTAGGAGCTGAAGTCGTGCCATTCCAGCTATGAGCCTACAGATAATGTCACCTACAGCTTGTGCTTAGGGAGTCTTACTTCAACAAAGGGAACTCATTTTAATGACCTCTCTGCTGGTCAAGTGTCTTGATGAAAGGCATCAAGACATGGGATCAAACCCATGGGAAATGTACCAGGATGTTTCTTCAATTCATTAGGTGCCATATATTTACATGTTCTAATTTATCATTTTAACAGGCACTTAGACCTGCAAGCAGCACTAGTAGAGTCTGAAAAAGGTACGTCCCACCAATCCCTTCTGTTTCCATGGATGCCTGATGAAATGTCAAGGCATGAAATAGAAGCTTTTTCATTCCTCACTGGCTGCCAGAACTGCAGCAGTATAACCTTGCCAATGCACATTGCATTTAATTAGTTCTCTTTTCCATTTCCTTACTAGAATCGACCAAATTGAAGAAGATCAAGACAATAGTGGAGGAAGTGGTTGATGGCAAGGTCGTCTCCTCTGAGGTCAAAGAGGTCGAAGAGAAGATTTAAATGGCCCCAGCAGAGGAGTTGCCTCTGAGCTTCCTGGAGCTGATGCCAAAACTAAAAGATCTATAAAGAATCTGATTTAATTACCCCTGAACCTCAGCAGGATTGAAAAATGCCAAGTTTTCCAACAATTTATGTTGTTGTTGTTGTTGTTGTTTTTGTGGAGGGGTGTTAATAAAAGTCAGTAAGTTACAACTTCCAAGACTTTGGATTTACTTACGTGGTGACTATATACTGTGATAAAAAAACAATTCAAACCAGCCTGGTATAAATGTCTAATTGCTTCCAAGACAGATAAAAATGGAAATATTGGGTTATTAAAGTGCACTATAACATCCATTCAGCACGTCTTCTGAACATGAACTCCCACTCAAACATAACACAGCTTCACTAAAACCTGATTTTCAAATAAATAAGAAGTGTTTATTTGCTTTTCATAATAAATTAACAGGAATAAATAACTTGAGGGAGCCTATTTGATAGTTTTCACGCTCTGTGAATGATTTTGTCACCAGGGACTACAGCAAGCCGGGATATTTCACCAGGAAGAATCTCTATCAAACCTTCCTGTGCCAATAATGTTCCCTACCCCAGAGGGAGGCCCCTGTGCCACACCTGGATCCTCATCCCAGGAGTTTACATTTTCCCCTTGAGAACACAAACACAAAACCCTCTTCCCTCAGAGATCTCACCTGTCCAGTGTCATTCACTGAACACAAACAGCTGCCAAAGAACTAATCCCCTGCTCTCACTGCCCCGGCTCACTGGGACCAGGATATCAGCCCAATTCCACAGAAATGCTTCAGTTGTGTCTTTGATCTTCCGCTCCTTTCTGCCCCAAAAGCACCCCCTGCCCCTGGGTGTGGATAAATCAAAAATTAACTCATTTCAGTTGACAAATCCAATGATACAACTGAGCCAGGACAAAGGAGAAACAATTTTCCATTCACCAAAATAACTTCAAAAGGAAAATACCCTGGTTTGGAAGAGTTCCCATGCCCAAACCTGCCCCCAGAAGTGCTACATTTGATCTTTAGATTTATATTATAAAAGGCACGAAATGCAATAATCAGATTTCTTCTGTTGAGATAACAGCAAACTATTTGGTAGAAACAATGGCCAGTTCCAAGCGCCCAAGTCCAAACTGTTCCCTGCTATAGGCCACATGCAATCACACCAAGGGACTCCAGTGATAAAAGGGTTAGGGCAGAAACCCCAACTCCAAATCCTACAGGAATAATCAAGTATGTTTATGTTTTTCTATTAATGATCACCCTACACAGCTCCTGGAGGTGCCCTTGGACACCTGGCAGTCACTTTTCTCACTTCCTATCAAGCATCCAGGAGCTCTAATCCAGCGGACACTCCTGCCAGAAGAGCATTATGAAAAGAAAGTCCTTCCTGCCATGCACACTGGGAGGAGGGATCAAAGGGATCGCTCTGCTGACCTAAGCAATAACAGCCCCAAACGCAGGAAGGGCTGAATTTGCAATGACAAAACAATTATTTAAGAGGGATTCAAATGCGAGAACGTTTTGTGCTCCGTTGCACACGGGCAGAGCACGGCCCGTGATGTCTCAGCTCCACCCCACCCATTTCCCCTCATACAAATACCTGCAGGGCACCACATTTCCACGCCCGTTGGCAATTTCGGTCGGCACAGATCATTTCAGGTTGGTCAGGATGTGCTAAACTGACGTCCCCTCCGAACAGGAGGGAGAGAGAGAGGTGGGGACTTCTGTAACACCCACCCACTGCTGTCCCTTTATAAAGCTGCCCCAGCCTCTGCCGTGCCCTGCTCCCTGCAGTGTCCTCGGGCACCTCGAGCACCATGGCCCTGTCCGTGCGCACGAGCGGCGGCTCCCGGCAGTTCTCCTCGCGGAGCGGAATTCCCGGGGGATCTCTCAGGATGTCCAGCTCTAGTGGTGCCGGGGGCTTTGGTGGCGGTGGGCTTGGGTTTGGCGGTGGGTTTGGTGCTGCTTCTCTGCTGGGCTCAGGCTCCGGCTTCGCTGGGGGCTTTGGGAGCAGCTCAAGCAGCAGCTTTGGAGGAGGCCTTGGCGGTGGGCTCGGTGGTGGCTACGGAAGCGGCTTGGGCGGTGGGTTTGGTGGAGGTTTGGGAGGTGGTTTTGGCAGCAGCTCAGGCGCCGGGTTTGGAAGCAGCTTTGGAGGTGGCTCAGGGTCTGGGTTTGGAGGTGGGTTTGGCCCCCCTGGTGCTGGGGATGGTGGCCTTCTTTCTGGCTCAAAAAAGGAAACCATGCAGAACCTCAATGACCGCCTGGCTGCGTACCTGGACAAGGTGAGATCTCTGGAGGATTCCAACACTGAGCTGGAGCGCAAAATCCGGGAGTGGTACGAGAAAAACGGCCCCGGCACCGGCACCCCTGGATCTGGGAACGACTACAGTAAATTCTACCCTCTCATTGAAGATCTTCGAAACAAGGTAAAGAAGTCCTGTCTTTAGTGCATCTTTATATTTATAACTCACCTCATGGTATTTTTTGGATGAAAATAAGAAACTCCTCTCAGAAACCAAGAGCACATTTACCCTGCAGACATTGCCGTGACCTCTGTCACCTCACACTGGTGACACGTGCTGAGTTGTTGTTGTACATTAGAGCAGTTCTGTAGCTGTTTGACTTGTCTAAACTGAATGAAGAGAAGGCAGTGACGGAATCCAGACCTACAAACTCTTGTAGATCACAAAGTTTAAAGCCAGGGCAAAGCTGAGAAGCTCTTGGGCTGCAAAATCCTTCTCTGAACGTTGTGTTGCAGATCATCAGCGCATCCATCGACAACGCCAGGATCATTCTGCAGGTCGACAACGCCAGACTGGCTGCTGATGACTTCAGGCTGAAGTAAGGAAATCTGAATGCTACAGAAATTCTTACTAATATTTTAAGGAAAATACATATTTGGTATTAAAAATCTCTATCCTTGCAGAGTACTTGTAATAAAATTATAAACCAGTAAAACACATTAAAAAAAATCGCATTTGGCCTCATTAGACGTGTAAAAAATCCTATTTCATTCCTTTACACACAGATATGAGAACGAAGTGGCTCTGAGGCAGAGTGTGGAGGCCGATATCAACGGCCTGCGCCGTGTCCTGGATGAGCTGACCCTGACCAGAGCCGACCTGGAGATGCAGATTGAGAGCCTGAATGAGGAACTGGCTTATCTCAAGAAGAATCATGAAGAGGTTTTTGTTTTTTTCCTTCATGAATTCATAGCAAGGCAGATGGAATTGTGAAGCATTGAATTATTCCCTTATTTAAGACAGCGGGAGTTCCTGGGTTTCACTGTTTGTTTTGTTTGCTGCTGTTTGTTTGAGTTTGCCAAACGAAAGGCTGTGAGCAATACGCACATGAGCTGCAGGCTCTTGTTGAAACAGAATTTGTGCCACATATATTTCTTTACATCTGCTTTTGGTAGAACTACTTCGCCTTTTGTTAACAGAACCTTTTTCTTTGTTTTCAATCTCTCCAGGAGCTTCAGGGCATCCAAAGCAGCGAGTTGGGCCAAGTGAGCGTGGAAATGGATGCTGCTCCAGGGACTGACCTGACCAAGCTCCTCAATGACATGAGGGGACAGTACGAAGTCATTGCTGAGCAAAACCGCAAAGAAGCCGAGGCGTGGTTCAACGAAAAAGTAACAACCAGGGAGAGCAAATCCAGCAAAATGCACGGGAAAAATGAGTTCTGTGCTTGGAACAGTCAAATCACACCCTGTTCTTCCTTGTCGTTTCAGAGCGGGGAGCTGAAGAGGGAAATCACCACCAACACTGAGCAGCTGCAGTCGGGAAAGAGTGAGATCACGGATTTAAAACGGACTCTGCAGAGCCTGGAAATAGAGCTGCAGTCCCAGCTTGCCATGGTATGTTCTCGGGGAGCTGCTGACTGCTCACAGCTCATTGGCGACTTCAACAGTCGTGTTGGATCTTATCCTAGTCCATAGGATTTAAGATTTGTATGTCCCGCTAAATACCACATCCTTTTAGTTCCTAAACAGCAGTAATATCTCTAACTGGATTGCAAGGAGCATGTCACAAAACAGAGGAGTTTTAATGTTTACGTTCAGGGAAGGGCCAGTTTTCACACTGGTACTACAAGAAGATAAAACCCTCTAAGTAATGCAGCCCTGAAACTATCTTAGCTGGTTTTGTCTTTGTAAAAAGGGCTGTTTCCTTAATCAGAGATTATTTAATATCTTTGGACAGAAAAAATCCCTGGAAGACACTCTGGCAGAGACGGAATGTGGTTACTGTGCCCAGCTGTCCCAGATCCAGCTGCAGATCGGGAACCTGGAGTCGCAGCTGTTCCAGGTCCGGGCTGACATGGAGCGCCAGAACGCCGAGTACCAACAGCTCCTGGACATCAAGACTCGCCTGGAAATGGAGATTGAGACCTACCGGCGCCTGCTGGATGGAGAGTTTGTGTAAGGAACACACTGACACAAAGTATCTCCTTGCCTTTATTTTCGGTAGCAAAATCCTTTCCAGGAAAAGAGGCAGAAATGAGCGGAATATTCTCCAAAGAACAGTCAGGGTCATACAGTGATCTGGAATAACACTCTGAGTGAGGAGAGCGACCCATTCTGTTCAGTATTTCAATAATCCACCACAAAAAGGGAGTTTATCCCCCTCCTGCTCAGCGTCCTGCAGTCACACGTGTCTCTGATTCCCTTCCAGGGGTGCAGGACAGGGAGTTACCTTTGAGAGCTCATCCCTGACAGGGTCCAAATCTCAAACACAGTCACTGGATTCTTCTCAGGGTAAGTATAACTCGATTGATAAAATTTTGTTTCTAAAGTCATTCTTGTAAATAAAATAATAAGTCTTACCCTGTCATGGAGTTCATCATAACCAGGAGGCAATTTGAAAGGAAAAGGAGGTGCCGGGCCCTGCTTGGGTTTATAGTTTTCAACGTGTTGGTAAATATTTTTGGTTTGTTTATGTTTAGACCCAACCAAAACTAGAAAGATCAAGACAATTGTCGAAGAAGTGGTAGATGGAAAAGTTATTGCATCCCACGTTAAGGAAGTTGAAGAGAAGATATGAGACACAATCTGATGTGGCAAAGGATCTGTTTGCTCCAAGATGAAATGGATAAATAATTTCATTCTTTTGTATGAAGGGATGAAAAGTTTGGCTTTGTACTGAGGTTCTTTTACATCAGACAAAGTCAGCACTTTCATTCCCAGCGGTCATGCAAGATGTGTGTTTTCTGCTTCACTCTGTCAGCATCACCTGTATGATTTTCATTGTGTTCTTCAAATATACCATCAATTCTCTGTTCAATAACCACATTTAATCAGATCTGCTTTTTTATAATCTTTAGTAATCAATAGATGAGATAATTTCGTTGTTCTAACCTCATGTTCCAGTTTTCTTGACTAATAAAAAAGACTCAACAAGCTTTAAGGTATCAGTGTCCCTTCCTTGCCCATGAACCCCCTCCAGCAGAGCCCCAGCAGCTGCAAACACCACAGCACCATTATCTGCATCACAGGTACAAAAACCTGCTGCCCAGTGTCAGAACTACGAACTAAAATCCAACAATAACACATGGACATTGAAAACAAATAGAATTCGAAATTCCATAAGTCCTGGGAAAAATAAAATTACATCTTCCTACCTTCAGCCAACAGGGATCTCACAGACAGGTGTTCTCTTTACACCTGAAAAAAATACAGAAAGGGAAACCTTTAGTTTATATTTTGTAATATTTTATGTACAGCATTTTGTTTAATGCATTCTTTATGGTTTTTTTGTGTGACTCTTCTTGTTCCACCAGTGACAAACACTGACAATATTTTGGCCTTAGAACCACATAGAACGAGGATAATTGAGACACTTGTAGAAAAGAGAGTGGGCAACAAAACCTTCTCATCTCAGTCCTGGTCAGCAGGAAGGCAGCCAGCTAAGGACAATAAAATCCAAACACAGGATCCTTTCACACATGCCAGTGGACAGAGCCAGGAACAGGGAAGCCTCATGCACACCAGGAGACTTTTAATTGGTACAATACTTCAACTCCTTAAAAGATGAGTGCCTTGTGGAAGTTCACTGCCTCTTTTATCCTTTCACGGTTGTAAATTCTTGTTTAGAGTCTAAAATGGACTCTCTGTAGTCAATTTTTATTTTTATTGAAACCTGAACAATTTTATTGCATATTTGGTATTGAGCAATCCTGAAACAAATGAAACCGGTAAGAGGTAAAGGTGAAAGCTGTTCTTAGCGGACAAGATCATCGGGATCACACAGTGCTCCAGAGAGCCAGAAATGAAGAACCACTTGCAGAAACCACAGCACAGACAAACTCTGCGTGGCCCTGCTCGGGACCTGTCAGGAGAGGGGTAAGAACCCACAGACTCTGCCTGTTCTGTGTACTGGGCACAGGTACTGAAGCACCTCCACAGACAACCCAGACCCTTTTCCTGGCAGCAGTGAAGTGACTGACGTGACCAGAACTTTGTCCCCAGCACAAGGCACACCGGTAACTGTGCTGATTCCTCTCCCTCCTTGTGTGCTCCTGCCCGTAAGCCCAGGGTGAGAGGATGTCCTGGAGCCCCAAAACGAGACAGTCCTCAGCACCGGGTCAGGTCAGACACCTGAGGCTGCCCCTCGCTGAGTCCCCAAATCACTTTAAGGATGGCAATTCTGTACCACCTCCATCAGTGGCAGAGGCAATGTCAGCAACCCAGGTGTGCTGCTGAGAGGCTCTGCCCTTCCCTGTCCCCTCGCTGGGGCAGCGGTTTTGTCCTTTGCTTTGTGTCTCTTACCCTCCCAATTTTGAGGTTATAAACCCGCCACAGCCACAGCCACTGAAATACTAATTTCGGTACATCATTTAGGAATCACTTTCTCCGCCCTTTGCTGGGTTCACCCGCAGCCAGGACGGGCTGGAAGGCTCTGATATCACCCCCATCGCTGCCCGAAATGAGCCGCTGCCGCTTTAACGGCCCCGCGGCCGCATCCCAGCGCCGCCGGAGCGGGGCCGGGAGCCGGGGAGGATGGGAGGAGGAGGAGGAAGAGGAGGAGGAGGAGGATGGAGCCGGCCCGGCTCCGCCGAGAGATCAGGGCAAAGTATGACTCGCACATCACCCGAAATCAGATAAAGACCGTCAGCTCAGCAAGGACGCAGGTAATGCCTCCCCGCAGCCACACACACCTTGCGGAGCAGGAGCCCTTCCCTGCCCGCACAGTTCCTCCCGCAGCCTCGGTGAGGTACGGGAATCCCTTCCAATGCAGCAGATTTGTCGGGGAAGGGATTTCGGATTTTTACCGCAGTAAGATGTGAACTAGAAGATTCGGAAGTAGATTTCGTGTAGGGTTATGGATTCCTACGGAACGAATGCTGTGTAATTCGTCGGGATGTGTTTCTGCCCCTGCAGAAACAGGGCTGTTGCTGGGATTTAAGGGATGATGACATAGGCTGGAACACGGTAACCTCTAGTTCCATGTAGTTACCCCAGAGGAAAAGAGAATCCTGAAAAGAATCCGTTTATATACGGCAAGCTTTGCCATTTTTAGCACCTCTAGAGAAGAAAACTGTACCTTTGCAGGAATTATTTTCTATTGCTCACAGTAAAAGTCATTCTGTCGGTTTGATTGGATGTTACCCACACACGGCGCTGCTGTTAGAGGTTTACATGCAAACAGCCCTAAACCCGAGTGAAATCAAAGGGCAGAACAATTTTGGGCCATCAAACATAAGGATATTCAGGGGGACTCTGGTATTCCATCACCTTGTAGTGAGGTGTTGTAGGAATCCTGGAGGGTTGTGCTGAGGGCAGGCCAGATCTGCTGCAGCCTGGCTGACACCTGACAGGGGAGCCAAGTTTCTCTTTGTGTTGGCACATTGGTTTGCTCTGTTACATGAATTCTGCAGCACCCAGGCAGGAAAGGGGAAGCCAAGAACATCGGGGGTTCACTCCAGGATGAGTGAAATGGAGATTTTTCACCAAAATGATGGCCTGGTAAAAATGTAGTTAATCAGTGCAGGGAACAAACAACTTCTTTTCCTTGGTTTGTAAGATTTGAATGGAAGAGTTTTCTTTCCTTAGAATCGATGTCATCATAAGGACTTGCAGAAAGCAGTGAAATGTGCAGAGGAGCAGCTGATGTTTCTTCACCACGTGCAGGGAAACTCGGAGTCAAAAAGGAAAAATAACTTCCACAAGCCAAACAATCATCCTGGGAACTGCCTGCTTCCCACTAAACCCACTAAATCAAACCCACATTAAACCCAAAGCACCTTATTCAAACATGGAAGCTTGAACCACCTGCACTCCCTCTAAACCCCTTTGCTCCAGAGGGAAGGTCTCAGTGCAAGTGGATAATTTGTGTGGGAATTCTCTAGGACAACGATGCCAGGGACAGAGATGTGCCATACTCTTCCCATCCAACACAGTGAGATAAAGTTTCCCCTCTACACAACACAAAAAATATTAACTCTTGACTATGAACTTTCACACACGTACACAACACTAACAGAAATTCCAGCTGGATATTCTTACCTGTCTACCTGGGTGTTTTTAATTTGAATATTTTTAATACTGGTATCTTTTGTACATCCCCTGTAGGTAGAAGAAGGTACAAGTAAAAGAATGGACAAAGATGCAGAAGCACTAAAGGCAGCCAGGGCAGAGCTGTGTGAGGCCCGGCGGCAGTGGCACCACATGCAGGTTGAAATCGAGTCTCTCCACGCTGTGGTAAGAGCCAGAAATTAAACTTGAAATCTCTCAGAAAAAAAATAAAGTATTGTCCTTGATGTAAATTATCCCACAGTCAATTTCTGTGACCGTCACAGCCACTCTGCACTTTCATCCAATCTTAAATTATCACAGATTTTATTGGAAAATCTCTCAGCCAAAGTATTACCTTGAAAGATTTACTCCTGTTATTAATTTTAAAGAACTGATGTAAAAATACACAGTTTTTTAATGAAACCATGCATATAAATAACATCTTTACACAGGTACTTTTCCAAATCTTAAAAAACAAGTTAAATTCCACAGGAAAAGGGTTTGGAACGTTCGCTGCGTGCCACAGAGCAGCAGTACCACATGCAACTCCAACATTTGGAAGGTGAGATTGAGAGCTTGGAGAAGGAGCTGCTGGAGGTGAGAAGGGGAATTGAGAAACAGCTTCGGGAGCACGAAATTCTCCTGAACACGAGGATGAAGCTGGAGGAGGAGATCGCGACCTACCGCAGCCTGCTGGAGCAGGAGGAGAGCAGGTACTCACTGCCGAGAGGAAAAGAGCTCAGATTTGTCTTCCCTTCCTGAGCACCTCGTTTAAATGATTAGAATTGTAAAGGCATGAACCAATCATTAAAAAATTAAAGCATCAATTCCTTAGAAATGGTATCACTGTGACAAAGCTCTGCTGATGGCGGTTCCTGGCGCTCAGTGTCTCCCACCCCTCTCAGAGAGCAGCAGACTCACCTCACCCAGCGTTTCACAGCTGCTCATCAGACCAGTCTGGGATTACAGTAATTCAACATTATTAGATGCCTGAAATCATCTGTATTTTTGCAGGTTCCATGGCTCAATCCCTGCCCAGAAGGATGACAAAAAGCCCAGCAGTAGCAGGATCACCTTCACGCTGCCTCCAGGTGAGTTTCAAACACCTTCCCCTTGGGGGGATATCTTGGCCCTCAAGAGGTTCACAACTACCCTGACAAATTCCTGGATATTACAGAAGTGCCTTTTCCAATGTAACAAGAGGAAAAACACCTCCAGGTCCTTGTCCTGCCCTTGCCCTTCTGCACACTCAGTGTACCTGCACTTGCTCTTACAGATGGTGCCAAGAAGCACGAGCCAGAGAAAGTGGAGCTGGTGACAAAACAAGCAATCTTAGACGGGAATATCATGAAGGAAAGTGCTGAAGCTCATGGCACTGTACAGTAAGATAAACAGGGGTTTCACAAAGTAACAACTGGAAGGAAATATGTGTGTGGGGGGGGGTTTATGTTTCAGTAGCTTTGAGTTTTCTGTTGTTTGGTACCTGGTTTGGGACTCCCACAGAGCCCAGGAGCTCCTGAAGCTGCCATAAATGGCAGGGCTTAACAATAAATTACATTTGAAAGTCCTTTTTATTACCATTGGCTTCGTGAGCAAACAATGCCATGATGGTGCTCCTGATTTGTAATTTCTCTTTCTGTTAAGAATGAAACTATGAATAATTCATCTCGCTAAGACTGAAAGCAAAGAGCCCAGACCACGTTTGGGAAGTCCCTTTGGGGCATATTTATGCACATAAATTCAGGCTCAGCTGCTCCAACTTGCTCCTGGGAAACTCCTACATTTCCCCAAACAAGGGAGGGAAAGCCTGGCTCCCAAGTAGGCATGTGAAAGTCTGTTAGGATGCATTATTCACCTGAAATTACTTTAATGGTATTGGATTGCCTAATTTCAGGGTTTTTTTCTGCTGCTCTTTAAGCTTTTTTGTAGACTAATTTAAGGCTACCTTTAAACACACTGTACTGGGCCACATCCCTGACACTGAACTGGAAGCAGCAACTGAAAAAACGTGGGAATTTGGATTAAAAATCAATGCCATCAAAAGGTCCACCATACACACCTCACAGCTGATGCTCATCCTTCAGATCTTCTCCTTGTTCTGAAGGCTTTCAGGTGCAGGAATTTTGTCCTGCCCACTATGGCACTGAGGCTTCTTGCAAAGTTCTTAGCCTGGATTCCAAACTTTCTCCTTGGAAACAAACTGCCCGGTGTGTTTGGAGCAGTGGGTTTGTAGCCATGTCTACCTAAAAGGACAGAAACAAGAATACACACTATGATCTCTCACCCTCCATTTAGCTTTAGCTGTGAAAAAAAAAGAAAACCTCCAGTGTCTCGGTACCATCTAAAATAACGCTTCATTTTGCAATTTCTCTCTCTGTTTTAACAGCAGCCCTGAAGATAGATAACTCATTTTGACTAAAAAAAAATCATAAATACCTCTACTTTATTGTTTCAGGAAAGAAAAAGTGGATGAAGTCATCAAGGAATGGGAAGGCTCTTTCTTTAAGGACAACCCTCGCTTAAGGAAAAAGTCGGTGTCGCTGCGTTTTGACCTCCACCTGGCTGCCACAGAGGAGGGGTGTGTGCACACGAAAAAGAAGCCCCTGCCCGACATCGAGGTGAGGCTGGTGATGAGGAGATCCTGCAGCATCCCCTCCATCAAACCTTGACCTCAGCCCGTTCCCCAGAGGCCTCTGGACTCCCACAGCCGCTGTCTGCTGCGACCACGTCTTACCGAGCGCTGGGATGGATCCAATAAACCCAAACGAGTCCTCTGAAGGAAAGGGAGGAGAGCGAAGGAGCTCAGATTCCAACAAACCCAACTGGTTTTATACTCTGGGTGCAGCCCTTTCATTTATTTATTTTTTCATTGCTGTTGTTTTGTAGAATTTCACCAATTAGTACAAAAGTTAAACTAAGACTCTATAGTTTGACATATTCTGCCTTTGCAAAAGAGAACTTGTCTTCTCTTTCTGGAAGTGAGAAATGCGTATTTCACTCTCTAAAATATTCAATATTGCCTATCTAAAATGACTGGGGAATCCTTGCAATAATTTATATCACATCTGTCATACTTCTAGAAATACATATATTTTAAAATAATACTTTCTAATAGCAAAAACTACGTACAAAGATGCTCCTAAAACACATGAACTATTAACGAAGAATTTTCTTTTGAAAGTGGCTGGTATTTTTAAATTCATTTTTTTTTAGGCAAAAACCGTGCAAAAATGTCTTTCCCTTAAATCCATATACACATGCTCATTTTTAAAAGTGTTATGACAATCCAGTGACATTGTTTTTGCATTGTTCCCCTGATTTTGAAGCAGTCATTTCACCCGGAAAGTCAATCCTTCTCTTATGTGCCCACACACATCCGTACTGCAACTGCCTTGGCCAGGATGAGTGAAACGACACCTTTTAATTGCTCCAATGAGGTGTCAACCAATCGTTTCAATGCTGCTGTTCCGTTAACTCTGTTCAGTGTAACAATGTGGGTTACAATTCCATCTTCAATAAATTTTAAGGGACAAACATTAAGGGACGCTTTGGATCTAGTCCAGGTGAGAAGTCACTGTTACACCAGTAACAACTGTTACCCCCTCGAATTAACTGGGCAAAATAAGGGCTACAAATTCAAAGTACAACTCGACCAGCCCCTCCCAGTACCCCCAACTCCTGGCCTGGCCTGTCAGGACAATTAAGCTGCCTAATTAAGCTGCCTAATTATCCTTAACCCCAACCCCTGGTGGTGCTCCCACCTCGGCATCCTGAATGTATCAGCCTGCTCCAATATTTCCACTATGCAGCTTTTTATTTTCTTCTTTTTTTTCTTTTTTTTTTTTTTGTGCTTAGACTCAGTACCTTTTACAATACTTGAATTTAAACTAAGTTTTAATTGCTTTAATGCACTTTAAACAGGGATACGGATTTACCAAAGTAAATGATAGTACTACTACAATAAAAAAAAGGTGTTAAAACAGAGTCTGCCTGTGCATGTTTTGTGTCAAGGTGTACAGCCCAAAAGGAAAGGATTGAAAGCGCAAAAGAAAAGTTGTGGGTAAGAAAGTCTGTAGTGCCATAACCAAATGTTTTCTAAGCTCTCCTCTGCAATTAGAAAGACACAAATTCCCTCAGAATCTTTACCAGAACATGTTGGTGTCCTCCAGTCACCCTGGATTGTCTTCAGGTGGGACTTTTTGACACTGACTTCAGTAGCTCTGCTACTCCAGGGGGGCTGGTTCAAGTGGGCATTGTGGGGTTTATTGTGTTTTCTCCCCTTTCCATACATATCATCTCTTGCATTATTCCCAAATTCCTCTTCAGATGTAAAGAACTCACTCTTTTATTCATAAACACTTGAGCTTCCACAAGTTCACACGAGGGTCAGTGTGAACTCCACGTGGGCATCAAAACTGTAACACTCACAGTAACATCTCACCCCCATTTTGGGTTACTTTAAAGCTGAATTACAAAATACAGCACCTAAACCTGATACTCTGGCAGAGAATTCTTCATTTCTGTGCTGCTAATTAAATCCAGACCAGCTGAACCTCTGCCAACCAGCACCTGCAAAAGGCTGACGATAAAAATGAGTTTCATTGTCTCAACCTACTTCCCAGCGAATGTCTGTCCTCATTCCAGAGCTTATGAAACTGCTGGTAATTAAACCAGTTGAGTAAGAGTAAGTTTTTACATCCCCCCCAGTGAGCACCATGCGCAGCACAAACAATTAAAAGTGTGCACGGGCAAAACCTTTCACTATCACAGCATGGAATTGAGGCAAAGAGCAGATTAAAGAAAAAAAAAAAAGGAATAAAACAAAATAAAGAATACGTTGGTGGCTTTGAAAACATGTAATTATCCAGAATTATTAGTGTGGAATGTGAGTTTCAGTAAATTAACCCCACAGTAAGTATTTCAATAAGCTGTGCAAACTTATAACTTAATGTTAAATGCAGTTTATACTATCAATAAAACCGTGTTATTAATAAACTAGAGAGGAATTAATGAAACCAGGGGGAAACCTGGGGAAAACCAGGTTATTTTTCACCTCCTAACAAGTTATTTTCTCACCTTTTCTTTACCAGCATTGTGAAGCTGGTGGACTTTATGTGCCTGGCAGAGGAACCTCCTCAATCCTTTCTCTCTTTTAGCATCAAGTTGAAGTCACAGATTATTCTGCTGCGTGTCACCAAATGTCCCTTGTGGGCACTGAACAGGCGAGGGCAGAGCTCTCACCTCTTTATTTGTCCATGAAAATGTGTTTATTTAAGAGTGAAAACAAACCAGGCTAAAGCAACCGTAGGCATCAAGAAAAAATCGGGCCCAACTTGCAGCAACACAGGGTCACCTTCAGTTTGTTTTTCTTCTTTTTTGTCTTCTACTTGTCCTTCTGGCTTAGGCAGGTTTTCTTTCAGATCCACCAAAATGTTTGTTCGTTAATGTTTTGAAACGTACCTCGAGTATTTCAATAACAAACTTTCGATTTCAATGTCAAACTTAAGTTTCACTGCCGAAGTTTTCATGTTTAACTCGGCTACTTTGACAATTTTTAGTGTGAAAGGCTCTTATGCTGAGGTCTGAAATCCTTCGTCCTCCTCGCACATGATTCACTGTGTTTGTTATTCGTGGTTTTTACCCGTGTGTGGTACTTTTGCTGATTTCTGAGAGAAATTGTGAACAATCCACTGCTCCCAGACCACTGGGGAGTTCACAGTCCCGTGTGGTTCAGCTGCAGGGTGGTTTGGGTTGGTCAGGCTGATTTAATTCACCATTATCGTGTATTACCTTGTTCATAAGCCAAGGCGATTTACAGAATCAAACTCCGAAGAGTTTTGGAGCAACCTTGTGAGGGAAGGGGGGACATTTCCTCCAAACCTGCCTCACAACTGTTACAGTTGCTCCTTAAATGCCACATAATCATATCTATTCATTAAGGAAACACACATATAAGTACTTTGTTATCAGAGGGGAGAAATTAATGTAAATTAATTTCCAGAGTCCCATTAGCGTGAGTCTCCCCCCAGTCTCTGCCCGGTGGTCTTTGGGGATGAAGTAAAAAGTCTTCCTCAGGCGTCCTTGTCAACTCATCCCCCTTTTGCTTCATTCACCAATTTTGTAACTGACCAACCTCTATCGGTGGAAACTGACCCGTTCCTGTTTTTCTGGTTACTTTATAACCATGGGTGCTGTACACACCCTCCTGCCCACACTACAAGGTCCTGCCCTTCGAGGAATTTCTTCTCGTTCCCCTCAGCCTGACACCGCGGATCTCGGCATTGGCCGCCATCCCCATCCTGAGCCCTTGTGCCGCTAAACCCATGCCTTCTAAAATATAAACGTGTGTGTGTGTATATATAATATACAAATATATAAATATAAACAATTTCTCCAACCGCCCCTCAGGGGCCGCGCGCGCGCTCCCGTGAGGGGGAGAAAAAGGCGCCGGGGCGGTCGGGAGGATTGCCCGCTCCCCTCACATCCCCCCATAGTGAGCAGGGAGAGGAGGGTGTTTGCCCGGAGGGGCGGGTGCGAAGTGTCGAAAGTGCGGAGTGAGGCGCGCAGGCGCCGGCCCGGCCCGGGGGAACAAAGGGAGCGCGGCCGCCCGGGCGGTGAGTGAGGGGAGCCCGGGGAAAGGCTCCGGGAACGGCTCCGGGAACGGCTCCTCCCGGGGGCTGCGGGGTTCGCAAAGGGGGGGTCGGACAGGGGTCTCTGGGGCTGAGGGACCCCCGGCCAGGCCCCGCTGGAACTCGCCGTGTGCGAGCCCGGAGCGCGGCCTCGGTTGTGAGGGAGGCGGCAGCAGCAGCGGCGCGATTGGAAGAGAAAGGCCACAAAAAGGAAAAATTGGTTTGTTACAGAGAGGTTTTTTTTACGCTCTGGTGGAAACCCTCTCTTCTAAAAGGTTGCCTGTGGGAGCCTGCCGGGCTCGGTCATTGTTTATGTGCCCTGTAAATGAGATGCGTGATTTGGTGATTTTATACGTTAATACCGAATTTCTGGCGGAAAATAATGGGGTATGGCCTTTTCCTTCCTCAGGAGGAAAGTGTGTGTTTCCTTAAAACCTTTTATTATAAAGATGAGCTAAACCTGCGTGTTGTTGCACAGCTATTTAAGGCCGGACTCCTTGGAAAGTCCATCAGTTTTTCAAAGAGATAAGTTTCTAAAACCTCTTTTGTCCCCATTCCAGAATTGGCAAACTTTGGGAATCGGTGGTAACGGTAATAATGGAAGTTTCGAAGATCTGGGAGGGGGATCAGAGGCACGACACTGACTTGCGTGATCTCCTTTTGTCTTGCAGAAGTACGAATATAATGCCAGGTGGCTGAAAATTTGACTGCCAAAATGTCAAGTAAGTTTTCGGGTTTTTTTCAGATTCTTCTTCCTCTTAACCATGAGTTAAAGCTCTGGTTCAGCAGAACCTGTTTGCGGGATAATCCCCTTCATTCGTGGCATTAAAAGGAAAGATGGGAAATGTAGTTATTTCTGCCCAAACTCTTGGCCTTAAATCCTGCTGTGGCTGATTCCTGGCATGTTGTTTTCATAGGAAATCCAGATATCACAGCTTTTAAACCCTGTTGGGCTGCATTTTTGCTTTCCCTCCCTGTAATTGATGTGCATATAAATGGATTTAATATTCTCCAGTCCTCTGCTTGAATAAGAGGCTGGGATTAGAGGGAAGAGGGGACTCAGGATTTCTGTCTTTGGTTTTGTAAATTGCTTTGAAAATCGTTGGCCACAGCAGATGCCTTGTAAAGAATCCGTTCAGATTTCCAAGAAAGGAAAAAAAAACGTGCTTACATTTCTATCTTAACAGAAAGGCCATCCTATGCCCCACCTCCCACCCCAGCTCCTGCAACCGTAAGTATAGTGATTTTTCTCATTAACACGGAGCCTTTAGTAACTTCCCAGAGCAATAATTGTGGAGTTGCGTCGCGTTCCTGTATCGGAGACGCAACACTAATTAACGGGATTAATTGTTTAAATCAGCCTCGTTCTTTTCTTTGTGAAAGAGAAGCTGAATAAATTTGTTTCACCTTCAAGGCTGGATCTTGCAGACACTGAGTTTTCTGTGAGCAGTCACTTTTCTGAAGTGATTCCTTGCAGCAGGACTGGAGTAGTTAACATCCAGCTGATTTATTTAATTCTAAAACTTCCCACTCAGCCTGTGCCCAGATCATGGGCAGACGGTGCATTTTTTCACATTTATGTTGTACTGAGCTGCTTTGCAGTGGAGTGTAGGAACATCCAACATCCTAAATAATGAAACGCTCCTGGTGCCACTCTTGTAGTCCTTGAAGTCGCTGGTATTTTGGATTCCAGCACCTGGGGAATATTTTACTTCCTAGAAAAGGAGGAAAACATGAACAGGAGCTTTGAACCCTGTCCAGTGACATTCCTGGGTGTACAGAAGTGCTGCAGCAGCTCTGTGCTGTGGGCAGGGAACTGTTTGAAAGCAAATGTTCCTCTTTGCTCACATTTCTGAGTAGCTTAGATTTTAGGATGAATCTTTTGTACAGAATTAGACAAGATGCCACAGTGAATTTTGTTTTTTTTAATAAAAAAATATTAGAAAGCTCTAAGCCAGTAGTGCCCCTGATCTCTGCAGGATGGGGTTGAGATGAAATACGATTTTTCAAATTTATTGTGCCATAATTTACAAGTAAAGAAGCTTGAAAAATGATACAATGCATAAACACAACCTTAACGCTTTTCTGAGCCCACATAACTCCGAGCAGACAATGCAAATCAAGTTTTATTTTTCATTTGTGCCAGTGTTAGAGGGAACATGATGGACCCACTGTGCCCCCTGGGTTCCTGCACCTGTCATTCCTTTGGGGTGAAATGGTTGGTGTTGCTGTGGTGCAGCCCTTCAGAGGGTGCCTGGGATGTGTCACAGCTGGAGCCAGGGACCTGCATTGCCTAACAAGCATCTTTTCTTGTATTTTATGCAGTCCTGCAGGTGATGGTCTGTGCTCTCTGAAGTCATAAAGTAGCCAAATAACCTCACTTGTTCTTCCACAGCCACTTGCAGGTGCTCCAGTGAACAGTTCTCCCAACTGCAGCCCTGTAGCTGAAATAAAGTCTCCATGTGTTTGCGAGGGAGTTTCCTGGTAACATTTAAATCCTGTCTTGCAGAAATAAAAGAGTTAAGCAGACGGAGATTTCACTTGTCACCTGGTTTTATTGAAGAGGTGTAGTTCAACATGTTCAAAACCTGTTGTTATGGTAATACAAAGAACTGTAGTAAAACGGTGCCTTACGGAGTGTGTGTGTGTCATGAGCCCAGGCACACAGATGAGCACGTGTCAGCTGCTGGGACTGAGTTAAAAAGCTTGGCAATAAAATCTCTTATTGAGGGCTGACTGTTAAAGGATAATTGTCCTCTGCGCTTTTATGTTTAGAAATAAACTCCTGCAGTGTTGTCTGCCTTTACCCCAAACCCTCAGAGTTCCTGCAGGCAGCTCCCAGGGCACTTCTGTTCGGTGTCTGGATGTGTCGTACTTTGGTTCTCGGAATCCTGAACCCGTTTGTAAAATTTTTATAACTAATCCAGAACAGGTGCAGTCAGCAAACCCCTGTGAAAGGCTGCAGGAATGTTTGTTAGGGCTGCTGGAGGATGGGGCACTGTGGGGATGACACTTCAATGTCTAGGAACGCTTCAGGCTCTGATGAATCCTCATGGAATAATGGGACCACCACAGTCAGGACTTGATCACGGCTACCACTGAAATTTGATTGGGAAGTGGGGAATAATGCAAAAACATAGGAGGGAACCTGGTGAAACTTGAGTGTCTGTAGATAAGTGAGAATGGACTGTAAAGAAATGAGATTTTTCTCTACTGAGGTGAGGACAAACTGATCCAGTGTCAAGAATGAATGAAGACTTATTGATTCACTTCTGAATTGTCATGGATTGGGTGATCTGTTCAGACTAGTTTGCAGTTTCTAACCTGCAGATCTTATTGCAGATCTAGAGTTCCTCAGTCTGCCTTGTAACAGAGGGATGTCTCTGGGAATTGTCTTCAGCCCCTGGCAGTGGTGCACAGATGGTGCTTTGAGAGATTTCCTCCCCCCGCCCCGTTTGTTGGGAAGGCAGAATGCTGGCAAGGAAATCAGGCAGGGATTTCACTGGTGCAGTACATGTGGATACTGTGGATTCCTGCCCCAGCACTTGGTGCTGTGTTGCCGTGTAACCTTCACCCTTTGGATACAAAAGCCTTTTGAATTCCTTGGAGGCTTATGTTGGAATATTTTGTTAGCCATGAGCTGGATTTACAGAGTAACCCTTTCAATGAGTTACACAGTAAATAGAAATAAAATCACCGACTCCAGACGGAACTTTGTAGTGACACATTTGCTTACGAGTCCTGTTTCCTTACTAGGTTTGTACTGGAGTAAGTTGTGTGTGTTGGGAAGACACCAACTGCTACACCTCATTGCTTGTTTGAATTCTGGTTGCTTTTGCATGCCATATTGCAGTTCATTTTCATTTCTGTGTTTTCCTCGTTTGAGCTCATTTCTCATTCGTGTTTTTGTCTCATTTGTTTCCATCAGCAAATGCCCAGCACCCCAGGGTTTGTGGGATACAATCCATACAGCCATCTGGCCTACAACAACTACAGGCTGGGAGGGAACCCGGGCACCAACAGCCGGGTCACGGTAGGAGACTCAACTATTCCATCCTCCAGCAAACACCTGGAACTGCCCAGAAGTGGCTTTAGGGTTAGGTGCTTCGGAGTCTTGGCTGCTGCCACTTCTTTATTAAAAAAAAAAACCAACAACAAAAAACGCACCTTCTGATTCTTATTCCCCGTCCTCCCCACCCCTTCCCCTTCACTCTGAAACCTTTTTGCAGGAAAATGGGCTTCACTCAGCGGGGAAAATGGGTAATGGTTTATGGTGCAGAGCTCCGAAGAGACAGACTTTGTGGTCTTCAGTGACCACTGCGTGTGCAGGGGAAGGTTCTGTAGCTGGGTGTGAGTTCCTGGAGGGAGGGAACTGCTCTTTGTGCTGAGGTTCATTGGCACAGGAGTGAGGGAGAAGATTTTGCAAACTGGAGATGGTTGACAGCCATTGCATCACCCTGCTGAGCCGTGTGAGGTGCAAGCCTTTTATTTTTCTTTCCAGGCTTGGTCTGGTAATAACTGCACAGTCCCAAGTTCAGTCATTATTTTTTCAACAAAACTGGTGATAATATAATAGGATCCTTTCAGCTTTTACGTGTGTCAGTGTGTGGGGAAATGGATGTTACACTCATTTTTCATGGGGTAAACAAAGTGAGATGGAGACAAGTGATGAGGGAGGTGACAGCTTCTTTCAAACACCATCAAGTCCTGATGCAGTAAGTGAACAGAAATAGAGTAAATCCCTGATATTTTTTTTTCTTTTAGTATCTCCCAATTTTGTGGGTTTTTTCATGTAAAATATTTTAACACAAAAGGTCTGATCAGTTTGGAACGTGGTACAAAGATTTCTCAAGGACCAAACTTTTAAAGAAGTTACTCTTTTTATGCCTCTTACATACATTTTTTCAGGCTTCATGTATGAAGTTGATCTGATTTGTTAAAGCCTTTTCAGAAGGGACCCCCGCGAGCTGGAACTGACTGAACGGACACGATTTCCTTACACAAGAATAAATGAGATTTGTCTGAGAGCTTCCATTGTTTCTGTATGTCCCAAACATACACAGCCTGCTCTGCCATGCATATCCCAGTATATGGATGGTGTCTTGAAATCCCTCTTAATTTAAAAGCATTGAACAGTTTCCGTTAATGTTTTTCCAACCCATCTGTATGTGTATCTATGTAAACATTTTGGTAATGCATATACCTCATGCACATTATCTATACACAGTTCTGTATGCATTGTTCATAGAGCTCCATAAATTCAGCAAACCCAAAAAAAAAAAAAAACCAAACCAAAGTATCAGGAGTTAAAAATTTGAAATCTGAATGTTGAACAGGAGCCTTCTGGGCTACCCACAAGTATTGATCTATGGGCCACAGTCCTGAAAGGTCTTGAACCTGCCTCGTGATTTTATTTATTTAAATAACAGAACTTTTGGCATGTGGAAGAGTGGAGGGTTTCAGACCCTGCTGCTCCCAGGGGCTGTGAGGACACTGCCCTGTTTGGGTGTTCCGTGGGCTGAGGGGACACGAGGGGAGGCAGCAGCAGTTGGAGCTCAGGGTCTTTTGGCAAAGCCAAGGGAAGACAGAGCACAGGAGCATTTCACAGGCTAATTAGGACAATTAATCAAATCACAACTTGGCTACAAGTACCAGAGCACACATTTACAGCAGCTCAGCTGCATAAGGTTGTTTTCTTTTTCTAATGAGTCTCTTAATTGGCTCCAAATTACTGTGGACAAATAGTTGCCAAAATTATTTGCTGTGTCTCCAACTTAAGGCTTTTAAATTTTCTCCTTATCTTTTTTTCACCTGTGCAGTAGCCACCTTAAATTTGTCAAAACAGGTAAAATAAACTGCTCATCAGAAGTGAAGGAAAAACCCAACCTGCTGGGGTTGGCGTCTCCAATGTAGCAGTAGAACGTGTAGTTCAGTTCTAAGAACATGGAGCCCTTTTGAGGATTTATTTAGTTACTGCTCTGTGAACTTGCAGAGAGAAAAGGGCAAACTTACCCTGGAAGTTGCTGAGGACCAGCTCTAGTTAGTGCCTGTCCCCAGGCTGGGTCATTTTTTTTGGTGGTGTTGTTTGATCTCTTGGTGGGGGTGTGTGAGTGCGAGTGCTTTCCAAAGCTTAGAGTGTGCAGCACCTGTCCAGCGACCCCATTAACCAGTGGATTTATCCGGTTCTTTTATAGGCTTCCTCTGGTATTACCATTCCCAAGCCCCCCAAACCCCCAGACAAGCCCCTGATGCCCTACATGCGGTACAGCCGGAAGGTGGGTATTACAGTGTCCGTCAGTGCTGCGCTCAGTGTTCGTTTGTGCTAACGATTAATTGCTATGATCTTAGTTTCAGCTCCTAAACGTTGACTCCTAACAGCCTGCGCTCTCTTAAGGGGATGCAAAGTCCAGAGTCTGCCCTGCACAACAAAGGCAGCAGTAGTCTGGTCACACAGTTGCCAATTTCTTGGGGGGAAAAAAATTGCTAAAAATGCTAATTCCTACCACTGTCTGCTGACTAAAGGATCCACCCCGCCACATTGAGAAGTTCCTGTGACTTACTGGCAGAACTTTTTTATATAAAGGAAGTATTCCTTGCGTTTTCTGGGCTTGGTGCAGTGCTGTAGCTGGACTGAAGAGTAGCAATGAGTGGACTTTGCATGTTCTCCTTCACCAGCCCAGCCCGTGGCAACGTTCGCTTCGCTATTCTGTGACCTGTGTGACACAAAGTAGGACAGAGACTCTTGTGGAGTCTGGATCTCATGGGGCATGGGGAGGGCATGGCAGCCTGGCTGAAGCAGGGGAGCCAGAAGGAGTTTCTTCCACTTCTGGTAAAGTATCTTTACCAGCCTGTCTGTCTTAGGCCAAAAAACATCAACACACACACAAAAAAAAAAAGTCAAGTGGCGCAGCAAGAAATTACACTGGCAGCTCTCCTTTTTTTTTTCCCTATAAAGTTAGAAATCTTTTTGGTGGAGTCAGAACTTGTTGGAACTCAGATTGATCAGCAAGACTGAAATATTGTGAAATATTACATTCTGATCTGAAAAGCTCAGTCTCTTTGTCATAACCTACTGCTGGATGTGTTTACTCAGTAGCATTTTTTTTTTTACCCTGAGATGCAGCGATGTGCATTTAAGAAGAGAATTGAGAGGGTTAAAGGCAATATTCCCATGAGACCAAAGCCACTCAGCAATTGCCTGGTTCAGTAGCTGGCTTCCTACTGACTTCCTGCCCCAGAAAATAATCCAGATAGTTTAGCCAGACTCGTCCCTAACTTAATCCTGTTTTTCATGGTGATTCCAGAAAGAACACTGAGATGACAATATAAAAATGTTTAATTTGGAAGTATTTAGATATCATTAGTAAAGCTCCAGCTGTTTCTGTTAAGGTCTGGGACCAAGTGAAGGCGTCCAATCCCGATTTGAAGTTATGGGAAATTGGCAAGATTATTGGAGGAATGTGGCGAGATCTCACTGATGAAGAGAAGCAAGAGTATTTGAATGAATATGAAGCTGAAAAGGTAAATGGAAGAAATCTGGGATGTTTATTACAGCTGATTCTTCTAGGAACTGGTCTGAGAAGAAAAGCTCATCTTCCCCATGCAGGGGTGTTTGAGGCACTCACGAGAGCCCTGTATGTAACTTAAGTGGAAGTTTGTCCTGACACGTCTCTTAGATTCCTTTTTTTAAATAACTGTGCATCAACTGTGACTGGTCAGTTTTTAGACCTAATTCAAAGTGAAGTATTTATAATTGAGTGTCGATTTTAACTGTTTAATGAATGGATTTGATTGTACAACATCAGTTATTGAAAAGATTGTCTCAACACCAAAAAAAAAAAAAACCCTCTTTCCAAACTGGTGCTCTGCAACTACTGCTGTTGTCATGAACAGTGTTCCTTAAGAGACTTCCAGTCTCGTGGGGTTTGGTTTTCCTGGTGTAACCTGGTGGAACTCCACACTGTGGCTTTAGTGCTTTGGTTCCTAATAGAAAGACGGTGCCACTCGCAGGGTTTTCTTGTGCTTTTGTTTTTGTTTTTTTACTGATCTTAATGACAAGAGATGACCGGCTGCCTCGTGTCCAGGTTGGTAAGTGTTGAGCCACCCCCTACGAGAGACTGTTCTTGTGATTCTCAGGTACAAAGGGAGAGTTGTCCAGCTGCCAACCCTGAGGCTGCGGATCCCTGCTCAAATCTCAGCTGGGTCTATTCCGAGGCAGTAGAGAAGGACTGCAAAATGGGTGCTCTTAGCTGAAAAGAAAAACAAACCAACAGGAATTCTCTTTCCTACCTTGGCAATGATGTTTAGATTGTAAGCTCCTTGGGGCAGGTGCCAGCTGGTTTCTGTTTTGTGCAGTGCCCAGGCAGGAGGATTCTGGTCCTGATGGTAAAGAAAACGAGACTTTTAGGTACCTGTAACAATGTCGTAGATTATATTTCGTTTTCATTGGAAATCTTTCAAATCGCTGCACAAAATCCTTAAAGTGAGATTAAAGAAAGCAATTAAAAGGGAAAAGGTGTTTGCAAGAAGGTGAAAGCGGTGCTGCCATCCTGCTGCAGGAGGGGACAGGAGTCTGGCTGCATCTCTTCCCAGTGCAGGGGTGGGTCAAGGAACGGAAAAATCGTAAGTGATTTTGAAAACTGGCTCATGCCATACTGGAGTAAGGAGAGAGAAGATACCAGAATCACAGATCTAGTCAGAACTCCAGAGAATTAACTGAAACTGTGTTTGCTAATTTTACCTTGCCAGAGTTTGGTCATGAATGCCTTGTTCTGAGGTGTCTTGAATATAAAATCTCAGAAAACAAGAGCTATCCTGAGAGTTCCAGGTAGAGTAAAACTGAAAACAGAACTCAAAGCCCAGCTGTGTTTTTAAAACACGGGCGACTACGGAAGAAGTTGTGATTTGTAAGAAAGGCTCAGAGAGAATCTGGTGGTTGGTGTCCCAGAGCAGCTCTGTGTGACTGCGGGGAGTCACCCAGGGCACGGCGTGCCATCAAACCGTCTTGGTCACGTTTCAGATCGAGTACAACGAGTCCATGAAGGCCTACCACAACTCCCCTGCCTACCTGGCCTACATCAACGCCAAGAGTCGCGCCGAGGCGGCGCTGGAGGAGGAGAGTCGGCAGCGGCAGTCGCGGATGGAGAAGGGGGAGCCCTACATGAGCATCCAGCCCGCTGAGGATCCTGATGGTGAGGGGGGCACAGCCCCAGGGGGGACACTGACCACAGGGACACACCCACCCACCCCTGCACGCCTTGCACCCTCCTCCTGTTGTGCTGCCTGTGGCTCTGGTTTGCAGGAGACCCAAGATTTGATTCCTGCCAGTGGTGCCGTTTAAGATGATCCTTGTGGGTCCTTTCCAGCTCAGAATATGCTGTGGGTTTCATTACTGCCCTTGAATCCACACAGCTGACTTTGTTCCCAAAAATCAGGTGGCACCCGTGGTAAAAGTTACCCCAGCCCTTCTTAATTAAGTGTGAAGAAATGCTCACAGTTCAAATCTGCTTTTACAGCTTCAGCACATGCCATTAGGAAAGGCTGAGATGCCTGATTTAATCCAGCTCGGATGGAATGTTGGGGTTTATTACCAGAAGCGCAGAGTTCTGGTGTGATTAAAAAGCACCTGAACTTTGAATCTGTTCAACAACTGTCATTTGAGATTGTTTTAAGGAGTGAGGTGCCCTTGATGCTGACAAGTTGATGAGAAAATTCTGAAAGTTTATTTGACTGCGAGGAAATGCACCCCACCCAGTGGGAAAAGTCAGCCTCACACACCTCCTGGCTGCTTTTAAATGCATCACCAAATACTTGTTGAAACCTGAGGGTGAAAAATGTACCCAGTTACACCCTTCTTTTTCCTTCCCCCCCCTTGTAAAAGCACACCCCTGAGATAAAACTCATGGCAAACACCACTTTCCCCCGTGTGAGGTAATTGCAACATTCATGTAAATACATTTAGTGTCGGAGTAGCTGGAACCTGAGATTCTGTTCAGAGCTTCCTGGGCCAGCTGGACTGGGGCAGAACCAGCCATTGTCTCTTTTTCCTTTGTTTAAACCTCAATGAGGAACTGAACACTTGGAAATAAAGGAGCCAGGAACTTTGGTTTAACTAGTTCTCTGGTCTGAGAGTATCTCCTGGCATGGATTTAGGCTTCTCCTTAGGATTTCAGTGAGTAGTTAGAGAGTCATCTCCATTAGGAAAACTTGATGTAAAATAAATTCAACTTTTTGGACTTTTCAGGATTTTCAGGAAGATAATTCACACTTATTGCTGAACTGATTTCTCCTCAGAGAAATGCATTTGCTAAAAATAAATAGTAGGATACTCTTAATACATTCCTGTGAATTTTCAGTGATAAGTAGACAGCTGCCACTGCTTCCTGCTTTCAGTCCTCAAGTGTTTCAGGAAGATAAAGGTTTTTGCTCTGTGCTGCAAAGGTTCTTTCCAGACGAGTTGCTGCACTGCTGGCACTGCAGTGAGTGTGGTTCTGGCAGGATGATTAACCAGGGGTGGTTCTTTTTCATTTGCTGTATTAATAGTCCCTCTTTGGAAATGTGGAAAGCGAGGCAGTCAATAACTAGGTCAGTTCCTCTCTTGGCTGTGGGGGTTGAATGTGAAATGAGCTGTTAGATCTGTGCCAGGTAAACGCCGCTCTGGCCTCACTTTGTCTGTGTGTGTTCCTGTGAACTTCATGGCGTGACAGCCACTGGTGTGGGGGTTCACACCCTGGGTTTTTACTGTGGGTCCAGTGTCATTAGACCCGGGGCTCCTGTGGGATTCAGGCAGTTGCCCCTCACCCTCGTGTTGCAGATTATGATGACGGGTTCTCCATGAAGCACACGGCCACGGCGCGGTTCCAGAGGAACCACCGGCTCATCAGCGAGATCCTCAGCGAGAGCGTCGTGCCCGACGTGCGCTCCGTGGTCACCACAGCCAGGATGCAGGTCCTGAAACGCCAGGTCCAGTCCCTGATGGTCCATCAGGTAAAGAGGAGGGAGATGAGGCAGCTGAACATGGATGGAGTCGGGCTGGACTCCGGGTCTTGGATCATTTGGGCACCTGCAGGACTCTTCCTGCTCATGTCATGGTCTGTGCACTCCAAGAGCTGATCCCTGGGATGGCTTGGGAGCTGCAGGACGTGAGACTTCACCTTCTGTGCTGTTCCTGAGGATCATGTTAAAATACATTTTGTTCTTTAGGATATCCTAAGTATAAATTCCATAACTCTTCATTATTAATTGCACACAACCCTCTGTATCACATATAAATCCGCTGGGCAAAAGGGGGAGTTGTGATTTCAGGTACCTGTCACCTCATTATCTTGTTTGTAATAATTCTTTTTGGCAGTAAATTGTCCCTGGTGTAACATTTTCAACTGAAAGTTAAATTCGTACAAGGAAATATGTCGAGATCACACCTGCACATTTCCCCCAGCTTGAGCACATGCCTGTATTTTCCAAGCACAAAAAAACCCCCAGTCAGCATGGGCAGTGTTTGTGTGGGTGAAGAGAGACCAGAATTAGACAGAGATATGTTGTGGGTTTTATTTTTTAATTAACACAAAATTTGGAGGGTGGAGAGGTTGGTTTCCCTTCTTTCCTTTGAACTGTGGTCTTTATATGTTGAGAGAATGTAATTGCTGTGGGGGTGTGTTGTGGACTGAATATATCCAGACCTGGAGGGTGCAGAAGAGGAAAGAAAATGTGCAGATTTGGTGCTGGGAGCTTCACCTCAGGCACACCCCGTGTTTCATTTACAATGTCCCTGAACTGTTGCACAGACCCATTGACTGTTCATATCTTCCAGTATGGCCTTGTGAGCTGTTGGGTGTCAGAGACAGGCAGAAGGGTGTTTATATATTAGAGCCATATTTAAAAATAAACCCATGCAGGTCCTTCTGCGTGTGGCTGTAGCTTTGCCCAGCTCACAGTGAAGTTCTTGACATTTCACTTGCAGCGTAAACTCGAAGCTGAGCTGCTGCAGATTGAGGAGCGTCACCAGGAAAAGAAGAGGAAGTTTTTGGAAAGCACAGACTCCTTCAACAACGAGCTGAAAAGGGTACAACTCACTTGTTTTTTTGCCACTTGCTCTGAGGAAGCTGCTGGTTCCCCCCGTGGTGCAAACGCTTCAGTTCCGTGTTCAGCTCTCTGCAGTTCCCCAGCTGCTGGGGCAGTGCCCTGGCGTGGGTGGCACAAAGCACGGGATGATTTCCTGCTCCTTCAGTGACCTTTAGTGGTGATACTGGGCCAGTACAGTTCAGAAATTCCTCCAGGCTGCTCTGGGTGAGTTCACTCGGAGCAGCCTGCAGGAAGGTTACTGGGGAGAACACACTGTTCTCCTTGGCTGTGTTCAAATAACAACCTTTAGGTTGTTTATTTATTCACCCCACCTTTATTTTTGTTAATACACCTTTGTCTCCCTCCCTAGTGACTGAAGCTTTTCATATAAACTTCGTCAAATCAAAATTACGTTGCATGGGGAAATACTGAACTCGTCATGGGGGTTCACTGATGTTTTGTTTCTCAGTCTGAGGCAGTGAAAAAAAAGAGCTTTCCTTTTTATTTTTAAATTGCCAGTTATGCAGCTTGAAGGTGGAAGTGGACATGGAAAAAATCGCAGCTGAAATCGCCCAGGCCGAGGAACAGGCTCGCAAGAGGCAGGAGGAGAGGGAAAAGGAGGCGGCTGAGCAAGCTGAGCGCAGCCAGAACAACCTGGCAGCTGAGGAGGAGCAGGCAGCCAGCAAGGGGGAGGAGAAGAAGGAAGAGGAGAGTGCTCCCATGGAGACAGGTAACTGCACCTGGATCCCCAGGGGTCTCAGAGAGTCTCTGAGGAGGCTCAGCCCAGCCAGGAGAACAGTTCACTGCATCTTGGGAAACACAGGGGTTTCCTTTCTTGTTAAATTACTCTTAATTTTTTTTTTAATGGGAGTTAAGATCCCACAGAGCCCCGTGTCATGCTTTGTGTGTGACGTACTCAAAGTTAGACATCGGTTAACTGGGAGTGTTTCCTTGTCTAGCAAGGAGGATGGGACAGTACTGCTTCCTACGCTGCTCTTAGGTGGATTTTCTGGCTGTTTGTGCTCTGGACAGTGGCAGTAGGAAATGCTGCTGGATTCAGGGGTCTCGGTGCTGTAACAGCAGGACTGTAAGGAAAGGGCACCAAGGAGTTTGAATTCCAGTGCTTCTCCTTTAACAAGGCACGTGCCTTTCCTGTGGCTGGAATTCCCAGGTCAGGCAGCAGCGGGTGACATCAGGGTGCTGTAGCAGGACCAGGTGCATCCTCAGCACTGAGAGAGGTCCCTGAGCTGTGCACGTTCTAAGTGACAGGAATAACTCAGATTTATCACAGCTGCTGTTTCCTCCTAAATCCAAATTGCACATCCTCAAATAAACATCCTGGCATGTGAGTGACGCTGAGAAATGTGTTGATTCCAGAAGAGCCTCACCCAGAAGAGAGCACAGAGAACCAGCAGAACGGTGAAGAGGGAACCTCCACCCCCGAGGACAAGGAGAGTGGGCAGGAGGGGGTGGACAGCACGGCCGAGGAGGGGACCAGTGACAGCAACACGGGCTCCGAGAGCAACAGCGCCACTGTGGAGGAGCCGCCCGCAGACCCCACGGCCGAGGAGGGGGAGAAGAAGGAATAAACACTGCCTGGGCTCCTGTGTCTGTAATGAAGTACTGTTTGATTTCAGAACGTGCTCCGTGGCTGTTTGTACCTTCCCTGCCTCTGTCACTTCTCTCCAAAGGATCCCGGGGTTGGCAGTGTAGCGATGTGAGGGGGTGCTGAGAGGCACAGCATGTCCTGCAGCACCAGAAAAGGAACCTCGTGTGTCTAAACGTGGCTGTTACAGTGTGGAGAGGGGCTACTCTCACTGGGAATTCTTCCCTAGAAAGATGGATTCGGTTTTTTATGAGAAATCAGGCTTTCTCTCTCTTTCTGGCTGGTTCCACAGTGACGGGCAGTTTTCCAAAGGCCCTCGCTGTCCCTGTGTGGCAGCAGTGGGGTGCAGGTTTGTGTCCCTGACCCAGCACCTGCTCCTGGCAGTGGCACTGGCTTTCTGGAGAGACTGGAGTGTGACTGAGGCATTTAAAGCTTTTGTTATTGTGGGCCAAAGACCTGGTGCCCGCCCAGGGTGTCACCTGGAGTCTCTCCTTATCCAACAACCCCAAAAGCCCCTCGTGTCCCACCACTGCTGCTCCGTGACAGTGAGGACAGGTTGTCCTGCAGCTGCCCCAGGCTTTGCCTTTAAAGAAAGCTTTCAGTCCTTGGGAGCATCTCCACAATGAGGCTAAAATACTGTGGTTTAGGGCTTTTATGGTGTAACTTCTTTGCTTTCCTAGAATAGCTGCTCCACAGTGATGGGAAGTTGCTCACGTCTGTGTGTGGAATGTCAGATCAGTTCCAAAGGACTCGGTGTAATCTGGCAGTAAATGACACATCCCGAGGGATTTTTTTTCTGTGGTGCAGGATTCTTTTCAACAAGCCTTTGCTTTTCTTTACCAATTCACTCCTTTATTTGCTACCAGGAGATCCTGATGTGGCCTCAGCCCTGGCACAGTGCAGAGCAGGAGAGTGTTTGAACACACACATGTTCTCTGAGCAGACAGTCACTGATATGGGCACAACTGGTCAAAAAAGGTGGTTTTGCTTGTCAAGAGCTTTCAGAACCTCTGGGAACTACAAGAAAAGGCCACAATTTGCCCCCCTATAAGCAAAAGCCCTAAAAACCTCCCCAAAACACTTAATTGCAACAACAGCCACAGGCTACTTCTTGACTTCACAACTGAGACAACACCTGATGTTTCAGTGAACCAACGTGTTTTTACAGAGCAGTGGGTCTGTCAGGTGGTGTTTTTTAAATCCTTTTGGTCTTTTTTTTTAAATGGTCTAAAAAAACCAATAAAATTCAACATGTTTGGGTTTTTTAAGCTCACAGTGGTCTGTTCTCGTCTTTTAAGGTAATGCCAGTGTTGGGTTCAGAGCTTTCATCTCTTCTCCACCTCGAGCCAGAGGAGAACGAACCCACAGGATTTGATTTCTTACACAACACCAGCTGCTGCCTGGACTGGGGGAGGCCAACCCCCACAGAGTTCCACACCTGAGGTGCTGCAAACCCTGGGTGTGCAAACCCTGGGTGTGCAAACCCTGGGTGTGCAAACCCTGGGTGTGCAACAGCTTTTTGCCTGCAGCAGCAGCAGCCCTGGGTTCTGCAGGCCGGGGGTTCCCAAGGTGTATGTAAATAATGACTTCACACCCCTGGGGGCCTGAAAGGGAAGAGAAGGGGCAAATCCAAATCCCTGCATCGTTCAAGGGGGTTGTTTTCTTCAGTTTGCTTCTCTCTTTGAGAAGGACGGGGGGGGTTCGAGTCTGACTCGGGTGTTGTGACCTCTGACATCACCACGATGCTGCTGCCAGTTGGCTCCTCTGTGTTGGGCCTTTCTCAGAAATATGCTTTTATCTCACCACAAAAACACACACAGAGTAAAAGTTATTAAGAACCCTGGGTTAAAAAAAGAACTGTTCTTAATGGGGTTTGGAGAGGGGTTTTTTTGCATTAATGTAATAATTAGATTTTATCACCCTGAAAACCTTCTGACCTACAAAGCTGGAGTGCAGTGACGGGTACACAGCACAGAGCAGCCCCAGAGGGTAAATGTGCTGAGGGATTTGGATGTTAGAATATGAACCAGGCACATTGGGAGGTTGTTCAGGAGCAATTCAGCAGGAGAAGTGAACCCTGGAGTCTGGACCTCCAGGAGCTTCACGAAACTAAATCCCTTCCCTCACCTGCAGGAGGGGCTGAGCTTGGCTTCCTGAGAAAGACAAAAGTTTCATGTTTGTGCAGCAGCTGAAGGAGAGAAAAAAAAAAAAAAGGTTTCTGGAGAAACAAAACAAGGGTTTAAAACCAAAAAGAAGTTAAAAACTCACCTGTGTATCAACTGAAGGAGCCTTGCCAAGCTGCTCTGCCTGGAGCCAAACGAGCTGCAGACGCTGCTTACCGAGAGGATTATGCTGGTGACAGAAAGAAAGAAAACAGATTAATGGAGCTTTACAGGGATAAAATATCAAAGCCAACCCGAGGGCTGGCACCGAGGGATGCTCGTGTGTGTCAGGGAGTCAGAGACCCCGTCCCTCCCACCTCGGGGGGCTTGAGGGAGCAGGTCCAGAGCCCCTGAGAGAGGGGAGGTGTGGATGGAGAGCTGCCCAAAGCAAATGTTCCACTGTCCACCAACCCACCCCCCCGGTGCTGCCACTGCCACTAAACCAGCGCTCCTGGCTCCTGTCCTGGCTCCTGGGCTCACCTCCCTCCCGTGAAGTGCCCAGTGTTCCCAGCAGCCCTGACTGCTGGAACGCTGAGGAGGAACACGGCCCGGAGATGGAGTTGGTGCAGGTCATGTGCTGGCAGAGGTGTGTGAGCCCGAGCAGCCGCTGCCACCAGGAGTCCCCATTAACCTGCCCAGAGAAGGGACTGCGAGGAGCGCACAATCTACCACCAGTTGTAAACTGTGAGTAACTCTCTTTTCTTGCACAATCTCTAGTCAGTGCCAGCCACGGGAGCTGTGGCAGCTCATGCTCCGTGCGGCTGCCCAGGGCTTGAGGCAACACAACCGTCCCACCTGTGAGTTCAGATCCCCCACCTTGTCCCAGCTCGGGGGGTGATGCAGCCCCACCAACACTGAGTGTGATGCTCACAGGTCCAGGTCACTCACCCCCAGCAGCCCTGAGCTCTCCAGGCTCCTGGGTGTGAGCTGTGGGTGCTGTGCTGCACAAGGTGTGGGGGGAGTTCCGTGATGGGAGGCAGACGGAGGAGCTGGAATTCCGCTGGAATTCCATGTATTCTCCCTGACAGGCGCCCTGTGAGTCTCACTTCCATCCTGGACCGTTGCAGCCAGGCCTGTTGGTGCCTTTGAGGAGCTGCAACACCTGGTCAAGACTAAACGCTCAGCCCAGGGCTCGGATCCCTGGGTTTGAAATCCCCGCCGTGTTTGCGGAGTGTTACTGACAGTGACTGGCACAACCTCTCCCAGTGGGATCTGACCTCTCCCAATGGGATCAGGCTCTTAAAACCTGGATCCTGCTTTAGTCCTGCCTCGCTGTTTTTACTCTCAGTTCCCTTCTTTCACTTTGACGTTTCTTTTTCCACGGCCTTCGAGGGGTTTTTTGAAGTGGTTTTTCACTTATCAGGCTCATGTGTTATTTTGTATCACGTACAGCCTCACTTGTGACTTCCAGAAGACGGTAACTTCTGTCAACAACCAGTTTCAATTTGCTTTGTTCACTCGAAGCTGTTAAAAAGGCAAGAAAATGAAATTTTTTTTTTTGTTCTGGCATCAGTTTCAGGGTGGGGGAAGCCAAAGAGTGACAGAGTGGCAGTAACAACAATAGAAACTGAGTGACAGAAACAACAACTCTTTTTAATTATTGTTGTTTTTTAATCCCAGGGATGAGAAATTCCGTATCTGTGACAGAGAGGGTTAGACGAGCTCTTACTGGAGCAACCAGTGATGGGATCTTTCCCAGTTTCCATATCCGGTTTTCTTACAAAGACAGCAGTGGATTGGTGTTAAACCTTCCACCTTCTGAACAAGGTAACAGCTCACAGGAAGGGTGTTTGATGGGTGCTCAGGGACACTTTAACCCTCAGTTATTTCTTGGGGTCATAATGCCTTATCTCCCTAATCAGAATCTCTTTATCTCCCTAAATGATTCCCTGCTGTGTCTGATATCCCATGGGAGCTTCCCAGCAGTTCACCCGCCTGTGTGGGAAGGCACAAACCCTCTCCAGACGCAACAACTGCTGGTGTGCCCTCCTTGGCACAGTCCCTGTGACATCCCAAGAGCTTTTTTTCTCCTGTTTTTATCTCCTCTCCTTTTTCCACCCGTTATTCTGAGGTGACCACTGTCTCTCTCCTGTTACTTCAGGCCACAAAGGACCCGTTTGTTCATCACAGCCCTTGGAGTGTGGGCAGATAAGAGGGAGCAGATCCCATGGAAAGCTGAGGGATGGAGGGACCAGCAGTGCCTGTGGACAGCAACTGGTCACCCAGGTGTTGGGAAGGGGAATGTCACTGTCCCTGCCAGCCTGACCCCTCCCCTCTGGGTTCATCTCAGTCCCTGGGCTCCGGGATGAGGGAGCTGCTTTCATGCAACAGAATTATAGAGTCACTTAGGTTGGAAAAACCCTCCAAGATCATCAAACCCAACCTCTGATCACCACCTTGTCCCCCAGCCCATGATTGTCATGGCCAGTCCTTCCTTGGACTCCTCCAGGGATGGGGACTCCAAACCTCCCCTGGCAGCCCCTTCCAATCCCTGACCACCCCTTCTGTGAGGATATTCCTCCTCATATCCAACCCTTCAGTGCAGGGTAGATGCCAAGCTGGTACATTTTCTTTCGCCCCTGGAGAGCAAGGCCATTGTCTGGGACGTGACACAGGCACGAGGCAGGTGAATTCCCAGTGCCCTTCCCTGCTGTGGTGACCACTGTGGGCAGCAGCACGTCCCAGTCATCGCTGGCACTGCACAGATTGCTTCCTCCTCCTGGGCCATAAGGATCTGTGAATAACCTCGTGGTGAGATCACAATCATGAGATGTTTCTCAGGGCATCCCCTACACCGGCTCGAAGAAATCCGCCGGGTCAGGAATCCCAGCTCGGTGCCCCTCTGAAGGTCAGGAATTTACTCGTGTTTTCACTTCTGCTATTTTTTATTTGCCTGAGGAACGACAACGTCAAACCCTCCCCCCAGAACAACCCCCTGACTTCCACCACAACCCCTCCCCGGGTGCCCCAGACGTCAGAGAGGGATTTGGGCAGGAGCAAAGCCGGAGGACCTGGGGTTGGCACTGCTGGGCAGAGGGAGCAGCAGCACAGATGTCAGGGCTCCTCCTTGACGTCAGCGCAGGGATGGGACTGGGAAGTGCAGCTGGGAAAGGTTCACCCTGAGCTCACCAATGCTTCTGTCTGGGGACCTCCAGCTTCCTCCAGCCAAGGGGACAAACCTTCCTGTGGCTCAGGACACAGCACAGGGGGAGGGAGACGGAGTTTCCAGCTCAATTCACCTACAGTAAAATTGCTGGGAAATACCAGAAAGCTTCGAATGCAGGAGACACAAACATCCCGGGCTGTGCTTTTCTCAGCCTCAATTCCACCTCCTGAGGCAGAGCCCTGAGCTGTGCGCTCCAAGATTCCCCAGCCCCGTGTGTGCCAGCCCTGGGATCCTTCCTTCCCTCGGGATGTCTGGGAGCTGGGCTAGGACAGCCTGCAGGAATCCCATGGATGTGGAGCACAGAACTCCCTCGTGACACTCCACTGCTGTGTGAGTGCCAGTGTAAAGTCAGATCAATTCAAGCCTGCACACCTCAATTGGCCTCAAATTCAACGTTTCAGTTCAAGTGGAACCGGCCTGAACTGAACCGAAATGTCTCTTTCTGAGCAACTTCCTGTGGAATTTATCAGGAAATGCATTTTCGTTGAGAAGTTGGTGCCTGGCTGCACCCCGGGCAGGTTTGAATCACTGACTGGCACTCGACTGGCACTGAGGGGGGCAGAGGAAATACCCAGTGGCCTGATCCTTTTTATATATTGAACCTTGGGGTAAGGAGGGGGTTCCAGTGACAGCACCATGGCCTTCCTGGGCACGGCTCAGGCCTGGCACAGTCAGAGTTGGGTCTGTTTACTCACGCTGGATCACAGTTTTGTGAAAAGCTGCTCACAGAGCACCCAGGATCAGGTTCTGTGTCAAAGAGATGGAGTCACTGAGGTATGAAATGGGTTGAAAATACACACAGTTGAATTAAGCAAAGCTGTAATAACTGTTCTGAGAACTCCTCGGGGATCAAAGCAGTTCAGTGTCATACAGGTGCAGCAAATTGTTTATTTTAACTATTCCCCTTCTTTTGAAGAAAAACAATTTGCTCGAATGGGCTCTGACGACACAGAACTTGCCCTGCACTAAAACTCTGAAGATTTGGACCATGTGCAGAAAACAAACTGCAAACCTCCTTGTCCTCAGCCAGCCCTGGATGTACCAGGGCACTGCCTGGCACCTGTCCCCAGAGCAGTGGAGGCACAGAGTGCCACCCCCTGCACACCCACCACTCCCCAGGCAGCGCTGGGACCAAACGTGAAGCCTTCACCCCCCCATTACACCCCCTGATTCTGAGTATTCTGCCCGTACACCCGAGGGAAGTCGTTCATCTCTGGACCTGCTTGGAGGAAGTGGTTACGAGATAAAGCTCTCGAGGCACCGTACCTGCCTGGATACCTGGTGAGCAAAGGCAAAGGGAGCAAAAAATAGCTGCAGAGCCGGGAACGGCACCTGCTGACCGAGATAAGTGCCAGGCAGGGCGCGGAGGCGCCGGCGCCATGGGAAGTGAGGCACGCCTTGGGTGAGCAGGGGAGCACCCCAAAACCCTGCCCCCGAGCACCCCAGAATGGGCTCAGCACCACAGCAGCACTGGCCCACGGAGAGGGAAGCATTGGGAAGGATTTTAAAGTGAGAGCTGGGCTGGAATTGCGTTTGAGGAGGGTCTGAAACAGGATCTGGGTCTGTACACAGGACCCAGGACCATCCACAGGATCCTCAGGACTATCCGCAGCTTCAAATATCTCTGACTGGAGCTGGAATTCCATCCTGTGATGCTCCGTTTTTCCACCTGGCTGCAGTAACAGCACTGACACAGCGTGAGGAGCTGGGAGGGACACGATGCCAAAGGCAGCACCTGGGCCGGGAGGAAAGCGAGTTTGTGAGGAGCCGGAGATGTTTTTGCCTGTTAAGGGGGGGTCTGTTCCAAGAGCGGGGCCCCCTTGGACACCCACCAAACAAAAGTCACTGATTTGTCTCGGGGGAAGGGGTGGGATTGCCAAAGTGCTGAAGCTTTTGGGGAAGATGGTGCAGATGGGAACACGAAAATACCCAAAAGCAGAAAGAGGGGAAGTCACTGAGCTGACAGTCTAGGAGAGAAGAAGGGCAAAGGACTGCAGCCCCTGGGCAATCCTGTGCACCGAGACATTTGAGCCTGAACGCCCTTCCCAGAATGGATCTGGTGGACACGGTGGACCCTCCCCATTTCCCCCAGCACTGGGGTCTGGGGGTGCTCCACAGAACCTGCTGCAGAGGGCTGGGAGGGGGGGGGTAAGAAGGAGCCTCCATCCCCCGACTCCTTCTCCACAGCCCATTTCTCACATGTCATTGCAAAAGCAGAGCCTGTTTAACCCCCCCTGAGGGTCAGTAACAGCTCTGGGTGTGTGGAACCTGCCGAGGCAGCACCTGAGCACCCCCAGCACCCGCCTGGCTCCAACACACGAGGAAGAGGAGGAGGAGGAGGAGGAGGAGGAGAAAGAGGAGGGTCTACCGAATGCCAGTGACACCACGGTGCCCGTGAGCTCCTCGCAGGGGGGGCGGGAAGTATAAAAGCCGAGTTCCCCGAGGAGGGTCCCTGGCAGGAGCTGGAGCGTGTGATGCTCCCACCAACACTGTGAGCAGATCCCTGCTGGAACCACTGGAACCACACCATGGATGGGGGTGAGTACCCGGGCTATGCCTCTGGCTGCGTCCTCAGCTTTGCTAATGATGCTCAAACTCTGTGAGACAGGAGTGGAGCACTTTTGTCTGAGTATTTAAACTGTATTAAAGACTTTCATCTTCCTCATTTTTACTATTAAAAAAAAAAACCCAAACCAACAATGCATAGTTCTCTTCTAGAAGCTCAAAACCTCAAATGACTTCAGAAACAAACACACTAGAAAACAGGCTTGGAGGAAATTTCAAGGGGCTCTTTTGTCCCAAAGAAAATTATCTCCTCTTGCATAATTTGCACCTTTTCTTCTGTGTTCTTAATTTTAAAAAAGAGAGAGAGAGAAAGAGAGAAAACACTCTCTGGCAACACCATAATTCAGTGAATAAATTGAGAAATTGGGAGCAAGTAAAAGCTGAGGTTATTCCCTAAATCCATCCAGTCTTTTGCAAACTATTTGTATTAATGAAAATCTGCAGCAATACTGGGGGATGCAGGAGGTTCTGGGGATGGAGGAAACTCACGGGGATGCAGGAAACTCATGGGGATGCAGGATGTCTGGGGATGCAGGATGCTCTGGGGATGGAGGAAACTCATGGGGATGCAGGAAACTCATGGGGATGCAGGATGCTACAGGGATGCAGGATGCTACAGTGATGCAGGAGGCTCCAGGGATGCAGGATGCTCCAGGGATGCAGGAGGCTCCAGGGATGCAGGAGGCTCCAGGGATGCAGGAGGCTCCAGGGATGCAGGATGTCTAGGGATGGAGGAAACTCACGGGGATGCAGGAAGCTCAGGAGGTGCCGGGTCCCTCCAGGCAGGAGCAGGAACAGGCCGTGGGAGTCTCCTCTTGGATGTCTCCTCACAGCCTCTGGCAAGCAATGGCTTAGGAAATTCCTGGATTTTGGAACCCCTGCATCCAACTCAACATATCAGAGCCCATCTGGACCTGCCCATCACACATCCCGCTTCTCTTGTTTAAACCTTTGGCCTCTGCATCATCATCAGCCTGTGGGTGCTTTGTGGCTGCTGGTTCTGAGGGGTTTGGGACAGCTGAACTCCAGCTTGTCCCTGGGAAAGGCTGATCATGACAGGGGAAAGAAAGACTGAGGACCTGACAAGAACAGTATGATAATGTTCCTGCTTTGGGATTTTTGTCCTGCTGTTGTATTTCAGAGGAATATTCCATTCCTCTGGAAGATGCCCAGTCCTAGTGCTGCCTTTGAAGTAACCCAGTCGTGTTTCAGCAGCAGGTTTTTAACTTATCTCTGCTTATCTTGTCCTTTGATTCACAGTTTCCTGAAAGGAGTGGAGGCAGATAATTATTAACTTTCTTCAGTAACAGATCAGTAGGCACATGAAATAACTGGGTTTCTCTGCTCACTCCTGAAATGACGATGTCTTTCCTCTGCCAGTTGTGAGAAGGGGAAGGAGGGAGAACAGGCCAGGAGCTCTTAACTGCCAATAGTCATTAGATCACTTGAGCATGATTAACCTTTCTCAGAAATACCTGGTTCTTCCCCCCAGAGCCTCTGAACCTCGGGTGAAGAGGCACCAGAAACTGCTACATGTGTAAAGACACTGAGAGTAAGTTACTCACTGCAGACACGTGTGCTGAGGATGGAACTTTTGTTTTCCAGCTCTGGCTGACCAAAAAAGATGTTCTTTCACCACGAGGGTTTGGCCAGAGCAGGTTTGCTCAGCTATGCCAACGCTCCCTAAAGCTTTCCCATCTCCTGCAGCCCAAGCTGGACCCACATGGCAGGAACTGGTCCTTTGTCCAGTCTGCTTTAACCCCCCCTCCAGGGCTGTGTCTCTGCTCCTCTCCTCCTCAGAGCAGATCTCCTGCTACCAAATATTTCTCACTGTCAGAAGCTTTCCTGGGCGTACCTGGGGAGAGTCACTGCTCCTGCAGCTGCTCTAACCTTGCTTACCATTAGTTGCTGATGCTGAGGGAGATCCAGATAAAAGAGGCGAGATTTATCTGCCCAAACTCACTCACCCTTCTGCCACAGCACAGCCTGTAATGCACCAGCCCAGGGCACCTGAGCTGTGATTTACAAACACCTGTTTCTTTCCCTTTGAGGGGAGCCTGAACAGCTCACCAGGCATCAAGGGATGAATTCCACCCCTTGGGCTTAATCTATGGAGGGAGATGGTCAGAACTGGTGAGCTGCCACCAATGGATCCCTTCTGTCCTTCATTCCCACACAGCAAGTCCCCTGTGCAGCAGTGACCAGGTCCTGTGGGACAGGGACAGCAGCAGAGCAGCCCAAGGGATGTGGGGGCTGACACAGGGCTTTGGGGCCAGGCTGACTCATTTGCTGTGGTGGAGGTTTGGTGTATTTTTATAAAGGAGATTTCTAGCACAACTGGTCATGGGGACTTTTGAGAGGGGTTTTTGGTTTTTTCCCTTAATATTTTGAGGAAAAAAAACTTTAAGTACTGTAACAAAATACCCACAGCAGCCAACTGCCAGTGGGTGTGGAAACAAAACTGCCCAGTGCCCCAGACTCCAGGAAAACTGAAGGATGACCCAGGCCCTGTCCAGTCTGACTGAAACCAGTGACACAGACGTGCTCAGACTGGTGTGGTGTGGGAGGAGCAGGAGCCTGAAGGGCCTCTCTGGTGGTGCCTCTGCAAACGTGTAACCTGAGGTGGGGGCACAGAAAGAGGGAGAAAAACAGCACAGCCTCTCTTCATATTGAAAAGTCATTTGACATTTAAGACACTTAAAACAGCAACTGAGAGGGAGAGAAAAAAAAACCCCGAGACGATCTTCAAAGGAATGATATTGTCTGAACCGTTCCAGGAGTTGGTTGAGTCACGTTTTCAGTCCTGTTTTGTTAGACCTTCACAGAGTGATGAGAGAACAGAATAAAACAGAACAGCCCCTCACCAGGGCTGGGCCCTGGCACTGGTCAGGCTGGGGCAGCCATGGAGAGCAGCTGGTGGCATCAGTGACTTTCCCCCAGGGAGTGAGGGTAGTTCTCCTCTGCCTCCTTTTATCCAGCTGCCAGGGAGATAATTAATTGCTCTGAGGCCTCAGCCTCTGCCTAGTGGGGCTGCACAGGGATTTATCTCCCGCCCACAGGGAGTTATCAACCCTCCGGGAGCCACAGCACCAACTCCAGGAGTCCCCAAAGAACCGGGTTGTTCAGAAGGTGCAACACAAGGCTCAGTACTCCAGTGGCTGGGCTTTTGCAGAGATCAGGGACCCTGTGGCCATGACCCAGACAGGGAGGACAGTTACAGTCGGGGTTTGCTCCAAACCACCCGGCAGGTCTCAGTCTCTTGGGGTTTTTATTTCCTATGTAACATGGGAAAGTCAGAGCAGCAGCTCGAAGGGGAGACGACCACACCAGACACCAAACCTCTTCCTGCAGTCTAGGACAGGTCAGAGCAAAAGCCACTCGCCAGAGAGAGCAGACAGACAGACAGAAGGTCCCCCCTCACCCCCCGGGCCCAGCCTTGCTCCCCCCCGTCCCCTCCTGACTAACCAGCGCCAGGAGTGCCCCAGTGAACCTCTCAGAACCCCCCAGGAGGATTTGGAGAAGCTGAGGGGTGGGTGAACATGGCTAAGCACGGAGCTGCATGAGTATAAGATATGAAAATAAGGCGGGGGGGGGAGGCAAGACACAACTTCCAGGAGACCCTGGGGGAGGCTCTGACGCACGTGGGGATGAGCAGTAGGAGCTTTCACACGTGGCTGAGGATCTGTCGCCCACACATCACCCTCATGTGTAAACAAACAACGCCAGCCCCAGATACCAGAGGAACTGTGTCTGTTGTTAGTGATGCTCTTGGATGTGATTTAACGTGGGGACACCGTGCGACGGGGGCAGTTACCCGGATCAGTGGAAGCTCATCACCCTGGCAGAGCAGGGAAGGGCACAAAGGAGCTCTGAAACAGAGCAGAGCCGTGTCCAGCAGACACTGAGCACCAAAGGGACACAGGGATCAGCCACACTCATGAGCAACCAGGCCACAGGCAGATTTCCTAGAAGGAACAGGCCAAAAGCCACAGGCATCTCCTTGCTCAGAGATCCCGCAGGGAGTGAGGGGCTGCAGTGTGGGACCAGCCAGTGCCTGCAGAAACATCCTGTGCTCCACAGCCCCTGACACTGTCCCTCAGGGAGGGACACATCTCCTGCCCACACCAGAGTGGAGCCTGGGGCTTTCTCACTGTCACCTTCCAGCTGAGCAACCTTCAGTCACAACTGCCCGAGGTAGACGCTGGTGTGAGCTTTAAATAGAGTGAGGAGAAAGCTCTGCCTGGCCCCTGCCTTGCAAACCACAGCAGGAAGAGCTGTTTGGCTAAGATTGCTCTCACCACTGTCACACCTGGCTCCAAATTCAATCTTTCCCCCCAGCTGTCAGCATTCTGCATCTCCACATCCCAAGGCAGCCAAAGCCAACTCCGACATTTAGAGACGAGCAATAAATTTCAGCCACTTCCAGTTCTGTCTGTCCCGTGGGGAGCTGAGCTCTCCTCTCCACAGCCCAGGCACTGCAAGGGCACAGCTGGGATGGATTTATGGCCCTCACAGCGCGATGTTTTCACGTGGGTTAAGCTGCACAGGCACAAGGGATAAGCTGCTGGTTGCCTGCAGGGAAAAGTAATGGATAAAATCCAAATTAGTGCCCTGTGCCCGACTTCAGTGTTCTCAGCTCTCACTGGACAGGGCTCTGAGCAAACTGGTCTAGTTGAAGACACCCCTGCTGGAATGGATGACCTTTAAAGGTCCCTTCCAACCCAAACCATTTATGAATCCGTGAAGCCGGAGGGACCAGACTGAGATCCCATCCGTGCTCTGACAGTAACAGACGTGAGCCCTGGTTGTTCTGTTGGCATCTTCACCAGGCTTCGGTTTCCCCCGCCGTGGGGGCTCAGGATGCCACGGTTAACAGGACCCACAGCTCTTTCAAAGTGAGAACCACATTGGAAACCCCCGCACAGCCACTAACGCAGCGTCTCCTCCTTTCCTTTCCCAGGCAAGCAGCTGATGGTCAGCCTTGTTCTCAGCCTGCCGCTCGTGTTTCAGGTAAGATGTTTGTGCCAACGTTGTTGAGATACAGCTGCTTTGCGGTGTGGATAAAGAGAGAATCTCAAAAACTCGGAGCAGCCACCCCCAGCCCCAGAGGTGCGTGGGGACAGGGCTGCTCACCCCAGGATCCTGCCGTGGGAGGTGGGAGGAGAGAGCGGAGCTGCTACAGAAAAACAAACAAGAACAAAACCAAGGAGAGAAAACACAGTGACAAACACTCTGATTTTCAGTGACAAACACTCCCGAGATGTGAATGTCCTCTTGTAGCCCCAAAATGAGCGTTTCAGGACAGACAGGAGCACCTCATGCTCATATTACAGGCAGCAGCCAATTGTTCACTCCCTGCAAATCCCTGGTCAAGGTGCTGGGCTCTGAGCGAGGGCAGAGCTGGAGAGGGATGTGCCCAAGGAGGAAGAGTCCAGCATCTTCCTCCACCTCAGAGTCACCCCGACGGGGGGGAAGGAGAACTCCAAGCACGGAGCTGTGCCATGACCTGCTCCCGAACTGGGATCTGACCCTGGTGCCTGTGGCAGCCACCCCCCACCTCGTGGGGCTCCCCAGGGCTCAGGTAGAGTCAAGCAGCCCATTCTTTTCGCTTTCACTGCTGATGACCTGGCAGGATGTGGTGAAAGCCAAACCTGTCAAGATGGCAAGCACCAAGATGCTCCTGATAATGGACAGGGTAACCAGGGGAAACCTTTCATCTCTTTCTAATGGGGAGAAGGTACTGGAGATTAACAAGTCACAAAAAGCAGGGCACAGATACCACACAGGCTCCCTCTGCCCCACAGGTTATGGCAGTGTAGGAAGATGAAACAAGAATAATCAGAACTGAAATCAGGGCTCCGAGTGAGACGCCGGCACCGTGGCCGCTCTGGCACGGAACAGCTTCCTGCTGCACTCACTGTGCTCCCTCACGGTCTCACCGCCACCTCCGTTAGGTTTTAATTTAGCTGAAGGATGGTTTAGTATTTCTCACATTCTCTCCACCAGCCAGCTGTGTACACACAGCTGGACGTGGGTCCTGGAACGCTCTGGAAAGCCGCCACACGTCTGAGGGTTTGCAGGTGTTACTTTGGCTCGACACTAAACATTTCTGGTGGAATTCCCACTTGGAACCCCCAGAAAAGCCCCAAACCCCACATGCTTATGGGAAACATTTTCAGCCACAGGGTCATGCCAGCTCTGTTCGTGATGTTGACATGAGGCAGCGCTTGGGAACTCCCTGGGACTTCTCTCCAGGCTCCTTTCCCAGCACGGCCACACCGCTGCACAGCCCCCCTCCCAATGCACTCTTCTTTTCTGTCCTGTTCCAGTTCTGTGCTGGTGACAATGTCACTGATTACTATGACGCCAACACCACCATCGACTACAACCAGTTTGAGACCCTGTGTGAGAAGAAGGAAGTCCGTACCTTCCGTGCCGCCTTCCTGCCGGCCATGTACAGCCTCATCTGCTTCACGGGGCTGCTGGGCAACGGGCTGGTGATGCTCACCTACATCTACTTCAAGAGGCTGAAGACCATGACAGACATCTACCTGCTGAACCTGGCCCTGGCAGACATCCTCTTCCTGCTGACCCTCCCCTTCTGGGCCACCAGCGCGGCCACGCACTGGCTCTTCGGGAAGGTTGTCTGCAAAGCCGTTTACTGCGTCTGCAAAATGAGTTTCTTCAGTGGGATGCTGCTCCTCCTGTCCATCAGCATCGACAGGTACTTCGCCATCGTCCAGGCGGCCTCGGCCCACCGCCTGCGTCCCCGGATGATATTCATCAGCAAGGTAACCTGTGTCATCATCTGGCTCCTGGCCTTCATCCTCTCCATCCCGGAGCTCGTTCACAGCGGTGTGAACAACTTGGACAACCATCCCCACTGTTCCATCATTGCTCATGACTTGCAGACCTTCAACACTGGCATCAAAGTGTCCCAAATGGTGTTTGGCTTCTTAATTCCCCTCTTGGTCATGTCTGTCTGCTACCTCATCATCATCAAGACGTTACTCCAGGCGCGCAACTTTGAGAAGAACAAAGCCATCAAGGTCATCATCGCCGTGGTCATCGTCTTCGTTGTCTTCCAGCTGCCCTACAATGGTGTCATGTTGGCCAAGACCATCTCAGCCTTCAACCAAACCAGCTCGTGTGACGAGAGCAAGAAGCTGGACGTGGCGGATGACGTGACCTACACCCTGGCCTGCTTCCGATGCTGCCTCAACCCCTTCCTCTACGCCTTCATCGGCGTCAAATTCCGCACTGACCTCTTCAAGCTGCTGAAGGAGCTGGGCTGCCTGAGCCAGGAGCGCCTCTGGCAGCTCACCAGCTGCCGCGAGAGCAAGAGGTTCTCCTACGCCATGGAGACGGAGACAACCACCACCTTCTCCCCATGAGCCCAGCTCCAGGCACGCTCTGGCTGAGCTGGGGTGGTTTTTGAACACTTCCTCTGCTCTGAACATCTGGCAGAGCATCACCTGCCGAACTGCAGGGAAGGGGAGAGGAAAACTCAGGAGTTTCCCCTTATTTCAGGCAGCGAGGACCGTTGGCCAACATCCCACGGATGGAGAGACTCCAACAAAATTGTCACTAACAGCAAAGCAGGGGAGAGGTGGTGAGTCTACAGCCCCTCCTGTCATTTCACCTTTAGTTTAGTCTTTCCTATTCAAAATGAGAAACACTCAAAATACAACATTTTCCCTGCAAGTGATAAACACCAAGAGAAACGGACACTGGTGCAGCAGAACTGCTCGGTTTGGAGCTGAGCTTCCAGGAGCATCACCCTTGCTTTGGATGTTGCTTTTAACAAGACAACCCGTTGCTCTGCAATCCTACAGAAACGCCTCTTGCACCGAGTCAGTCCAAGACAAACCAGCACCTGCAGCCTGGAGCTCACACTCGATCCCACACACGCTCCACAACTCTGCTCTGCCTTCCTCCACCAAGAGCCAGAAACGCCTATAGCTCATACTATATCCATACAAATTATAGCCATAATTTCAATTACTTTGTGTAATATTGTGCCCACTTACAGGCTTGTCTGGAAAAGTACAAATTCCGCTGCACTTCTGCCTGTTTCTGTGCTATCATGTGCTGACCTCCAGAGATAAACGTGGATGTGGGTTTTCTCCTCCTCCTCTCCCAACCAAACTTGTCCTTCTGACAGGACTTCAGCTGCCTTTGCAGTCAGGTCTGTGTTTCACTCATAAGCTACTGGGACGTGCTTTGCCTCGGTGCTGTCGGCACCAACGAAGACACCGCTCACCGAGGCCTGATCTAAACATAAAGGACAGTCAGGTGTGGGAAATCACTGCCAGGGCCATGGCAGCTGAACAGCAGGTTGTTCTCATGGAAAGTAAGACCTTGGAAGAGCCCAGACTGTAATTCCAGTTGGCGCTTCTGCGGGAAGAGCCAAGATTCCTGCTGAGAGATGAACCCCCTGGGAACCGCTGTCATGGGACAGCAGAACATCAGCTGGGAGGAGCTGCTGCAGTGCCTGGGCAGCTGCTCCTGTCCCTGTCCTCGTCCTGTGTGCTCTGATCCTGCAGCTCTCCCGGAGCCATCCCCAGTGCAGAGAGATCTCAGCCAGGAGCCGCTCCCAGGGATGTCCCTGTTCACCCACGCGCAGCAAAACACTCACTAAACAGACATTTATCTTTGTTTTTTTCAACACACGGAGCCACCAGGAGTGACACGGGGAACTCCTTGGATCACAGGCTGGAAAACATCGCTTTAGAGACAGGAGGACTAAAATCAGCCTTCCAAGGCAGGATTCAGCTGCCTGGGTCAGAACCAGGGCTGGCACCGTGACTAAATCAATTCTCCATAAACCATCTGGGTCTGGGGGATGGGATTACCAAGGGCTGGGGTTTGGGAATAAAGGACATTCTGCTCCGTGTCACCTGTCTGCGCCGAACTGTTGAACTCATTTTCTTTTACAATGCCCAGGACACTGTACATAAGTGCTGCTTCTCTGTCACATGAAACGGGGGGTTATAACTGACACTGAAGGTCGTTTCTCTTTGTTCCTTGTCCTTACTCAGGCAAGACACAGTTCCCAAGAGCAAGGGACACCCCCAGCACAAGGGTCTTTGCAGTTTTTCCTCACCAGTTTCCCTCACATTCTTAACGTACATCCAATACCTAAAGCTGCTTTACACAGACAACCTTCAATCTGTTTGTGAATGTACCCTGAGAACACTCTGCTGTCACGGAACCTTTGGATGCAGCAGAACCCATCCACCCGATTCCAGCAAGGAAACTGCTCCACAAACACTGCTGTCCATAAAAGCCATTCCCCTCCTGCAAACCGAGAGGTCTCCAGGTCTTCACAGGTCACAGGACAACAGGCAGCAGCTTCCACAGACGGGATCCAAAGGCATCGTGTGGGGTCACAGCTGCAGGCGCTGCCTCGGTGAGGCAGTGGTGATGTCAGAGTGAGTGGCTTTCCTTGTTTAAATTTAAATTTAACGGACAGAACAAATTTGCATCTCGTTTGGGTGAGTCATGTCAACGTTGGCCTAAGATCCCAACCTGAGGTTCACCACTGATACCTGAAAACTGACTGTATTTTGCTACTCATGAAAAATAAATTATAATGGTCTAAATAAAATACCTTTGGTTTTCTGCTGCGTTTTCCCCACTGTTGCACGGGCTCTGTCACTTCCTTCTGTCCTGTTTGACCAGCCCAGCTTTGTGTCAGGGCTGCCCGACAGGAAAGGGAGCATGGAAAATAAACTAAGTAGAAAAAAGCTGGTTTACTTCATCTGCTGATGGACGATACTGGAAATAATTCACCAGAACATTAAATAGTCCTTATTTTAACTATTAACCCACCTGCCTTAACTCTGCTCAGCAGCTGGATACACCTGATGGCTGCTCATGGATGACTAAGTGAAAAGCCTTTCAGCTCCAGCATTTTACTGTTAAAATAAATTAAATTAAAATTGACTAATAAACACCACGTTACTGTGGGAGCTGCAGCCACAGCTCTGGGGGCTACAACCCCCCCTCGTCCAGCGTGGGAATGGGAACTCCAACTGAAACAGGCCAGTGTGGCACCACTGACGTGCAGGGCACACGTTCCCTCCTCAAACACACACACACACAATTAACCTGTGCCTCAAGGCACACGGGGGTGACCCCAATCCTTTACTAGAAATGTCTTGTCATGACAACCACAGAGAACAGAAGCAGACACGGAGCCCGAGGGCCGAGTGACGGAGCTGGGGCCATTTCTGCTTTCACTGAGCCACTCACGGTTTCTCCCGAAACAGAAAGCGCGGGCTGAGTTTCAACATGTGGCCCGGAGGCTCAAGAATCACCTCCAAACCACAACACAACTCCAGCTACAACCCTCTAAGCCTGCAATAAAAATTGGGTGTCCCCACAGCGAGGTCCTTCCCCTGCCCCAAGCCCCAGGGGGCTCGTTTGGGGACAAGGAGCACCCGGCTGAGCAGGGCCTGGAGCCACCAAACCACTTCTAACCACCCCCCTGCTCCTCTGAGGTGACTCTGAGCCAAACTCTGAATATTCAGGAACTTTCCTTTTGATGAAAACAAACTCCAACTTGCAGCTATAACTTAAACCAGTAAAACTTACCCCACTAAGCAACCGTGCAAGGTCACACCTCAGCTCACAACTACTCCAGCCAAAACACACAGAACCTGTTACAGAATAAAAAAAACCGTGCATTTCTAGGATGTGTCCAACTCATTTGAGCCCATTTCACCAGCAAGAGCTGCCAACTTTCTTTCACAGTTTCAAATCTCCTTTATAAACCCAATTGAAAACAAACCATTAGAAAAAAGGGTCACAGGTTTGCCATAAACTACACAGAAACAGGAGAGACAGCAGCCACCCAGTCCCAGCTGTGTGGAGCCCCGCAATCCCTTCTCCGGGTTATTGTGGGAAACCTCCGTCCCCCAGAAGCCCTGGACAGCTCATGTCGCTGCTGATCATTTCCCTTCCCCTGACACCTCTTTACCTGTGCACGTGTGGGCTTTTTTAAGTTATGGTTTGACTGGATCCGGGCTGGGTGGGAGGCAAACCGGAATGAGGAGGGGGTGAACTGGGACTGGGAGGAACTGGGGGCAACTGGGGAGTTGCTCCCGTCCATCCCGGAGCAGGCACTGGTGTGCCCCCTCGCTCCTCGTGTTGTCCCGGGTGCTGCTCCCCATCATCGGCTGGTGATTGATGGGAAAGGGAAGAGGAAAGTTCTCCAGGCAGGGCTGCGGTTTGTGATGTGCCCCTTGGGCAGCTGCGGGAGGGAAGTCCTTGTCACCCTAACAATGAGCTGGAGCTGAGTGAGGCAAACAAAACCCTAAAAATACTGCCCGTGGGTGATGAGGAAGGGTGGTGGCAGGGCTGCAGCATCAGAATAGCTGAGAGCAGACCATGGCTTCCTCCCCACTGCTGCTTTTATATGGAAAAATAACTCCTGTTCGGGGGGAGGGGGGGGAGGTGTCACATCTCACCGTCCTCCTCCCCAGCTGGCACGGCCGCCGTGCCCAGGGCCACCTCCCCCAGAGGGGACAGTGAGTGGGGGGGTTCTGTCCATCCCAGTGCCACTGTCAGATGGATCTGGGGGGAACCGAAGCCAGCTGCCCCTTGTTTGTGTCATCACAAGCAGCTTCATTACTCAAAGCAAGTAAATCAAAGGGTGTGACCAGGACTTTTTATGGATTAGGAGGTGGCAGGATCAGCTCAGAGCCAGATTTAGCAGGGGACAAGACCGTGCAGTTGGAATATAAGGAAAAATAACTACATAAACAGCATCATTCTGCATTTAATGACGGCGGCACAACCCACTGCTAAACCACCTTACAGCCCCTGGAGAGGGGGTTGTGTCCCCAGCTCTGCTCCCCAGTGACCCCAGTAAAGGCACAATGTCCCTCAGCAGAGCAGTGACCCGGCTCTGTGCTCACACCACGTGTGGGAGCCCTCCCGGCCTCTCACTGGAAGGAAACACAATTCCACGTGTTCAGATTTAGCAGAAACCTCCAGTTTTGAAGCCCAGCCAACCTGACCTGCCTTCACTGAGGGTTCATTTTTCACTTTCACTGAGACCCCGGTTCTGCACAGCCGAGTGTTGCCCAAGCAGGGAGTGAAATCTCGATACTAAATCACCACCTGACACTGCCACAGCCTGTTACAAAAACCAGGTTCAGGTCTCAGCAGGTACAGGGCCTTTGGGCTCAGCAGCTCCACGTGCACAGCAGCTGCAGAGCCACCCCAGATGAGCTTCAGGCATCTGTCACTGCTGAGTCTGTGCACCTCCTCCGTGTGCAGGAACCGAAACTTCCCTTCCTGCTGCTTTGTTTTAAATTCAATTGTCTAAAATAAGGTAACAAGCAGAGAGTTACTTTCCTTTCCGTGCTGGTTGAGTGCTGGCACAGAACTCATCGTCGAGTGGTTACGGGCTTTACTGGGAAGTTTCTGTGGCTCAAGGACAGTGCTGGTGTCTGGAATTATCCATCCCGCAGGAGAGGAGGAGGCCAAGTGATTTTCGGTGAGATAAACAGACAAAAAAGCCTTCCAGGATTTGGAGTCTGCGCACGCTGCCCTGTACCAAAATCAGAACTTCTCCCACCGATCCCAGTTCCTGCATCCTGCAGGTTTTACCCTCAGCTTTGTGCCTTGTCCTCAGGGAATCTCCCATCGCCACGTGAAGCTCAGGGAGTGCACACACGTGTCCAGGTGTGCACATGTGTCCCAGCAGCCCTGGTTTCAGACTCCAGGGGTTTAACAGCACATCCAACTCTGCTGGGGCAAAACCCAACTGCCAGAGCTGCACAAACAGAAACTCATGTTTTCGGGGGAGATCTGACTGATTCCCGGGGAGATAACATGTTTCTTCTGAATTTTGGCCACACCAAGCAGTGAGAAAGAGCCTCAACCCCTGTGCCAGGGCGGGGAGGGGGGAGAGGAAAAACAAAGCTCTTTGTGGATGACTAACCCAGGCACAAGCATCGCTCTGCTCCTCGGGCGTTGCACAAGCCCCTTTGAAGACGTTCACACCTTCACAGGTGGGTCCTGGTGGGTCACAGGAGATCAGCCCACGAGGTTCCTGCTCACACTTCACCCCCCCCAGCCTCGTGCAGGGGGTTGGGGCTCACGGAGCATCACAGAGCTGGACCCCTCCTCTTCCAGACCTGGCTGCCCCCAGGCTTTGGGGGATTGCAGCAGAGCTGGAAAGGCACCAGATCCACGCAAGACTCATCCAACTGTGTTGCCAGCAGCTCCTGATGGGCCTCCACACCCCTCCCCTCACGTGCCAGCGCTGCCTGCGCAGCCCAAACAGCCGGAGGCGTGAGGCTGTTTTGGAGCTGCACAGAACAACCAACAGAAAAGGCCTCCCCGGCACCACAAACAAGCCCTGAGAGGCTGCCAGGGCCTCCTGCCTCTGCTGGGCAGCCTGTTTGGGGCACTGCAGCCCTCGGATGTGCAAGAGAAGGACATCACGGAATCATGGAATGGTTTGGGTTGGAAGAGACCTCAGGATGGAGAACCATCATCCTGCCCCAGGTGCCCCAGGGCCCCTCAGGCACAGGAGGACACAGAGGTGATGCCCCAGTGAGACATCAGTCCTGCAGATTTGCTGCTCCTCCCAGGGGGCTTCTGCCCACCCAGGGACCTGCTCCCGAGCTCTGGCAGGGAAAGGAACCCCCTTTAAAATGGGCAGTGCAAAAAGGGCCTTTGGGGTGACCCGTAATCCCTGGTCACCATCCCAGCCCTGGTAACCAGCAGAGAGCAGGGATTCTTCAGGAGAGCAGAGA